>SJYX01008634.1:876056-925021 GCA_006410675.1 Oreotragus oreotragus | reverse complement strand
TGTTTTTCCTTGTTAATTTTCTGTTTAGTTGATCTATCCATATGTGTGAGTGGGGTATTAAAGTCTCCCACTATTGTGTATCATTAATTTCCCCTTTCATACTTGTTAACATTTGTCTTACATATTGTGGTGCTCCTATGTTGGGTGCATATGTATTTATAATTGTTATATCTTCTTCTTGGATTGATCATTTGATCATTATGTAGTGCCCCTCATTGTCTCTTTTCACAGCCTTTGTTTTTTTTTTTTTTTTTAGTATTTATTTATTTTTTTACACAAACTCCCAAACATGTCTATTTTATCTGATATGAATATTGTTACTCCTGCTCTCTTTTGGTCTCTATTTGTGTGGAATATCTTTTTCCAGCCCTTCACTTTCAGTCTGTATGTGTCCCTTGTTTTGAGGTGGGTCTCTTGTGTTTTTTAAATTAATTTCAATTTCTCACAATTCAGTTTGTATTAGAACTGTAAACCAATAATCCTCTTCCTAGTAATTTGGTGTGGTAAGACTGAACAAATGTCCTGAGTTCCAGATTACTGCATACCAAGAAGCTAGAAAAAAACCTTCTTCCCATCAAAAAGCATATTATATAAAATAAAATTTAATTAATAAACTATGCAGATCTCCACAGATAAAATGTAGAGATTCTATATTTTGTTACTTACCCACTACTCTTTTATCATAATCTAATGATAGTGAAGCATTCGTTCTTGGTATCTCATGAACCTAAGGAGATAGCATATCTCCAGAGGGCAGTAGTGCTACTTATCACAGAATGCAGGGCACACTTTGCTGCTGTCTTATTGGTATTCAGTCAGGTAGGCACTAATGTAATAGATGGAACAGGGCACATGCAAACTCAAAACAGAAAGTACATCTAGTGTTTGAAAGCACACATTAAGTAAATATCAAAATTATTGAGGTACTTTAGTATTCACATAAACAGGGTGAAAGCTGGGGGTAATAATCAAAGGCAGTCTTGACAAAACTTTTTTAAATTTAATAGAGGTGCCAAAATTTGAAGGTTGCATATTAGTACACCTCCTAATGTGTGAGTAGAAGGCCAATCCCCAAGTGAACCTGAGTATTATATGACAAACGTCCTAACTATAATAGATCAAAATTCCCTTATAGCATTTGTTTCTCTGTTCTCTCTCTTGAAGTAATTGATAAGAAGTAGCTTTCCTTGATGGTGATGACAATGACTGTGAGAGTGTTAAAAGATAAGATGCCACTGTGCCTTTCCAACAATGTGGTCGTTGCTAGTGAGAAATAGATAGCATGAGTGGAAAAGAGATGGGAATGACCTTGGAGAAGACCTACAAGTAACCTTAAAGATCTGTAAAGAAGCATTGTTATAAATTCAGTGGGTAGGATAATAATGCTGTATTTCCAAACACACTTAGAAGTCAAAATGGATAGATTGAAAGGCAGAGATTCTTCCCCATGCTGTGCAGAGATCATCAGACCATTATTTGAGATGCTTATTCTCTGCCAAATTGTTTGTGTTGAAATTATTTTTTTAAGGGCATCATTTCTTTAAAAAAAAAAAAAAACTTCATTACTAATTTGCCAATTGAATATCCCATAAAATATTCAAAGGTGTTAGTGAATATAGAGTGAGTATTTTGATTTAAAAAATGTGCATCTCCTGTTGTTCAATAATAATAGGGATGAATAACATCTACTTTAGGTTTTCAAATGTAATTTATGGTGATAAGACTTTTAGACAGGGAATGGATGAGCTGATGGATGATATACATATAGTTGAAACTCAGGTAATGGTTGTGACATGTTGTGCATTAGGTTATGACAATCTGAAAACAATCAAAGTATTAAAAAATAAAGCTACTGTGAAGAGAGTGAATTAATAAACTCTGTTTAAACAAGCACTTGGATTCCTATATTGTACATCTTCAGTTCTGATTTGGGAGTTTCCTTGCCAGACAAAACATGACCAGTCAAATCTTCAGTGGGGAAGGGGTGGCTTAAGGAAAATTTTAGGATTTAACATTTAATAGCCCATATATTATCTCTGTAAAGAGTAAAGATGACAAAAAAAAAAAAAAAAAAAAAGAAGAAGAAGATGAAGAAGTCAGAGGATTAAACCCCTGGTTTATCCACAGATGTATTTCTACTATTCCTCCAACTGAAACAATATTTCAGCACAGTTCTTCAGTGATATACTGTTCTAATACCCTTACTTTGTTTATCTTAGATTTTCTTTCAGTTCAGCTCAGTTCAGTCACTTAGTCGTGTCTGACTCTTTGCGACCTCATGAAATGCAGCATTCCAGGCCTCCCTGTCCATCACCAACTCCCAGAGTTCACTCAGACTCATGTCCATCGAGATGGTGATGCCATCCAGCCATCTCATCCTCAGTCGTCCCCTTCTCCTCCTGCCCCCAATCCCTCCCAGCATCAGAGTCTTTCCCAATGAGTCAACTCTTCACATGAGGTGGCCAAAGTACTGGAGTGAGAGCTTAGCATCATTCCTTCCAAAGAAATTCCAGGGCTGATCTCCCTCAGAATGGACTGGTTGGAGTTTTTCTTTACCAAAGATGAAAGTCACCCAGTTATGTCCGACTCTTTGAAACCCCATGGACTATACAGTTCGTGAAATTCTCTAGGCCAGAATACTAGAGTGGGTAGCCTTTCCCTTCTCAGGGGATCTTCCCAACCAAGGGATCAAACCCAGCTCTCCCACATAGCATGCAGATTCTTTACCACCTGAGCCACAAGGGAAGCCCAAGAATACTAGAGTGGATGTCCTATCCCTTTTCCAGCAGATCTTCCCGACCCAGGAATCGAACTGGGGTCTCCTGCATTGCAGGCAGATTATTTACCAAAACTATCATTAATTGTTACATACAATAATGCATATTTTTTTGTCTACTTCTCCTATACATCTATGGGAAATAATTGTGATATCTGTTCCACCCTTCTCACCTTGGTTAGAAGACATAGACTAATCCCAAGAAAGACTGCATAACTCCTTGCAGAGAGCAAATATCATAGACATGTCATGAATAGTACCTGGGGCGCTCAGAACATGGTATGGTGTTTTCCATCATCATGTGTTAAGGAAAAGGATCTTATCACCACCTAAGAAGTCCTGCTTCCTGGAATGAGGCCAAAGTGAGAAGAAACTGACCCAGCTATGTGTTGTTCTAGAGAGCAATGAGGCATCCCAGGTCTCAGTGTTCAAAAGGTGTATTTACCTAAGATATGGGCTTCCTCTGTGGCTCAGGTGGTAAAGGATTCGCCTGCAATGCAGGAGACCCGGGTTCGATTCCTGGGTTGGGAAGAGCCCATGGAGAAGGGAAAAGCTACCCACTCTAGTATTCTGACCTGGAGAATTCCATGGACTGTATAGTTCAACGGGTTGCAAAGAGTCGAATACATCTTAGTGATTTTCATTTTCATCTAAGATATATTGCTTGCTGTGCTTATTGCAGATGATTCTATTTGCTGGAGAATACATAGGAGCTGAAATGGATAATTCAGTCAGAGGAAGAATGTCTGAGGAGGCTTAGCTGGTAAGAATCCCTGGTTTCCAGGTAGAGTTCAGGATTTGGCTTTGACAAGGTTTAGACCAGGAATTAGTGAAATGTAAAAATAGGAATACTTAGGGGATGTTGAGTGCTGCACACTGGAAAAACAGTGTGTAGAGAAACATACATTGAAGAGAAACTTACATTTCCTAAAACTCCTTTCTGTGTTCTCTGTGTCTCTGTATATGAGAATATAGCAGTCTGTTGTATCACTGAACTCCCTCCTGTCTTTATGAAGCCTGGAGTCTAGGTAGCAAGTTTGTCTCTAGTATAGGAAGAATTGTCCCAAACCATGATTTTCCAAGTTCTAAACAACATTCTTTTCTTGCATGAACATTGTTAGATCTGCCTAAGAAAATTCTTCATAGAGCTCTACAGTCCTCCAGCAATGCTGGAATCACTGGCTCAGAATTGGGCATGGTCATTGTCCTTCCCCTGCAAATAGTATCTTTGGATTGTAGAGAGAAAAGATTGTTCATTAAAGTTCTTTGCTGTAGTCACCTTAACCATGGATCTTTAGTAAAGTATAATGTTTTAGAAAAGTTAGATATCAAAATATTATTTTCCATGAAACAACCACCACTATATGCTGTGTTTAGTTGTTCAGTCATGTCTGACTCTTTGTGATCCCATGAACTGCAGCCCACCAGGCTCCTCTGTCCATGGGGATTCTCCAGGCAAGAATACTGGAGAGGGTAGCCATGCCCTCCTCCTGGGGATCTTCCCAACCCAGGGATCAAATCCAGGTATCTCACATTGTAGGCAGATTCTTTACCATGTGAGCCACCAGGGAAGTCCTTACAAATGTTCATCAGTAATGAGTTGGATAGGAGTTCAACAACATGATTGATACAGTAAATTCACTAGGTTGGTCTGAAAATCTCATCTTCTTTCTACACATTTCAATGGAAATATGGATTCTGAGTTCCAAACATGAATTCAAAGAAATCTTGCAGAATTATCTGTGTTTATGTCAGTGTTACTTTGAAAAGTTTCTGGTTTTTATTAGATTTAATATGATAGTCCTCACAGTACTTCACTAAACAACTAAAGCAAACAAGCAAAAACTCTTCTATATCACTCTTATTTTTCCAAGGACCTCTACAAGATCGTTAGTCCACTAGAAAAAAAAGAAAAAAGTTCAAGGACACATGCTGTCAACCACTATCATTTCTACAGACTTGTACCTTAGAGACAGCTAAAGCCGTCTCGCCTTTCTCACTAAACTCATGAGACTAAAAAGTAAAGGCAATGCACAGCATCAAGCCTGAGGTCTTTTATTCAACCCTATGACCTATGATAACATAAAGAAATTTATTTTCTGTTCAGTGAGATCTCATTTCCTAAAAGATAAGCCTCCTCTATATTGAAATGTCCTCTATGCCCCCAGGGTAAAGGAACCCCAAACTTGAGAGTGTTATTGCTGTCTTTCCTTAGTGTATGCTCTTCAGAAAGTCTCTTAACATTTCTATGCCTGCATTTGCCCTTCTGCAAATTAATCTTGTAATACCCATTTCAAAAGAGTGATAGGGAGCTTTTGACATGTGTAGCAAGGACTTTGAGATCCTTAGATGAAAGAAGTCTCGGATGTACAAAAGCATTATCCTTGTTGGATGTGCATTTCCTGCTATGGTCTAACTGAGGGGAGGGATTAGGGGAGATTAATTGTGCATATGATCTGTCTAATCGGTTAAGGAGAGCGCAGAATGCTCATGACCTTCAAGAACACCAAATAAAATGCCAAGGCAGTTTCCTGAGTTTAGTTCATTTTTTCATCAGAGGTTGAGCTAGGAGAGAAATGAAAGTGCTTGGGCTTTGAGACAATACATCTGAGGAGTACAAATGCAGAAATGAATTCTTATAATATGAGTGAATATGGTGAGCAAAAAATGTTGGGCCTTAAAACAAAGATTTTTAAATCCCATTTTTTTTCTCCTTACATTACTGTGCTTTATGATCTAAAGAAATGTAATAGTTCTGACTTTACTGCACAAAAAATGGGTTAAGGAGAGAAACCACATTCCTTAATCTCCTCAATCCCTTTTATTTCTCAGTTATACACAAGATTGATAATAGGTGCTCAGTTCTTCTAGTCTATTGAGAGAGAAGTATTACCCAAATAGAAAGAACGTCCCTTGGAGAGAAAGCCATGACTATTGTTAGAAAAGTCGATAAAGTTAGAAATTGCTAATCACAAAGGCTCTGAATTGCATTGTGAGTCCTGCCCTTCAGCTTTGCAAGTTCTTTTTAAGTCCATCAACCAGTCCTAAGGTAGGGAGTCCTATACTTTCTTTAGCTTGGTGAGTATTGCAAATGTAATTGCTAATATAACCTCATTATTCTTTTAACTTTTCTTTTCCTTTCAAAAAATTTTAAAGGTCTTATTTATTTATTTATTTTTAATTTTTTAAATCCATATAAAGCATAAGACTTTTTTTTTTTTTACTTTACAATATTGTATTGGTTTTGCCATATATCAACATGAATCCACCACAGGTATACACGTGTTCCTCATCCTGAACCCCCCTCCCTCCTCCCTTTCCATAATTTTCAATTAATCATGGATTCACAGGAAGTTGCAAAGATATAGCATTATGGAACACTTCCCTGTCCCCTTCACCCAGCTTCCCCAGTGGGTACATCTTATATGACTACAGAATAATACCAGAACCAAGAATTATATTGGCACTATGCCTGTCTAGAGTTCTATTCCAATTTACCCCATGGTTGTTTAAATACCACTATAATTAGGATACATTAATAGAACTATCCTGTCACCACAAAGATCTCCCTGATGCTTTTTACCTTGCAACTTGTGCATAAACCTTATCCTTTAACTTTATGTTAGGTTAAAATTAAACTATTTCCATGTCATATATTCTACATGATATATAAATTTGTTCATACAGCTTTAGATTTACAGAATGCTTTTACATTTTGTATATAATATTTCCAAGATGTGGACAAGCAAAATGCCTTAGTTCCCAGATAAGTTTTGAGCAATTACAAAACTACTAAGATACAGAAACTGAACTTACAACCTCATGCTGTTTCTTAATTATGGGGTTTCAATGTGATAGAATTTTCTAGAAAAATGGATATCAAATAGAGACAATCACCTAGGGCTTTTTAGTCCCCAAAATTGTTCTTGTGTAATGGAGTTAGGGACTGCCACTGTTCCTGAAATAAAAGGAAGCCAAGAGCAAATCCTTCTCCTTCCCCTAAATTGCCAGATTTATTGAGACCTAGACATGTGGGGCAGATCTAATAAGATAATGACAATAGAAGCATATTCATAAACTTTCACCTATAAATAAAAATGTGGTCATTATAATTATGATATTAACTAGCTTATAAAATTGATATAACCATGCTATTGACTCTATAGAAATGTTGTGAAGATTAACACAGATAAGACACATCAAATTCTCATCATACTCCCTGACTCATTACAAACTCAGAATACATATTCTACCCAGCAGCATCCGCAGCTTCATCATTGTTTTCCTTAGGATTTCTAAAATTTGTAGTGTAAGGACATAGATAGTAAACTTTTTAAGTCTTATTCTAGATCAGAGGTGCTCATTTAGAAATAAGAGAAATAGTGATGCCATATTATTGAGCAAGCCCAGAAATGCAGAAAATCAGGACTCTGGAGAACAAAAACTTCAACACTGAGACTGAGGTAATAAAGCACAGAAAGTCCATAGGATATTACTTGATCTGATTTATGGATTAACTACGGCTTGCCCAACTAACAAATACCCTCACTGAGTGTTACTGTGTTTATTTGCATAAAGTCACAATGTTGGTTTTAGGGAAGAGGAATTTCAACTGTACTTTCATCAGATTGGACATTTTGATAGCATTCATCTAGCTCCATCTCTATGTCTAGGAGACTTCTAGTACAGCTGTCTACTCTGGCATCTCCCTCACTACTCATATACACCAGGAGAAGAGTGGAGAGGAGATTGCCCCTCCTCCAGGATGTCCAATGGCTAGGCACTGCAGTGGTTTTCTTCTCAGTTTGAGCTGATTATTACTGTTATGGCGGCCTTCCAGTCAGAAAATGACTCTATGCTATGCCTGCCTGCAGTCCCACTGTTAATGTTTTATTTATCTGTGTTAAGTGTTTCCCTCTCCCCACTGTCTTCATTAGAATGCAAATTACACTGAAACAAATATTACATTAAATAAGTGTGAATACATTTATCAGATCAATTTTCTTTTACAAGAGAAAACAGGCAAAAGAGAGTGATAGTGCCTAGGATAGGAGAAAGACATTGAATTGGGGTCAAGGGCTTAAAAGAATGGTTTACTGAGACTTGATGCCAGAGTAAAGGTGATTTTAAAAGGTTGGCATTGTCAGCTTAAGCCATTGTGTCTTCTACTTAGATTTTGTTTTTTATACCTCTGGGCTCCATGGTCTTATTTCATTCCTTAATGTTACAGATGCATTTCAGAATCCAGTGAATAAATGTCACACTCTTTGCTTTCTGGTTATGGAGCTGACTTGAGTGCCCTCTGAAGATACAACAATCAGTTAGCTCCTAGCATTTATAGGAATGAACTATGTATTAATGAATATTAAATAATAAGATAAGTTGACAAATACTAAGTTGTTTTGATTCATGAAAGCTATAATGTTGTATATATACATGTTTATATGTTTATATTGAATCAGAATGCATAAGAATGCTTGCAATTTATCTTAATTTCCAATTTTTAATAATGTATAATACTAATAAATTTTAGTGCATACACTTGTACATTTTTAATGTATATATATTCTGAAGGTGAGTAAAATGAGTAAATATTAGAAATAAAAAGAGAAAAATGATAAATGCAACTTATACACACTATCTAAAATTTGCTTTCTGAATGTAGCAACCTTGTTGTGTAAAAGTAGTTTTTAAACTCTCTTATCTTTTCATTCCCATTTTGCTTTTCTGTTGAAGTTATGGAAATCACCATTTTTCCAACAGAATGGCAGAGACAGAGGGGTTAACTAATCCAAACTTTGACATTTTAGAAGCAGCTCTCAAGGAAAATCATGCGACAATCATAGACCTGATGTCCAACTTCTGCATTTTGTCTACCCTTTCTTATTCTTCCAATGGTCCTCCTATTGAACTCAAGTCTTACAAAGAGTCTGAAGAAGTTATTGCTACTGTGGGGCAGACAAAAGAGAGAAGGAACAAGGATATTTATGCTTTATTCATGGACAAAGAGATGAGAGGATACTGAGTAGAGTTTTAACCCAACTGGGTTGTGAGTTTGTGTTTGGAGAAGTAGATGTCTCTGAAACAGGAAAGGAAGTGACTGGCTCAGGACCAGAGATGCTACACTGAGGTACCAATGTGACGCATAAATGACGTTATCCGCTCCAAATTGTGAACAGAATTTGGCAAAGTTAGTTCCTATAGTGTTGAGTTCCTTTAATGGACCAGAACCTGGTGGTCCAGAGTCAACGATAAGAAAGTAAAAGAGAGAAAGAGGCTGATACTCCTTGGTTTACACAGAAAGCCACTAAAGCCCCTGGCATGGGGCTTGCTCTGTTCCCGGAGGCCTCAGGAGCCCTCTCGATGGGGTAAAGGCACAGAGCACCTTCTCAAGAGGGTCTTAGAAGCCCGGGCAGGAAAGTGAACTCAGAGGGCCTCTGTGCTCCAAAGAAATAGCCTGAGAGAGAGAGAGAGAAGGAAAGAGAAAGAAAGACACCGGGACCAGAGCTCTGATGGAGCAAAGGTGTTTTAATCAACATGGTGTGGGCATATATACTGTTTTACAAGGTAGTTATTCTCAGCAAAGATAAAGATGAAAATTCCAGACTTACAAAACATAAGCAATCCATATTAAAGAGAGAGAGAGTTTTAAGCAATCACTTTTACCATATGGTTCACAAGAAGGAAGAAGGTACTTATTACTGTATAGAAAAACTAATGAAGGAAATGCCTGGATTCTTCAGCCCCTGAGAGAGGCTTGCCTCTCCTCTTAATTCCTGAGTGTTCAGGAATTAATAAGGAGCAGAGAATTCCTGATAGATCCAAAACAGCACACAGGAAGTCTCCTGTTAAATGCTTCTTGACACTATAGCTAAACTTACTGTACATCTGGACATAAGAAAAACCAGATTAAGTATTTTAAAATGCAGGTTTAGACCTCACTTCTAGAAATTAGCTATGTTTGTTGCCTTGGGTGAAGTCCAGAATACTGCATTCTGCTAATTATTATGTAGTGATTCACCAGAGGCTCTGAGGTGCAGACTTTGTTCTGTTTGCCTATGTATCTCTAGTCTGTAGTAGAGAAGCCAACACACATTGATGCTGAATAAAGGATCTGTTGAAAGATTACTAATGGATATCTTTTTGATTGTCCATTCTGAGTCAGGTTCTTCACAAAGACCTTTTATATATATGATATCATTTCACCCTCCCAGCACTAATGTCACCTGTTAGAGATGATAAAACACTTTTAAAGAAGGTAAGTAATTGAGTAAATACATGAACTGAGGTACATTAATTCTCAGATCTGCTTTTAGATTTATTAAGGAAGTGGACAGATGGATGAAAGAATGTCAGAGTTGAAAGAAAAATGAGAATTTTAAAATAAATAGTAAGAGGATTAAACTACTTGGGATCAAATTTGAAAATTGCATATGTGTATGGAACATATTTATTACATCTATATTTATGATTCCACATTATATTGAAAGTTTGTGCTATATATAGGGCTTCCTTGATAGCTCAGTTAATAAAGAATCCACTTGCAAAGCAGGAGACTCCAGTTAAATTCCTGGGTTGAGAAGACCCACTGTAGAGGGATAGGCTACCCATTCCATTATTCTTGGGCTTTCCTTGTGACTCAGCTGGTAAAGAATCCACCTTCAATGCAGGAGACCTGGGTTTGATCCCTGGGTTTGATCCCTGGGTTGGGAAGATTCCCTGGAGAAGGGAAAAGCTACCCACTCCAGTATTCTGGCCTGGAAAATTCCATGGACTGTAAACAAAGGGTCAGTCATGACTGACATATCATACTCAAATATATCAACACATACTGACTCACTAAACAGCTCAGTATTCATTATGTATCTTCCTTGGGCCAAGCTTCTTCCTAGATGGGGAACATAGAGAAGTTCACATCCAAACATTATGCTTACCCTCAAGTTAGCAACAATAATAATAACAGACACAACAACATCAATAGTAACATACTCATATCATTCTAGATTCCAAAACACTTTCACATAACTTGTCACTTTTGATACTCATGGCAGCTAGAGAGCAAGTTGTTATCATCCCTGTTTTACACATTTTATCAATAGTTTTAGCATTCTATGTTGATCAAGAGGGAAAAATGAAAGAAAAAGTAAACCACATTTAACCGATTCATTGATCTGTCTAAACTAATTCCCTAAATTCCTTTTCCTAGTTTTGCTTTGAATGATTAATTGATATTGAATTCTTTACCTCTAAAATAAGAAATTATTCTTTAAGACTGATGGAGGATGACAAGGCTTTGGTAGATATCTAAGATGCCCAAACCATGCACACATATGTAGATTTTAGCTCTGATCTCTTTGTGTAGGAGGAACTTCCCTGGTGACTTGGACAGTAAAGCATCTGCCTACAATGCGGGAGACAAAGGTTCGATCCCTGGGTCAGGAATATCCCCTGGAGAAGGAAATGGCAACCAACTCCAGTACCCTTGCCTGGAAAATCCCATGGACTGAGGATCCTGGTAGGCTACAGTTCATGAGGTCGCAAAGAGTCAGACGTGACTGAGCAAATTCACTTTTACTTTTTTGTATAGGAAGGAACATAGTTTGAGAAAAGGCATATTTTTTGCAAACAAATGTATGATCCCCTCTGCTAATGTATTTTTAAAAGCCAAGTGTTAATTTTGTTTTTATAGATATTGGCTACATACCTATGCAGACATAAGCACATGACCACATATATGTGTTTTATATATATATATATATACAATCTTAAAATGTACAAAGGAGCCTATAGCTTTCATATAACTCTCATAGAGCTACCTTCTTATTGGTTAGCAGATTGGAATCCCCTAGACGGTGACAAAAGTGTTGCTGTATAGTTATTCTCAGCATGAACATATAACTTGGCATTGTTTAGAGTGACCTTGTGTTATCTCTTAACTAGCTTTTTCTGGCCAGCTTGCCAGCCATTCTAGACTTCACTATAGTCATAAGGGTCTAATTCTTCCTTAATGATAATCTTCTCTCATTCCTGGCAAGTTAATGACCTCACCTCAGGATTCTGCTTCACATCTTGCCTGAAGCACAAGCTCCCTTTAGCTTAAACGATTAATCAGAAGCCTGTGGCTAATAATAGACTGTCCATCTCACTCCTATTTTAGTGCCTGGCAATTAGAACAGGTTGATAAGTGTTATTATTGGATCATAGACTTGGCATCATTCTCAAATTCATTTACCACCTCCCATCCTCCAAGTACGGCTTCAGATAAGCCTCCTCTATAGCTCACTATTTATTCACAGTTGATTTTTAAATGTCTGTATCCTAGCTAGTCATCCTTGCTTTCTTTTTGCCACAAACAAAAGGAGAAGGAAGAAGAAAGGTTTTATAGAAATATGCATGGTAGTGATACCTAGGTGTTTCCTTTCTTCTTTCCAGGCATTGTAATGACAAAAGGTCACCTACAGGTCTTGACTGTAGAAGGTTTTTGGGTAAATACTAATTCTCTCATAATAGAGTTATGAGTTTTGAGAGCTACAAGTGGAATATTATCAAATAGCAAAGAAAAACAGAAAGATAGCCAGTCTCATAGACAATGAATTTTAACCTATAATCTTGAAGTTTCACAGGAAAGAATCTACAAGTAAGAATAAATATGTACTAAAAAGTTAAAGCTTCTTGATTTTGAATAAAAACAGAAGGAGGCAACTACATATGTTGAGACAGTATTTTGTTGTAAGGGTAATAATATTAGAGTAAACTTAGCTTGTGTTGATGCCAACTTCTCTAATTTCTCATATACCTCCCTAGACATAATGATAGAAAATGAATCAGTCATACATATATAATAAAATGTTAATCTTTCATTGTTTATGGCTATTAGTATAGGTGTATTGCATCCTTATATTGTGGTAGTAGAAGTTTGGTGGTGGGGAATTCCTTCTGTTCTCTTCAGTATAAAGGCAGAAAGATAACAAGGAAGCATTAACAGGTCATGATTATAAATAAAAAATAGTTTCTAGCTCAAAATATTCATTTTCTTTCTCAAAGATTTCCACTGAGGACAGAGTAAATTGTCCCAAGACAGGAATTCTTAGATTCATTAAACATATATAGCCGTCTGCTCTGTGTGACAATAAAGATTTCTAATCTTTGTCTCAGCAAAGGTCAGAGTTAACTCCCATAACACTCTTTATCTCTGGGAGGTAGAATGTGCCCCTAACCACCACCCCCACCATCTCAGTTCTATAATGAAATGAGTTTAACAATATAGGAAATGAAACACCTCATAGCCCTTCTTTAACTCTAAAGTATCACAGTGTTTTTAATTAAGAATACTATTCGTTATGAGTTAAAGTATCTTCTCAAAATTAATATTTTGAAGTCCTAATCTGCAGTACTTCGTAGTATTACCTTATTTGGAAAAGGGTTTTTACAGAGAAAATCAAGTTACAATGAAGTTATTATGGTGGGTCTGAACCAAGTATGATTAGTGTTGTCCTTATGAAAAGGAGGAATGTAGGTACAGAGACATACACAGTGGGAAAACCTTGCAAAGAGACATAGAGAGAAGAGGTCTACATATAAACCAAGTAGAAAGGCCTGGAAACACAGCCTTTCCTCACAAGCCTCAGACAGAACCAGCCTTACTGATGTCTTGATTTTGGATTTCTAGGGAGACAATAAATATATATTTTTAAAGCCATTCAGTCTGTGGTGCTTTGCTAAGGCAGAACTAGCAAGCTAATACAATATGTCTGTCAGTTTTGAAAAACGTCCCAGAGTGAATAAATATCAGTGTCAATCCAAACCCAGGAATATTTTCCCTTTTCAGTAATGTCACTAGGTCTTACATCTGTCTAATAGGAACATGGGGTGAGAAGTTCTAAATGACTTTTTCATGCATCTAGTTATATGTCCCACATTATCTATCCCAGAACTGTGATTAGATATAAAACCACAGATCCATGTTTCTCTTCATATGACAAAAGGCAAAGTACCACTCACTCTTTTACTCCACACACACTTAGAAGCATCTCCAAGAAAGGAATAAAAAGAGTCTACAAAAAGTGGTTAGAATGCACATTATGCCTTGAATAGTGGAAGTAACAGGAACATAGACAATCTTTTCTTTAATAAGACTGGTTCTTCTCTGTGTATATCATATGAGACTTTAAAATGTTACTATGGTGTTGCTATTTAAAATATTTTCATCTAAAATTAAATTGAATCCTTATAAGCCATCATTCAGAGAGTAGGAGCTAACAGTTGTCATTGTTCTAGCCTAATCTCAGAAAGTGTTGCCTGTTAAGGGCAAAACCAAACTTTTAAACTAAATCCAAGTAATAGTCTTCTTTAAAAAAAAAAAAAAAAGAGAAGATTGAACTTGGGCATATCAGTAATATCATGGGTATGTGAGTTTGAGTGTCCTCTAAGAAGAGAACTAGTGTTCAAAGGATTTCTGAAGAGAATAGAATGAGATTAGGGGATAGGAAGAAGCCCCATAGAGGTAAAACCACATCCTTAACATCTGATAGTTCCAAGGTTTAAATTTTGACCACGTGGAATATATCCTGAGTGAAGGAGGGGTGCTGAGCTCTTATAGCCCTGGCCAGAACCACCCTTAAGGATAATTAAGGAACTTTCTGTTTGTATGCAAAATGGCTTCCCCACAATGAGACATCCTTGTAAATATCCTCACAGGTCGGAGCCATTAGAAACTGAACTGGGGTGGAAGCGAGGAGAAGCAAGGGATTCCCAGCAATGGAACAAAAAAGTGATTTGAGGGGATCTGGGTGTAATGACAGCTATAGTGAATACACTGTCCTGACCACTACAGTGGGTTATAGTTTTGTGATTATCTATTTCCTGTTGATATAAATAGTGACCATTAGGGGCCTATGTGGGCTTCCCAGGTAGTGCTAGTGGTAAAAAAAAACCTCTCCTGTCAATGCAGGAGGTGTAAGAGATATATAGGTTTGATCCCTGGGTGGGGAAGATTC
The DNA here is from genome assembly GCA_006410675.1 of Oreotragus oreotragus. Classification (NCBI taxonomy): domain Eukaryota; kingdom Metazoa; phylum Chordata; class Mammalia; order Artiodactyla; family Bovidae; genus Oreotragus; species Oreotragus oreotragus. The sequence continues at coordinate 910,249 of SJYX01008634.1, read as the reverse complement.
CCCTGGAGGAGGGCATGGCAAAGGATTCCATTATTCTTGCCTGGAGAATCCCAGGGACAGAGGAGCCTGGAGGGCTACAGTCCATGGAGTCTCAAAGTGTGTTGGACATGACTGAAGTGACTTAGCATGCATGCATGCACAAGGACCATACATGTCCGTCTTTGAGATTTCTGTTCAGAAATTCCATAGGCAATGGATTCCTACTTGTTTCACCTAACAATTCATTTCATTTTAGGGTTGGTTTTCATTCTTTTTTTTTTACTATTATTAATTATCATGCATTAGTGAGCATTAGTCTCTCAGTCATGTCTGACTCTTTGTGACTCCATGGACTATAGCCCACCATGGTCCTCTGTCCATGGGATTGCTTATGCAAGAATACAGGAGTGGGCAGTCATTCCTTCCTCCAGGGAATCTTCCTGACCTGGGGATAGAACCCATGTCTCCACTATTGGATGCAGATTCATTACCATATCTGAGCCACCAGGATATGTTTGCTGTTTAAAGACAATTATCAAACAAAATGATTGTGTATTTACAACTCTGATTAAGAAACAGACCATTGTCAGTAGCTTAGGCACTGTATTTTTCTCTGNTAGTAATTTGTGGGAGGCTATTTGGAAACTATATAAATATCATGTATCTCATCCATATAGTAGTGGTGTATGTCCCATCACTTTTTTTGGCCTCAGCTTTAAAAAAAAATTATTGAGGTATAATTGGCATTCAACCACATTCTTAATTTATCATTTTTAATTATACATTATATATTCTCCTAATACTTGCTTCTTTGTCCAGCATTATGTTTTGTAGATCCATTTGTGTTGACAGCTGCCAATCTATTTGATTCTATGGTTAATGTGTACTTGGGTTATTTCTGCCTTTTGCCATTACTATTACCATTGCCTGTTCTGAATATCCTTGTGCCCTTCTTTAGGAACACCTGTGCAAAATACTATCTAGGAAACGTGTAGACATCCATGATGGTTTCATCAATTCACATGGCTGCAAATATGTTACATGGCCAGACAGTTCTATCAGCCATTCTGTTGGATTTAAATCTACATTTTCCTGGTAATAATTAAGTGGAGCATATTTTTATATTCATTGGCCCTTTAGATTTCCTCTTCCTTGCAATGCCTGTTCCAGAATTGTTGACAAGTTTTGTTAGGTTGTTTTCTAAGAGTTCTTCATATATTTGAATAGTTACACATGGTCAGTTTTATATGCTGCAAAGATCTTCTCCCAGTTGTAAACTTGTTTGTTTAACCTCTTTATGGTATATTTTCTGTTGTTGTTACTTTAAATTGAAAGTTCTTTTTTAGTAATGTAACTGGCTTTATCTTTTCTTCAATGATCCCTTTTTGGGTAATTCTAGAAAACCATTTTTTTTTTCCCCTGAGCTCATAAAAGTAGTTTGTATATCATTTTTTAAGGATATTATGCTGCTGTTTTTCACACTTAAATCTTCAGTTGACCTATAAATACTTTTTAAAATGATTCCTTATTTCTTTAAATAGTTTAAGAAAAACTGATGGTTTGCAAACTTAAACTGTGCAATATACCAAGATCTCAATTACAGTAAATCTCACAAAATGGAGCTATATTTAAAATACCATATCCTTCCAAAATGATGAATTATACCTCTGTTATCTCTACTGCAATCCAGTTTCTCTATTTACCTTAAAATAAAAGAAAATGCCAATACTTGCCTTACTTTGTAAATGTAGTAAGTTAGGCAGTTGGTTAATTATACTCTCCTCTCTATCCAGAGAGCATTTATGGAGACTTTTCTCTAGTTGCATTTTAGCTAAAAGACCAAGTTGAGGTTCCTACAAGGTGAAGGAGATTTAGAAGTGAGGAAAGTTATTAAGGGAAATGTATAATCTAAATCCATAGAAATGAATGACTTTCAGAAAGCATTTTGACTTTTCTTTCATAAACATGCTCACACACACACACACACATAATCAAAACACAGGATAGTTCATTTTATGTTTTATAAGTTTCTAAAAGTTCAATGAATAGGGGTAAAGTGATGAGAAAGAATTATCTTCCCTCTATTTTGAATTTCTTTAACAATTGGTATCATACACATTGACAGACTGAACTACTGTTTACCTTTTAGGAAATGGGAATAATTGATATAATAAGTAGTTTCTACATGATATTAGTGGATCCCAAACTATTAATCAGTAATGTAAATGAGAAGTGAAATCACTGAATTCAATTTTAGAGACTTGAAAGTGTTTGCTCAGTCATGTCCGACTCTTTGTGACCCTATGGACTGTGTAGCCCACCAGGCTCCTCTGGCCATGGGATTCTCCAGGTAAAAATACTGGAGTGGGTTGTCATTTAAACAATGACAAATTTTTGTGTCTCAAAAACATTAAATGGATAGTAATTACTGCATTAAATAAATGAGTTGAAGCTAAAGCTCCAGTTCTTTGGCCATGTAATGTGAGGCATCAACTCATTGGAAAAGACCCTGATGTTGAAAAGACCCTGATGTTGGGAAAGGTTGAAGGCAAAGGGAGAAGAGGACAGCAGAGGATGAAATGATTAGATAGCATCACTGACTCAATGAACAAGGATTTAAGCAAACTCTGGGAGATAGTGGAGGACAGGGAAGGCTGGCATGCTACAGTTCATGGTGTTGCAAAGAGTCAGACACGATTTGGTCTCTGAACAACAACAAATGAATGAGTGAAATAATGGATACTAAAGACCTATATAAAAGTGAGTCAACCATTTTATGAACTAAAAAATAGGTCTATGAGAAAAATGGTTTACTTGCTACATGTGTTACTACTACTACTAAATATTCAAATGATAGAACTTTCCTTTTCAAAGCTCTTGTTATGGCATTTTTATCAGCAAAGGCTTCATTTTTTTAAAAGAATTTATAGTGAGCATTGGTATTTAGAAATAGAAATTTTATTTGATCCTAGAGATGAGAAATAAGATATTTCATAGAAAGATGGAAAAGAGAACATCTTAACCCAGTGTCACTTTATTTCTTTTTGTTTCTTTAGATCCCAGAGTATTGAAATGCTTATCATTATTATTATTTCTCGTTTCATCTACTGTATGCTTATCAAAGTAAGTTTCTCTGTCACAGCTGGAACAATCAAGATTTCTTTTGTTGCTTATAATAAATAAATACTCAATTGTGAGAATGTCCTCAGGGAAAGTTCATTAAAAAAGAAATGAAAATGCTGAGAAATAAATGGTTATTGTGATTGCACTTGTTTTGATAAAATATGCAAAAATGTAATTTGGTTCTGTAATGTCTGGAATGCAAAGAAAAACTTTAAGATGGAGAAATGGAAAATATGTTGCATGCATTTATTATATTATTTCAATTATCATTTGTTTCTGAGGGTAGGTGAGTTTAGATTCAAACAGTATTTTGGAATAAAATGAAGGTAGCTAACAGGAAAAAAGGGCAAAATACACAAATGGTAATATTAGGTGATAAATAGATAAAATGTGGTACATCTCTAACATTTCTTGACAGATGCTATTTTAGATTTAATGCTTAGATGTTTGAATTTTCTCTTTGTTTTGTTTAAACACTCTACCTGGCAGCCTTATTCTGCAGTTTCTCAGATTATTTTGCCTTATCCTTGCTTTGGCTCAATGACAAGTAACAATTAACCAGTCATGGAACATTGTAATAGAGATGTGAATGGCTTGAAGTAAGTGCCTGATATCAGAAAACAATTTTCTAGGTAAAACAATCCCTTTCAGGGATTCAGGATAAGGGAATGAAAATTAACTTTGTTCTTCTTCAGATTTAATGCTCCTTACTTGTCCTCATTCCTCAAGTTATTTCTCTTTTTTTTTATGTATCCAATGAGGGTTTGCATGGTAGTTTTATTTTTCTCAAATTGTTAGGTAATATAGAATTAAACAAAGAAAGCAATTAAGACAAATAGATTGTGTGGGGCAACATGATAGAGAGTAGAGGAAGAGGAAAGAGAAGGTAGAGGGAAGGCAAGGTGGATTATTGCATTCAGAGGCAATAGAGGCCACAAAAGGACAAATAAGCTAGATGAGGAATTGGCATTAAAACACTTGTTATTCTTGTCCTAAGCTAAGTTTCCTTCACTGTTGGCATTTAACTATCTTCAGTTCAGTTCAGTTCAGTCGCTCAGTCATGTCAGACTCTTTGTGACCCCATTAATTGGAGCATGCCAGGCCTCCCTGTCCATCACAACTCCCAGAGCTGGAGTTGCAACTCCCAAACTCATGTCCATTGAGTCAGTGATGCCATCTAATCATCTCATCCCCTGTCATCCCTTTCTCTACCTGCCCCCAATCCCTCCCAGCATCAGAGTCTTTTCCAATGAGTCAGCTCTTCGCATGAGGTGGCCCAATCAACATGATAGAGAGTAGAGGAAGAGGAAAGAGAAGGTAGAGGGAAGGCAAGGTGGATTATTGCATTCAGAGGCAATAGAGGCCACAAAAGGACAAATAAGCTAGATGAGGAATTGGCATTAAAACACTTGTTATTCTTGTCCTAAGCTAAGTTTCCTTCACTGTTGGCATTTAACTATCTTCAGTTCAGTTCAGTTCAGTCGCTCAGTCATGTCAGACTCTTTGTGACCCCATTAATTGGAGCATGCCAGGCCTCCCTGTCCATCACAACTCCCAGAGCTGGAGTTGCAACTCCCAAACTCATGTCCATTGAGTCAGTGATGCCATCTAATCATCTCATCCCCTGTCATCCCTTTCTCTACCTGCCCCCAATCCCTCCCAGCATCAGAGTCTTTTCCAATGAGTCAGCTCTTCGCATGAGGTGGCCCAATTGTTGGCATTTAAGCCTCAGCATCAGTCCTTTCATTGAACACCCAGGACTGGTTTCATTTAGGATGGACTGATTGGATCTCCTTGCAGTGCAAGGGACTCTCAAGAGTCTTCTCCAACACCACAGACATCAAAACATGCTTTTGAACAAAAACATCAATTCTTCAGTGCTCAGCTTTCTTCACAGTCCAACTCTCACATCCATACATGACTACTGGAAAAGCCACAGCCTTGACTAGACGGACCTTTGTTGGAAAAGTAATGCTCTGTTTTTGAAAATGCTATCTATATTGATCATAATTTTTCTTCCAGGCAGCAACTGTCTTTTAACTTCATGGCTGCAATCACCATCTGCAGTGATTTTGGAGTGCCCCCAAAATAAAGTTTGACACTGTTTCCACTGTTTCCCTATCTATTTCCAATGAGATGATGGGAGCAGATGCCATGATCTTCGTTTGCTGAACATTGAGCTTTAAGCCAACTTTTTCATTCTCCTCTTAGACTTTCATCAAGAAGCTTTTTAGTTCTTCTTCACTTTCTGCTATAAGGGTGGTGTCATCTGCATATCTGAGGTTATTGATATTTCTCCCGGCAATCTTGATTCCAGCTTGTGCTGCTTCCAGCCCAGTGTTTCTCATGATGTACTCTGCATATAAGTTAAATAGGCAAGGTGACAATATACAGCCTTGATGTACTCCTTTTCCTATTTGGAACCAGTCTGTTGTTCCATGTCCAGTTCTAACTGTTGCTTCCTGACCTGCATACAGATTTCTCAAGAGACAGGTAAGGTGGGCTGGTATTCCCATCTCTTTCAGAATTTTCCACAGTTTATTGTGATCCACACAGTCAAAGGTTTTTGGCATAGTAAATAAAGCAGAGGTAGATGTTTTTCCGAAACTCTTCTTGCTTTTTTTGATGATCCAGCGGATGTTGGCAATTTGATCTCTGGTACCTCTGCCTTTTCTAAAACCAGCTTTAACATCTGGAATTTCATAGTTCACTAATTGCTGAAGCCTGGCTTGGAGAATTTTGAGCATTACTTTACTAGCATGTGAGATGAGTGCAATTGTGCAGTAGTTTGAGCATTCTCTGGCATTGCCTTTCTTTGGGATTGGAATGAAAGCTGACCTTTTCCAGTCCTGTGGCCACTGCTGACTTTTCCAAATGTGCTGGCATATTGAGTGGAGCACTTTCACAGCATCATCCTTCAGGATTTGAAATAGCTCAACTGGAATTCCGTCACCTCCACTAGCTTTGTTCATAGTGATGCTTTCTAAGGCCCACTTGATTTAACATTCCAGGATGTCTGGCGCTAGGTGAGTGATCACGCCATCGTGATTATATGGGTCATGAAGCTCTTTTTTGGTTCAGTTCTTATGTGTATTCTTGCCACCTCTTCTTAAAATCTTCTGCCTCTGTTAGGTCTCTACCATTTCGGTCCTTTATTGAGCCCATCTTTGCATGAAATGTTCTCTTGATATCTCTAATTTTCTTGAAGAGATCTCGTCTTTCCCATTCTGTTGTTTTCCTCTATTTCTTTGCATTGATTGCTGAGGAATGCTTTCTTATCTCTCCTTGCTATTTTTTAGAACTATGCATTCAGATGCTTATATCTTTCCTTTTCTCCTTTGCTTTTCACTTCTATTCTCTTCACAGTTATTTGTAAGGCCTTCTCAAATGCCCATTTTGCTTTTTTGCATTTATTTTCCATGGGGATGGTCTTGATCCCTGTCTCCTGTACAATGTCACAAACCTCTGTCCAGGTTCATCAGGCATTCTGTCTATCAGATTTAGTCCCTTAAATCTATTTCTCACTTCCACTGTATAATCATAAGAGATTTGATTTACATCATACCTGAAGGAAAGTTATGACCAACCTAGATAGCATATTGAAAAGCAGATACATTACTTTGCTAACAAAGGTCTGTCTAGTCAAGGCTATGGTTTTTCCAGTAGTCATGTATGGATGTGAAATTTGTACTGTGAAGAAGGCTGAGCACTGAAAAATTGATGCTTTTGAACTGTAGTGTTGGAGAAGACTCTTGAGAGTCCCTCGGACTGCAAGGAGATCCAACCAGTCCATTCTAAAGGAGATCAATCCTGGGTGTTCTTTGGAAGGCATGATGCTAAAGCTGAAACTCCAATACTTTGGTCACCTCATGGGAAGAGTTGACTCAGTGGAAAAGACTCTGATGCTGGGAGGGATTGGGGGCAGGAAGAGAAGGGGATGACAAAGGATAAGATGGCTGGATGGCATCACCAACTCGATGGACATGAGTTTGAGTAAACTCCAGGAGTTGGTTTTGGACAGGGAGGCCTGATGTGCTGCAAGTCATTGGGTCACAAAGAGTTGGACACGACTGAGCGACTGAACTGAACTGAACTGAATGGCCTAGTGGATTCCACTACTCTCTTCAATTTAAGTCTGAATTTGGCAATAAGGGGTACATGATCTGAGCCACAGTCAGCTCCCGGTCTTGGTCTTGCTGACTATATAGAGCTTCTCCATCTTTGGCTGTAAAGAATATAATCAATCTGATTTCAATGTTGACCATCTGGTGATGTCCATGTGTAGAGTCTTCTCTTGTGTTGTTGGAAGAGGGTGTTTGCTATGACCAGTGCATTCTCTTGACAAAACTCTATTAGCCTTTGGCCTGCTTCATTCTGTACTATAAGGCCAAATTTGCCTGTTACTCTATGTGTTTCTTGACTTCATGCTTTTACATTCCAGTCCCCTATATCGAAAAGAACATCTTTTTTGGGTGTTATTTCTAAAAGGTCTTGTAGGTCTTTGTAGAACCATTCAACTTCAGCTTCTTCAGCATTACTGGTTGGGGCAGAGGCTTGTATTACTGTGATATTGAATTGTTTGCCTAGGAAATGAACACACATCATTCTGTCGTTTTTGAGATTGCATCCAAGTACTGGATTGTGGACTCTTTTGATGACCGTGATGGCTACTCCATTTCTTCTAAGGGATTCTTGCCCACAGTTGTAGATATAATGGTCATCTGAGTTAAACTTATCCATTCCAGTCCATCTTAGTTCACTGATTCCTAGAGTGTCCATGTTCACTCTTGCCATCTCCTGTTTGACCACTTCCAATTTGCCTTGATTCATGAACCTAACATTCCAGGTTTCTATGCAACATTGCTCTTTACAGCATCAGACCTTGCTTCTATCACCAGTCATATCCACAACTGGGTATTGTTTTTGCTTTGGCTCCATCCCTTCAGTCTTTCTGGAGTTATTTCTCCACTGATCTCCAGTAGCATATTGGGCACCTATTGACCTGGGGAGTTCCTCTTTCAGTATCCTATCATTTTGCCTTTTCATGCTCTTCATGGGGTTCTCAAGGCAAGAATACTGAAGTGGTTTGCCATTCCTTTCTCCAGTGGACCACGTTCTGTCAGACATCTTCACCATGACTCGTCCATCTTGGGTGGCCCCACATGGCATGGCTTAGTTTCACTGAGTTAGACAAAGCTGTGGTCTGTGTGATCAGATTGGCTAGTTTTCTGTGAGTATGGTTTCAGTGTGTCTGCCCTCTGTTGCCCTCTTGCAACACCTACCATCTTACTTGGATTTCTCTTACTATATATATATAGGCAATACTCATTGACAGGATGATACTATATTTTTTAAATGTACATACACAAAATACAAATGCCGAGAATACCTCAGTGAGAGGGAATTGGGGAAATATGTGATTAGCTAGTGATTCTGGGGCAATATTGACCAGTAGCTTGCAAATCTTTAAAAAATTTTCCTGGACATATGTACTCTTAAAAAATACATATTAATACAAAAAGTCACCCAAGGTGAAAAAATGGAAGGGGGCACTTTGATGAAAATGACAGGGATTGAAGAGAGGATGAAATGAAAACAGAGCAAATGAGTTTATAAAATACCTATTCTTTATTTAATACTGAATAAGGCACAGTTATGTTGACATTGCAAGAGAATTCTTTGCATTCTCTGGTCACCAAAAAATTGTCCCTTACAGTTCAATTTTCTCCATTAATAATATCAAATATATAAACTCAAGTGGGCAAAAGTGACTAAGAATAACTTCAAGAAGATTGAAAAGCAGATTTTTGAGTGGATAAGAAGAGACAGAAGATGAAATTTGCTCAGCAAGGTGAGGTAAGAAAAATGGAATAATGAGATGTTTTGAACTGTGTTGTTGGACACGACCCTTGAGAGTCCCTTGGACTGCAAGGATATCCAACCAGTCCATCCTAAAGGAGATCAGTCCTAGGTGTTCATTGGAAGGACTGATGCTGAAGCTGAAACTCCAATACTTTGGCCACCTCATGTGAAGAGTTGACTCATTGGAAAAGACTCTGATGTTGGGAGGGATTGGGGGAAGGAGGAGAGGGGATGCCAGGGGATAAGATGGCTGTATGGCATCACTGACTCGACGGACATGAGTTTGAGTGAACTCCGGGAGCTGGTGGGAGGCCTGGCATCCTATGATTCATGGGATCGCAAAGAGTCAGACACGCCTGAGTGATTGAACTGAATTGAATATATATATATTATAATATACACATATATTATGTATATTATATATATATACACATATATGTGTATTATATATAAATAATATATATAATACATATGTATATAATACACATATGTGTATTACATATATGTAATACACATTTTTCCAGAAAGTGAAAGTCACTCCGTCCAGCTCTCTTTTACCCTATGGACTACATAGTCCATGGAATTCTCCAGGCCAGAATACTGGAGTGGGTAGCCATTCCCTTCTCCAGGGGATCTTCCCAACCCAGGAATTGAACCCAGGTCTCCCACATTGCAGGTGGATTCTTTAGCCACTCAGCCACAACGGACACTCAAGAATACTGGCGTGGTAACCTATCTCTTCTCCAGGGGAGCTTCCTGACCCAGGAATTGAACCAGGGTCTCCTGTATTGCAAGCAGATTCTTTACCAACTGAGTTATCAGGGAAGACCATTCTGGAAATAATACAGGCAAAAAAAAAAAAAAGTTAGGATAAGTATACAAACTGATTTGAACCTTCCAAAGGAAGAATATGAGTAGAACACTCATATGTCATAGAGGAGAAATGTACTGGAAAATTTTCAGCATGAAAGTTGAAAATTTTTGATGGAGATCAACTACAAATATTAAGCAATGGATGGATGTCTTTGTGTGTAACATAATCTCAGTGAAAACAAAAATAAAATCTGGTACATTACTGATACTCAATAAATGAATAATCAAACCAAATGAGTCAATGAATGAATGAAAAGCAAGTAAATGAAAATAGTACTTTAAAGGAAAATTACCTTGGTGACAGTATGGGAGTACAGAAATGGCCTAAAGGAAAAGGCCATTTCAAGAAACAAATGAGAGGAAAGTATAGTGATAAGGGAAAAAGTAGAAAGAGCTGAAAAGGAATAAAGGACAAATTATATTCTCCAGGGAGTGGTATTGATAAAATTAAACACATTATTTGCTCAGTCATTTCCAATTCTTTGTGATCCCATGGACTATAGTCTGCCAGGTTCTGCTGTCCATGGGATTCTCCAGGCAAGAATACTGTAGTGGGTAGCCGTTTCCTTCTCCAGGGGATCTTCCTGACCCAGGAATCAACTCAGCTCTCCAGCATTGCGGGCAGATTCTTTACCACCTGAGCCACTAGGGGAACCCTAATATAACACCTGACTATTTTGGAGAAAGAACTGATTTAAAAGGAATTGTAAGTTTGGTACCAGAGACTACATTTTCTAACAGTAAAAATGTGTAGGTCATAGTTCAACACAACACTGGACCTTTGTACAAACTCTAAAATGGAATATTATCCTAAGCACAAATGTAGAGGTGGATGGAGACCATACAAATTGGTGATATCTTATTGAAAAGAAAATAGAAAAAAGGAATTGAAACATAGGAATATACTTACATCTCATTAAACATACACTGATATGACTTAATCTAAAACGTAGAAACCCTCTGTTGAGTGCACAAAATGAGCTGGCATGGATTTGTTTTTCCTGTATTTGAATGTTGAGGTGTCTGAAAATGAAGCAGTTTTAAAATTGATACTGATCATTAATGGATGATTCTACTATTTGCATTTAAATATATTCAGGGTAGCTAAGTTGGTTACTAATTTTACCTTGAAGAGAGACTCATGATAGCACTGTAAATATTCCCATTGGGATTCCTTGCCGAAGTTTAACTGTTTTTATTTAGCTGTCTCTATTCCGTGTTCTTGGTATGATTTCTTCTCACATTTCTAAAGCAAATGAATCAACTGTATTTTTGTAAACAAACAACTAGAAAAAGCATATTTTATTTTAATTTTTAAAAAAATTTTTAAGTAGTCCAAATAATGAGAGTTATTTTCCTTCTATTTTTGAAGCATTTCCTATACAAAATTCTTAAAACTTAAATCTACAGTGCAAACCTGTGTTGGTAGTCAAATTAACTATTTAGAATTATAAACTAAAGGAAATTATGACAGTATCTTTTTATAATCTGAGGTAGTGAGTTGGTGGCAATAGGATAGGGTGTTGGATAAAATTCTAACAGCTTAACAGTATTTTAAAATTTGGAAATATAAAAGAAAACAAAACAAGGAAGAGGTAATATATAAAGCTGAGTAATCATGAAATTTAGGGATTAGCAATAGTATTGGAAAATATTTTAGAAGCCTCAGTTTCTGTATTAATTCTTCTTCCAAAGCTTATCTTCCTCATATGTTACTACTGAATAAAATGGTTTAGGTGGTACTCCACTTTTGCTGCTAATCAAGCATACCAATTAAACGGAACCCTGTATTATTAGGAGAGCTACACAGAAGAAGAAGAAAAAAAAAAAAAAAGCCTGGAGGTTTAGGCTTGTTTGTTTCCTTTTTCTTTTTTTTCCCATGCAATATTTAGCTGTCTGGATTAAATATATTTAAGTTGGGGCTTATTATTATAGGTCAGAAAGTCACCATGAACTAATTATTTTCAGTTCATTTACGTGATTAATGTTGAAAACTTGGAAACTTTTGCATGCCTTGAGTTGGCTCCAATTAATCAATGTGAAAAAAATTCAAGGTGCCCCAAGTTCTAGTGCAAGCAGTGAAGTGCAACTGGATTTCAACTAATTCATTAGTTATTCTGGTTGGAATAAGCACATCGACAATGTAGACTCCTCTCATCCCTCTCACCTGACTCATAACAGAATGCTGAGGTGCTTTAAATGTGGATAATAGGTATTTTAAGTTGATTCTTCTCAGATGTGCAATGCAGGCTTTACAATAAGCAGAAATGATAAAATGTCTCCAGAGCCAGGAAGACAGATTTTTCAACCACAGGATCCAAAGACATTGACTTCATTACTGTTACTGAAGTCTGGCTTGGGCCAAGACTTTAGTAAGGTCAGGATCCTTATCTTCTGACAGCTGTTTGGTGGTTTATTTAAGACTTCCATGGGCAGTCTCAGCACAGTTCCTTCTAGACAAGTGTCAGAAGCTCCTCCAAATCTCTGTCATCCTTTGCCTTAATTGGCTCCATTAACAGGTGTTCTTAGGCCAAAATATGAGAATTTGACTGATTCGTCACTTCCTGAGACCTAATGTCAAAGAGTGCATTTGGACCACACTGCGTGTGAAGCAGAAGCTTGGAAATAGGAAAAGATCTCACAGTCCATTTGGCTTTAGTTGGTAAAGCGTAGTAACAGGACAGATTGTTTAAATTTGAACTCTAACCTTGATCCTTGTGCCAGTGTAAGTTGAGATCTCAGTTCTTGTAACTTCCTTGTGCTCTATCAAGAATGATACATTGATGTTATCACTACCTCTAATTTTTTGTACTCACATTATATCAAAAAATTTACTTTGCTTTTTGTAATATCTTAGGCAGAGGAACCAGAGATCAAATTGCCAACATCTGCTGGATCATGGAAAAAGCAAGAGAGTTCCAGAAAAACATCTATTTCTGCTTTATTGGCTATGCAAAAGCCTTTGACTGTGTGGATCACAATAAACTGTGGAAAATTCTGAAAGAGATGGGAGTACCAGACCACCTGACCTTCCTCTTGAGAAATCTGTATGCAGGTCAGGAAGCAACAGTTAGAACTGGACATGAAACAAGAAACTGGTTTCAAATAGGAAAAGGAGTATGTACAGGCTGTATATTGTCAGCCTGCTTATTTAACTTATATGCAGAGTACATCATGAGAAACACTGGACTGAAAGAAACACAAGCTGGAATCAAGATTGCCAGGAGAAATATCAATAACCTCAGATATACAGATGACACCACCCTTATGGCAGAAAGTGAAGAGAAACTACAAAGCCTCTTGATGAAAGTAAAAGTGGAGAGTGAAAAAGTTGGCTTAAAGCTCAAGATTCAGAAAACAAAGATCATGGCATCTGGTCCCATCACTTCATGGGAAATAGATGGGGAAACAGTGGAAACAGTGTCAGACTTTATCTTTTGGGGCTCTAAAATCACTGCAGATGGTGACTGCAGCCATGAAATTAAAAGACACTTACTCCTTGGAAGAAAAGTTGTGACCAACTTAGATAGCATATTGAAAAGCAGAGACATTACTTTGCCGACTAAGGTCCGTCTAGTCAAGGCTATGGTTTTTCCAGTGGTCATGTATGGATGTGAGAGTTGGACTGTGAAGAAGGCTGAACGCCAAAGAATGGATGCTTTTGAACTGTGGTGTTGGAGAAGACTCTTGAGAGTCCCTTGGACTGCAAGGAGATCCAACCAGTCCATTCTAAAGAAGATGAGTCCTGGGATTTCTTTGGAAGGAATGATGCTGAAGCTGAAACTCCAATGCTTTGGCCACCTCATGCGAAGAGCTGACTCATTGTGAAAGACTCTGATGCTCGAAGGGATTGGGGGCAAGAATAGAAGGGGACGACCAAGGATGAGATGGCTCTATTGCATCACCTACTTTATGGATGTGAGTCTGAGTGAACTCTGGGAGCTGGTGATGGACAGGGAGGCCTGACGTGCTGTGATTCATGGGGTCACAAAGAGTCAGACATGACTGAGTGACTGAACTGACCTGAACTGAACTGATCCTTACTCCATTTTAAAGTTGAATAAAACCAAAGGCCCAGGAAATGATAAGGTTTGCCAAAAATTTTACAGACTCAGAAAGTAGCCTAGTAGTTGCCTGGGTCCTGAGGAGGGGATGATACTTACCTGTAAATGGGAATAAGGAATTGTGTGGGGGTGATGAAAATATTCTGAAGGTGATTTATGGTGATACCATTTGTATATTTATTAAAAGGTTTTGGATTGTACTCTGGAATGGAGTAATTGTATGATTTTAAAAATATACCTCTGATAAAGATGTTTAAGAAGGAAAATCATACCAAAAGTCACATCACTGTATTCTACCCTTGGTGCTTGCACACTTACTGCAATGCAACAAGCTCTGGGAAAACAATGAAGAACGTTGGGCAATTTATGTACATTTTCTGGTTGTAATTTCTTCAACTATAAGTGAGGTCACTAAACTTATCACGTGTCTCAAAGATCTTGAATTAATTCTAAGAGTATCTAATTCTAGCTGAGTAAGCTGTCCATGAACTGGCATGCAATAGTATAATATAAGTCAAAAATTGCGTATAAAAAATGATGATTCTGGAAAAGGAAAGGCATGAAAAAGCTTATTATCACTTGATAGTGGAGCTATGGGAATTTAATTTCTTCCCTTATTATGTTTTTATTTTTAAAACATTCTAAAATAAATGAGTTTCAAAAAGGAAGTGACTTTTATTCAAAGAAAAACAGCTCAGTGAGAACATTTTATGAAGACAATTTCCTACAGAAAATAAAATGGAAAATGCTGGTGTGCTGAGGGAAGAATTGAGACAATGCTGTAGTTCTTGCTTCAAGTTAAAAATAACAGATCTACAAATTTATGCAACTATTTAACTTTATGTAGCATCAAGTTTGAGCTTTGTTTGGTTACTTGGTTTTCTTGGTAATTTCATTGGTGACTTGATAATTTATGAACACCCAGAGTGTCCCTAGGATACAGTTAGAGTTCTAGAGTTTCTACAAAGCACACTGATATGCAGTGACATAGCAACATGAGTAACAGGGTCACTATACAAACAGAATGAAAGATAAAATTATTTTTAAATCCAATCTAAGTTATCAACATTTTCTTTACGAGAAGTCAATATGAAATTAAATAAAGGCTTAGAGGGAATATAAAAAGGGTACAGACTTTTCTCAAGAAAAATTATACTCACATTACTTTTCTTATATTTATCTTCAATATCATGTATTTTCTATTTCACTTTCAAATGAGAGTTAATTTAGAAAATTCAATTCATATATCATGTATCCATTTCAAAATATGCCCATTGCTTAAGATGAGGCACATTCACATTCTGAATGCATGTGAAATGCTGTTGTTTTGATAAGAGTAGGTATGCAGGAAAAAGAACTTCTTACAGCAGGGAAGGAAGAAAGAAACACTGAGCCTCAGTGGAGGCAATGAGAATATCACAAATAAATCTATGTGATGCCAAATATTTGGAATAAAAATTAGCATCTTGGACACAGATGTATTTGTACTACACCTCTAAAATTTTGGCCGTATGAAGATAAATATCAGTATAGTGGACACTATTCACATATAATTCAGATTTTAGCTTAAATACTGTTTTGAGAACTGCTCTCTGACTTGGTATGCAACCAGATTGAAATTCATGTTTAAATATTTCTCTATGTGATATATGAAAAGTATCCATATTGTAAACGCAGTTACACATAGCTTAATTGTCACTTCTGCCATTTTGGTTAACTACAGGAGTTATTCATACAATCAGTAAGTCTAAAAATACTCCGTGGTGGTTTTGTCCAATCTCCCACCAAAATAAAGGCTCTCAGTCCTAGATATGGATATTTAGATCCTCTTTACACACCTTCATGGAAGATGAACTCAACTCTGAGGAGGTTATAACCATTTTTGCATTTTTTTATGTTTTAGAAAATTGTTTCTATGTTCAAAGCTGAATATATTTTGTTAACAAGATAAGGTTTTATTATTAAAAGCTAAGGATGAACAGAATTCTATTCACTTTTTTTTCCCCAAATTGGCATATCCTTTTATATTGGAATAGTTACTATAGTCCATGCTACATGTTTCTAGAATAATCTACCTTTTCTCATATACTATTTTTTGAAATCATAAAATCATCATGAAAGTAATGTTTAGAGAAGGTGTGCTTATGAGAGGGGAAGGATAGGGGGAAAAGGCAGACTCCTACATGTCTTCATGTGGATACTAAAAGAAGTGTAATTTGGATAACGGAAATTTAATATTATTTATATTGTATTACATTATCTTGTACAGTCAAGTCTCTTCATGGGTCACAACCTTGTCGTGGTAAATGGGCTTGCATAACTCAATGACACTATGAGTGATACCATACAGGAACACAGAAGTTGAATCATAGTGATGAGTTCTAACAAAATGGGGTCCACTAGAGGAGGAAATGGTAGCCAATCCAGTATTCTTGCATATAAGACCCCAAAGATAGTATGAAAAAGCAAAAAGATATAACACCGTAACATGAGCCCCCATCAGAACTTGTCAAATATGCTACCAGGGAAGAATGGATGTCAGTTACTAATAATTCCAGTAAGAATGAAGCAACTGGGCAAAAGTAGGAACGACACTCAACTGTGGATGTGTCTAGTGGTGAAAGTAAAGACTGATGCTATAATATGAAGAAAGATATTGCATACGAGCATGGAATGTTAGGTCCATGAATCAAGGTAAATTGAACATGGTCGATAGAATATGGCAAGAGTGAACATCAACATTTTAGGCATCAGTGAACTAAAATGGATGAGAATGGGTAAATTTAATTCATATGATCATTATATCTATTACTGTGGGCAAGAATCCTCTAGAAGAAATGGAGTAGTTCTCATAGTCAAGAAATAAGTCCAAAACGCAGTACTTGGGTGCAATCTCAAAAATAACAGTATAATCTCAGTTCATTTACAAGGCAAACCATTCAATATCAAAGTAATCCAAGTCTAAGCCCAACCACTAATGCAGAAGTTGAAGCTGACTTATTCTATGAAGACCTACAACACTTTCTGTAACTGACATCCAAAAAAGATGTCTTTTTCATCATAGGGGATTGGAATGCAAAAATTCGAAGTCAAGAGATAGTTCTAATGAGGTGGATGAAACTGGAACCTATTATACAGAGTGAAGTAAGCCAGAAAGAGAAACACCAATACAGTATACTAACGAATATATACGAAATTTAGGAAGATGGTAATGATAACCCTATATGCGAGACAGTAAAAGAGACACAGATGTATAGAATAGTCTTTTGGACTCTGTGGGAGAAGACGAGGGTGAGATGATTTGAGAGAATAGCATTAAAACATGTATATTATCATTTGTGGGACAGATCACCAGTCTAAGTTTGATGCATGAGACAGGGTGCTCAGGGCCGGTGCACTGGGATGACCCAGAGGGATGGGATGGGGAGGGAGGTGGGAGTGGGATTCAGGATGGGGGACTTATGTACACCCATGGCTGGTTCATGTCAATGTATGGTAAACCCACTACAATATTATAAAGTAATTAGCTTCCAAGTGAAATGAATAATAATAATAAAAAAAAGATATCCAGAATGACAGGCAAGTTTGGTTTTGGAGTGCAAAATGAAACAGGATAAAGGCTAACAAAGTTTTGTCAAGAGAACATTCTGGTCATAGCAAACACCCTTTTCCAACAACATAAAAGATGGCTCTACACATGGACATCAACAGATAGTCAAAACTGAAATCAGATTAATATGTTCTTTGCAGCTGAGGAGAAACTTTATACAGTCATTGAAAACAAGACTACAGGCCTTCCTATGGTTCAGATTATGAACTCCTTATTGCAAAATTCAGGTTTAAATCGAAGGAAGTAGAGGAAACCACTTGACCATTCAGGTATGTATGTTGGTTGCTCAGTCATGTCTGACTCCTTGAGAACCAGTGGACTGTAGCCTAGCAGGCACCTCTGTCCACTGGAGTGGATAGCCATTCCCTTCTCCAGGGGATCATCCCAATACAGGTATCAAACCAGGGTATCCTGCATTGCAGGTGAATTTTTAACCATCTGAGCCACTAGGAAAATCCCTTGTGAGTATACAGTGGAGGGAACAAACAAATTAATGGGATTAGATATGGTAGACAGAGTGCTTGAAGGACTATGGATAGAAGTTTGTAATATTGTACAGGAGGCAGTGATCCAAACCATCCCAGAGAAAAAGAAATGCAAGAAGGCAAAGTGATTGTCTAAGGAGACTTTTTAAATAGCTGAGGAAAGATGAGATGCAAAATACAAGTGAGAAAAGGACAGAGATACACAACTGAGTGCAGAATTATGGAGAGTAGCAAGGAGAGATATGACTGTGTTCCTAAATGGACAGTGTAAATAGAGGAAAACAGTAGAATGGGAATGACTAGAGACCTCTTCAAGAGAATCAGATATGTCAAGGGAATATTTCATGTAAGGATGGACACAATAAAGGACAAAAACTCTAAGGATCTAATACAAGCAGAAGAGATTAAGAAGAAATGATGAAAATACACAGACAAACTATTCAGAAAGGTCTTAATGACCCAGATAACCACAATGGTGTGGTCACTCACTTAGAGCCAGACTTCCTGGACTGTGAAGTTAAGTGGGCTTAGGAAGCATTAGTACAAACAAACCTAGTGGAGGTGATGGAATTCCAGTTGAGCTATTTCAAATCTGAAAAGATGATGCTGTTAAAGTGCAGCACTCAAAATGTCAGCAAATTTGGAAAACTCAGCAGTGGTCACAGGACTGAAAAGGTCAATTTCCATTCCGATCCCAAAGATGGGCAATGCCAAATAATGTTCCTACTACCATACACTTGTACTCATTTCACACACTAGCAAGATTATGCTCAAAATGCTTCAAGCTAGCCTTCATCTGTATAAGAACCAAAAATTTCCAGATATATAAGCTGGATTTTGAAAGAAGCAGAGGAACCAGACACCAAATTGGCAACATTCTTTGGCTCATGTAAAAAACAAGGGAGTTCCAGAAAATACCTGCTTCATTGACTACTAAAGCCTTTGACTGCTTGGATCACAACAAACTGTGGAAAATTCTTAGAGATAAGAATACCAGACCACCTTTCCTATCTCCTGAGAAACCTGTATGCTGGTCAAGAAGCAAGTCAAATTATAACTGGTCAAGTAATAACTGGACATGGAACAATGGATTGGTTGAAAATTGAGAAAGGAGTAAGACAAGGATGTATGTTGTCACCTTGTTTATTTAACCTCTATGCAGAGTACATCATGCAAGATGCCAGGCTGGATGACTCTCAAGTTGGAATCAAGATTCCCAGGAGAAATATCAACAACCTCAGATATTCAGATGATGTCGCTCTAATGGGAGAAAGTGAAAAGCATCTAGCATCTCTTAATAAGAGTGAATGTGGGGTGTGAAAATGCTGGTGTGAAACTCAATATTCAAAAAATTAAGACCATGGTATCCATCACTTCATGGCAAATAGATTGGGCCGGGGGTGGGGAGAGGTGGTGAGTAGAAGCAGTGACAGATTTTATTTTCTTTCTCCAAAATCACTGTGGACTGGTTCAAAGCCACGATATTAAAAGATGCTTGCTACTTGGAAGAAAAGCTATGACAAAAGTATACAACATATTAAAAAGCACAGACATCACTTTGCTGACAAAGATCTATAGAGTCAAAACTATGGTTTTCCTGGTACTCATGTATGGATATGACAGTTGGACCATAAAGAAGGCTGGATGTCAACGCATTGATGCTTTCAAATTGTGGTGTTAGAGAAGACTCTTGAGAGTTACTTGGTTTGCAAAGAGATGAAACCAGTTAATCCAAACCAGTTAATCCTGAGTATTCATTGAAAGGACTGATGCTGAAGCTCCAATATTCTGGCTTCCTGATGCAGACTCCACTCTTTTGGAAAAGATCCTTATGTTGGGAAAGACTGAAAGCAAAAGGAAAAGGAGGTGGCACAGGATGAGATGTTTTGATAGCATCATGAACTCAAAGGGCATGAACTGAGAAAACTCCAAGAGATAATTCAGGACAATGGAGCCTGGCATGCTACAGCTCCTAGCATCACAAATAGTCAGACATGACTTAGTGACTGAACAACAATGACAACAAATATACCCAAGCTTTTGTTCAGTCAGTAATAAGAGTTTCTTATAAGAACCTCTACACAAGTCCGCATGTATGCTATTAATATTTTGATAGACACAGCATAAGGCAACTGAGGATTCATGAGTACCAGCAACATACTTGGGTTTATAGTAAGAACTTTACCTGTATTACTTGTTT
Organism: Oreotragus oreotragus; assembly: GCA_006410675.1. NCBI lineage: Eukaryota > Metazoa > Chordata > Mammalia > Artiodactyla > Bovidae > Oreotragus > Oreotragus oreotragus. The sequence continues at coordinate 890,053 of SJYX01008634.1, read as the reverse complement.
ATATCATGTCATGAAGCATGATGTTTACATTTAGATGACATGTAATAACAGGAAGCAGAAAATGTCTTATTGAAATAGGATGATAAGGCTGAGGCGAGACAATGATCTGGGCCTTGAAGAAAAATGAAACACACACAGAAGGTGAGGGCATGCGGACATGGTTACAACATTCAAACAGCACTGTGTATGCAAAGTCATAGAAGTAGGAAACTTTATAGGAGTAGGTATAAGGTAATTTTAGAGCAAATACAGTATTGAGAGATATCCTTGGAAATGAAGTTAGAATGGTATGTTGAAACTAGACCGTGGTGGTGATGGTGCAGAGCAGAGTGGGTCATTAATGCCAGTCATGATAATCTGGCCTTGTTTGGTGGATGTTTAATGTCATTGAATGCTTTTGATCAGAGGTATGAAATGATCACAGTCAAATTCAAAGAATTTTACTCTAAGACCCTTGAGATACATAGTCCCTTTAGGGCACTGATGCGTGGAAGTTCTCAGGGCTCACCCTGAAGTCCTCTTCAGTCCTCTTTTATTTTCTTTATTGCTAAGCAGTCTCACCCAGTTTTAGGTTTTTCTCACCAGACACCTGGTAGTGATGTTTCTCACAGTTTCATGTTTTCTGAACTCTGGATCTAGTTGACCACTCTCTAATCAGAATCCACTCTAGATTTCAAGCTAATCTCAAATTAATAAGTCCAAATAAATTTATATATACATATATAAAATTTGGCTCTTTTCCAGATATGCTCATTTTCTGTCCATCATCTACCCATCATCTCTGTCAACCCAAATTTATAATCCAGAAACCAACAGTATTTCTAGATACCTCCTCCCTCTCACCAGTAATATACAATTCATCACCAAGTCAGTTTCTGGATATAGTTGTCTTAGTAATCTCCACTCTTTCTGTCACTGTGACCTACAAAATCTTCTTCTATTAGGCTTTGGATGGCTTCTAACCTTGTGCTCTCAGAATTTCATTGCTCTCCATGCAGCCTCAAATTCTCAGTGCTACAGAAAACAGAGAAAGATATTACAATCAATGGAAACAATTTATAGAAATGAGGGATCAAAAGATCCCTTCAGTTCAGTTCAGTCGCTCAGTCGTGTCCAACTCTTTGTGACCCCATGAATCACAGCACACCAGGCCTCCCTGTCCATCACCATCTATCGGAGTTCACTCAGACTCACGTCCATTGAGTCCGTGATGCCATCCAGTCATCTCATCTTCGGTTGTCCCCTTCTCCTCCTGCCCCCAATCCCTCCCAGCATCAGAGTCTTTTCCAATGAGTCAACTCTTCACATAAGGTGGCCAAAGTACTGAAGTTTCAGCTTCAGCATCATTCCTTCCAAAGAAATCTCAGGGTTGATCTCCTTCAGAATGGACTGGTTGGATCTCCTTGCAGTCCAAGGGACTCTCAAGAGTCTTCTCCAACACCACAGTTCAAAAGCATCAATTCTTTGGCGCTCAGCCTTCTTCACAGTCCAACTTTCACATCCATACATGACCACAGGGAAAACCATAGCCTTGACTAGACGGACCTTAGTCAGCAAAGTAATGTCTCTGCTTTTGAATATACTGTCTAGGTTGGTCATAACTTTTCTTCCAAGGAGTAAGCGTCTTTTAATTTCATGGCTGCAGTCACCATCTGCAGTGATTTTGGAGCCCCAAAAAATAAAGTCTGACACTGTTTCCACTGTTTCCCCATCTATTTCCCATGAAGTGATGGGACCGGATGCCATGATCTTCGTTTTCTGAATGTTGAGCTTTAAGCCAACTTTTTCGCTCTCCTCCTTCACTTTCATCAAGAGGCTTTTTAGCTCCTCCTCACTTTCTGCCATAAGGGTGGTGTCATCAGCATATCTGAGGTTATTGATATTTCTCCCGGCAATCTTGATTCCAGCTTGTGTTTCTTCCAGTCCAGCGTTTCTCATGATGTACTCTGCATATAAGTTAAATGAACAGGGTGACAATATACAGCCTTGACGTACTCCTTTTCCTATTTGGAACCAGTCTGTTGTTCCATGTCCAGTTCTAACTGTTACTTCCTGACCTGCATACAGATTTCTCAAGAGGCAGGTTAGGTGGTCTGGTATTCCCATCTCTTTCAGAATTTTCCACAGTTTATTGTGATCCACACAGTCAAAGGCTTTGGCATAGTCAATGAAGCAGAAATAGATGTTTTTCTGGAACTCTCTTGCTTTTTCCATGATCCAGCGGATGTTGGCAATTTGAACTCTGGTTCCTCTGCCTTTTCTAAAGATCCCTTATTTGTTTTTTTAAAAAAATGGATTTTTTTTTCAAGCTGTATATCTAACTGAGTAATCAGAATGTGTATGGCCTGATGATTCAGCTACTGAGACAGGAGCTGTGCAATGCCAATATTTTTTAAGTAGCATTCTAACTCATCTTTTAGAGAAATAATAGATCATGGAGACATAATTTTTCTTCTATCTTTTCTGCTGTGTCAAAAGCCAATTAGCATATTGTGGAAAAGTTTCTTAAAAATCTCACTAGCAGGGATTAATACCTTTAAATCTGATTTTATCAGTAGACATGTCTTCAAATAGCATGCTAAAAGAGTTATGCTAAGTCTCTCCCGTGGAAAATATTGTTTGTAGTTCTCAAAACTATATCTGCCACAAGCATATCCTTAAATTGATCAAGTGACCTCATTTTACTTTCTAATAGGATGAAAGTTTTATGATCAATCAGTGAGTAGGTGTTTGCCCAACCCTATGGAATTGGTTTTTCTCTCTCTTATACTACAACAGTATATGTCCACTCATATTTAATTGGAATTTCACAATGGAATTAAAATTTAAAGTGGTTTGAAACATCTTATATTGTCACTTTATAAAGATATGTTATTCAATATTTTCCTGTGAATGTAAATGAATTCATGATTATCTGTGTTCAGAATGGGAAAATTAGTTAACATTTGAAGGAAACTTGCACATCTTATATGAAATAACCTGGTTATTACCAAACTAAATGTCTATCTTGTTGAAATGAGCTCTCTGAATAGGTATCTCAGGAGCCCTTTGAATTGCCAAAATAGAATCTCATAAACATTCATTAATATAATACTTTGGGAAATATTTTCCGTTCTCCAAAACATTGCAATTTCTGAAAAAAACATTTTATCCATATCATAAAGATAAATCCTAATACTGTAAGCAATTAAAAAGAGAAGAAAAACAAAGGTTTTTAAATGTTATCTCTGTATAACAACTGGTGGAGAAGGGGTGGAGGAACTCTGAGGGATTTGCAGCATTTTTAGTTTCTTCAGGACAAAGCTGAGCAAGTCAGCAATTTTTTTCTCCTTTACTATTTGCATTCTTCTTTCACTTTTCTGATCAGGACAAAATCTAGGTCTGTCCATTCTTATACATTAGACCTGTTGATTTAAGACTTGAGCCACCAAAAAAAAAAAAAAAAAAAAAGACTTGAGCCACATCTGTAAAGAGAGAGACTGCTCATGCTTTGTAACCGTTTAAAGCTTTAAAAATAATTGTAGCATTTCTTCAGAAAGAGATGCATTTGACAATGGCATATAGAAGGCTGGTCTATTCATGGTGTAACACTGGCTTTTTATAAATCTTCCAAGTATGTAGGACATTCTGAGTATGGTTCTATAGTCTGATTTAGTGCTTCTGAGATTGAGTTCACATAATGGGAGATATCCACAAAACAGAATTTTATGAGATTAAGAGATTCGCTACAGAGCAGATGTGTTATAAAGAATAACAGAACCTGTTGTTGGGGTAGAACCTGTTGTTCTTAAACACAGCCCATAAGGCTTCCTACTCTTTATTGTAAATGGGCATGGCTCATTCAGCGATAGTAATTAACATCACTGTGTGACATTATTCTAAATGCAGGAGATATGACACTGAACAAAGCTCATAAAACTCTTATTCTCCTGACAGTTTCATTCTGAAGAAGGGAGACACATAAGCAAAATAGGTAGTGTCAGTTCTGTAATGTAAGTACATAGAGGTAGTATAAGTGGTATGTTCTATGGAGAAAAATCTAATTAATTGGAAAATGGGATTGAGAGTTTGGGGCAGCAACATTTTAAATAGAATATTCATAGCAGGCCTCGGAGAAAACATGACATTTAAATAAAGACTTCTAGGAAAGGATGGAATAAGCCTGGGAATAACTGAGAAATAGAATCCAGGCGAGGGGGGAAGCAAATGCAGAAGTTCTCAGACAGTAATATACCTGATAAATAACAGGAAGACAAAGCAGTCCCATGTAGTTGGAGGATCTAGTCAGAGAGGTAAGTGGAAGAATATTCTCAGAGAACCTTTTAACAAGACATTAGTTTTGCTCAGAAAGAAGGGAAAGCTTTAGGTGTACTTTGGATAGAAAATGACATCGTCTGACTTGGTTTTAAGGTGTTGGCTTTACACTCCATGCTGCTAAGTCACTTCAGTCGTGTCCGACTCTGTGCGACCCCGGAGACAGCAGCCCATCAGGCTTTCCCGTCCCTGGGATTCTCCAGGCAAGAACACTGGAGTGGGTTGTCATTTCCTTCTCCAGTGCATGAAANAAGCTTTAGGTGTACTTTGGATAGAAAATGACATCGTCTGACTTGGTTTTAAGGTGTTGGCTTTACACTCCATGCTGCTAAGTCACTTCAGTCGTGTCCGACTCTGTGCGACCCCGGAGACAGCAGCCCATCAGGCTTTCCCGTCCCTGGGATTCTCCAGGCAAGAACACTGGAGTGGGTTGTCATTTCCTTCTCCAGTGCATGAAAGTAAAAAGTGAAAGTGAAGTCGCTCAGCCGTGTCCGACTCTTAGCGACTCCATGGACTGCAGCCTACCAGGCTCCTCCATCCATAGATTTTCCAGGCAAGAGTACTGGAGTGGAGTGCCATTGCCTTCTCCATATATTTTTGAAAATAGACCCAAGAAGGAAAAAGAGAAAAATGGGACAACACATTTGTGAATAATCACAAGAAATTGGTTTGATAATCTTGACAGGGTTTAGAATAGAAATGGCAAGGAGAAATTGTACTCTGGATACATGTTTTTAAACTGTCATAATTTTTTGAATAATTAGTGGTGGGGTATAAGGCATGGGTTTGATTCCTGGGTTGGGAAGATCTCCTGGAGAAGGAAATGGCAACCTACTTCAGGATCCTTGAATGGAGAAGCCCATGGACAGAGGAGCCTGGTGGGTTACAGTCCATGGGGTGGCAAAAAAATTGGACATGATTTAGCAACTGAACATAAATAACATGAAATAAAGAAAGGAGAAAGAATGTCTTTAAGGTTTTTGAATGAGTACCTGGAAGGATGAAGTTTCTACAATTGAGATGGAGAGACTGTAGTAAGATATATTTAGGATAGCAGAACAGAGGTCTGGGTTTCTATATGTTAAACCTATATGTTAATACCTGTTAAATAGAGATATGATGTGAATTTGGATATACATGTTTGGAGTTCACAAAAGAGATACTAGGGTGAATGGTGTCCCCATGAAATTCATGTTCTTCTTGAAATCTCAGAATGGGACTTTATTTAGAAATATAATTATTACAAATGTAATTAATTAAAATAAAATGAGATTACACTAGAGTAGGGTGGATTCTTCATCAATATAACTGTTCTTATTAAGAGGAAAAGACACAGACATGCAAGGAAGCATGTTACAATGAGGGAGGGAGATTGAGTGAAGCATCCATAAAGCACAATAACACCCCATTTTTCCAACAAGACCAGGGTTGAAGAGAAGAACATGGAAGAGAGTCTCCCCTAGAGCCTTCAGATAGAATATGGCCTTGACAACACCATGGTTTCAAATTTCAGCTACCAGAACTATGAGAGAGAAATTTCAGTGGGTTTCAATTTATCCAATTTATGGTACTTTGTTATACCACCTCTGGAAACTAATAAATAAGCCATCAGCATACAGCAGTTATTTAAGTCAAGAGACTACATTAAAATCTCCAAGATAATAAAAATAGTTATAAAAGAGATGAAGTAAAATGTCTGAAATTTGGGTTATAGTACATTTCGAGGTCAGGGTGATTAGAAGAAACCAGAAAAAGAGACTAAGAGGTAGTCAGTGAATTAGGAGAAGAACAAGGAAATTGTGGGATCTTGGAACCCAAATGAAGGAAGCATATCAAGAAGAAAGTTATGTATTACATAATGCAAGTAAGTAAAGTAAGATCAACGTTGAGAATTGGCCATTGGTGTTATTGATGTAGCAATCACTGGTAACACTGACATTGAATTAAGTTATCATATTAAAAGATGCCTTAACAACTTTTTTTAATATTCAAAGATAATTATTTACACAATCTAATATAATTTTTAGGGAGGTAGCTTACAATAGATGATAAGATGAGAAAAGCAGGATGTAGTGATATTTTCAAGATGAAGATTTAATTATGGTAAAAATAAAGAATCCATAACTATTATTATCACAATAAGAAGTAAAATTGAGAAATAACACTGCAAATCTTCCACCATTGCATGTGCTTGTATTTTAGAAGACATTTGTATGTATTTTGGCTTTTCCATTTTTCCTTTGTGTTATTAAATAGAAGAGAAAAAAAAAACACACAAAAAATGAGACAAGACAAAGAAAGCCACAAATATAAAAGAAGGCAAGAAATTGAGATTCATATGGGACCATCCTGTTTGTTGTCCCCAGGTGAGAACAGTTGATGACAGAATGCAGAACACCAGGAGAAGTCTTTGTCAACAGCATTGATGTTCCCACTGTATTTCTTTGCTTTGAAACCGATTTGCAATTCTCCTGACATCAGTTTTCAATTTATTACCCCAGGTGGGTCGGTCTCTATGGAAGGCCAGCCTATATATGCAGCAGCTGAAATAACTAGTTGGGGCTAATGAGACTGAGAATGTCATGGGCTGGTTAATATTCATTTATTTGAACGGAGCATCTTTGTTTAACCTGAGGGCTATATTTCATTAGATTTATGCACTGTAATGCAATACCTGAAACTGAATGAAACTGGTGTTGTTTTCTTAAATACCAGCAGTTTTCATTTATGCTTGAGATGAAAATCTGCCCATCTTTAGCATGTATAAAACCTGTTCTCTCTCAGCTACTAATTTTTTTTCTTATTGTGGTCATTGTGTCCTAATGTTGAACATAAGTAATTTTCTTGGATATTAGACATTTTTTTTTCTCCACAACAGGTAATGTAGCTTCTTTGTCAAAAGTCTTAGGCAGTTGTAACAACTAAAGTAACAATTGCAGCAGGGCCAGGAGATATATATTTCTGTCCATGGAATGCAGGGTAATGGAGGCAGTGCAATGTCCAGGCATGAAAGATTAGATTCCCAGAGGATGAAACACATGTAAAGGTAAAGGTAAATGACAAATGATGTCCATATGATTCTGTTAGACAAAGAGATATTGAATATCATTGTAAGCAAGAAGAGTCCAGAATGGTACATGACAAAACTGGACTGCATTAGAATCAAGTGAAGATCCTATTAAAACATGCTCATGTCTAAAGCCCCCAATCCTACAGGCCTGCTGAATTAGAATATATGACATGAGATTGTAGTTATCTGTATAGGAAGTAGAGACAAGAAGAGCCTGCAATGAACAGTTAGCAGTGAACCCAGTTTGACATAAACTCTAGTAAAATTATGCATTATATTTAATGTCATATTATTATGCCTTTTTATTTCATCTTTCCTGTTGAGATTTGGAAAGATTACAGAGATTTTCATGTGAATCCTGTTACTTTTTAAGGTATAGAAAAACACCAAGAAGAGGAGTTAAAGAATTGTTAAAAAAACACTCATTCCAGAAGGTACTGCATGCCTGCACGTACATAAAGATTTCATTACAAAATATACATATGAAGCACTGAACACACACACCCCTGAAGATACTTTATGACTCAAATTACACATTAATTCATTTCAGATTATGTGAAATACTACAATTTAAAAAATCATGTTGTCAATTCTTTTTTAAAATTAGTGTTCCAATATTTCTTTTTTTTTTTTTGCCTTTGGAATCTTTTTTTTTTTTTTGGGTACATCCTCAATATAGTTTGGAAAATACTGCCTTTTGTGGACTTTTTGGTCTATTAATTTGTTTTAAGTTTTACTTTTGATTTATGAGTTTGCATGTAATATATTTTATTTTAATGAATCCTTTTCTTTTTTAGTTTTTTCTTTTCTTTTCTTTTCTTTTTAAGTGCAATTATCCAGTTGAATACACAAAACCAGGAGCCTCAAACTTAAATGCACAGAGTTCAAGAAAGTAAGAAAATGTGTGAGCTGAATTGGCTGCAGGTCAATTGGTAAAGGTGATGTCTGTGGGTAACAAGAACTTATGATTTGTTAAAAAAGATCTTGTTCTCCAATCTTTGCCCAATAACATAAATAGATTTTCTGTCTTTCTTATCTATATGTTTATATGTCCATCATCTATCTATCTATTTGTCTACTGTCTATCTTGAGAGAAAGAGATTTTGCTGAAACAATTCAGGCCTTGGGTCTTAATTTTCAAGTTCTATTCTAAATCAATCTTGTCATTAAGGATAACAATTCCAATATTTTTCATAACATTCAATTACTTGTTCATTAGTGTTTCATTCAAGTGGCTCCTGATACCTAGATGTCATAGCGCAAGGCAACAGTAGACACTTGATAGGAAGTGATAGAGTACATATATGCTGGGTTTAATGGGTGGGAGAGAGGGGGAATAGTACAGGAAATAAAAGGAAGTAGCTGAGACAAGTCTTCAGACATGGTGTAAATTCTTCAGGCTCTAGGAGCTAAAGAGTCACAGAAATAATTAGGAGAAGACGAGAAGTTATCTTCTGTGCAATAGGGCATTGCCAGCCCTTTCCTGCCCAGTGAAATTAAGAGAAGTCAGTCTACCTATATCCATTTAATGTTTGAAAAAAAAAATTTTTTTTTTTCAAAATATAACACTACATGAGCAGGTACTTCTTGTTTTTATGCCCTTTGGTTGCACTGTGAGGTATGTGGGATCTTAGTTCCCCAACCAGAGATCAAATCTGTACCGCCTGCAGTGAAAGCACTGGAAGGGCAAAGTCTCAGTCACTGGATCACCAGGGAAGTCCTCTGAACATGTACCTTTGAGAAATAAGGAGGACCACTGAGAAAGAATTTTGCCTTAGAGAAATGTGGCCATTCTGGTGTTTCCATTTTTGGGCCTCTAGCTGTGGGAGCTCAGAAAACAAAGTCTAAATGCTTTAGCCTAAACTGCTTTCTCCAATGGGTAACACAGTATACTTAAAGTGAAAGTAAAAGTCTCTCAGTCATGTCTAAATCTTTGTGACTCCATGGACTGTAGCCTGCCAAGCTCCTCTGTCCATGGAATTCTCCAGGCCAAAATACTGGAGTGGGTAGCTATTCCCTTCTTCAGGGTATCTTCCCAACCCAGGGATCAAACCCAGGTCTACCACATTGCAGGTGAATTCTTTATCAGCTGAGCCACATATCTCATATACTCACTGCCCCAAGAAAAGTAGTCTCCCTTATTAATATTCCCTATGATGGAATGAATGGATGAATGAGTGGATGAATCACAAGCTAGAATTAAGATTTCCAGGAGAAAAATCAACAACTTCAGATATACAGATGACATAATTCTAAAGGCAAAAAGTGGAGAGGAACTAAAAAGTCTCTTGATGAAGGTGAAAGACGAGAGTGGAAAAAGCAGGCTTAAAACTCAATATTCGAAAAACTAATGTCATGACATCTGGTCTATTACTTCATGGAAAATAGAAGGGGAAAAAGTAGAAACAGTGACAAGCTTTATTTTCCTGGGCCACAAAATCGCTGCAGATGGTGACTGCAGCCATGAAATTAAAAGACACTTGCTCCTTGGAAGGAAAGCTATGACAAACCTAGACAGCATATTAAAAAGCAGAGGCATCACTTTGATGACAAAGATCGATATAATCAAAGCTATGTTTTTTCCAGTAGTTGTGTACAGATATGAGAGTTGGACCATAAAGAAGGCTGAACACCAAATAATTGGTGCTTTCAAACTATGATGTTGGAGAACACTCTTGAAAGTCCTTTTGATTGCAATGAGATCAAAACAATCAATCCTAAAGGAAATCAATCTTGAATATTCATTGGAAGGACTGATGCTGAAGCTGAAACTCCATTCTTTTGCCCATCTGATGGAAACAGCTGAATCATTGGAAAAGACCCTGATGCTGGGAAAGATTGAGGGCAGGAGGAGAAGGGGCAGACAAGGATGAGATGATTGAATGACATCACTGACTCAATGGACATGAGCTTGAGAAAACTCTGGGAGATAGTGAGGGACAGGGAAGCCTGTCGTGCTGCAGTCCATGCAGTTTCAAAGAGTCAAATACGACTTAGCAACTGAACAACAACAAATCAGAATGGTACATGTTAACAAATGGTAATCTTATATTGAATATCATAATCACCTAAAGTTCTTCGTTTACATTAATGTTCGTTGTTGGTCTTATATATTCTGTTAGTTTAGATAAAAGTACAATGCCATGTGGGCCTTCCAAAATGGCTAAGTGGAAAAGAATCCACCTGCAATGCAGGAGACCTGGGTTCAATCACTGGTGTGGGAAGCTACCCTGCAGAAAAGAATGGCAACCCACTCCAGTATTCTCACCTGGAGAATCCCATGACAGAAGAGCTGGACAGGCTACATTCTAAAGGGTCTCAAAAAGCTGTAAAGGACTGAAGTGACTGAGCATGCACACACACACAATGGACTATATCTCTCACTATAGCACCATGCAAAAATATCTTCATTGCCCTGAAAATCCTCTGTACTCCATATATTTACCCTTCTTCTACCTCAGCCTCTGACATCCACTGATCTTGTTACTATCTCCATAGTTTTACTTTTACCAAGAATGTCATATTTGGTAGCTATAAACTTTTAAGATGTAATTTTTCTTTTCTTTTTTTTTTCAGATTGGCTTCTTTCATTTAATAATGCACAATTAATATTCCTCCATGTCTTTTCTTTTTAATTTTTTTGTTTATTTATTTATTTTTGGCTGTGCTGCATCTTTCTTGCTGTGCAGGGTGAGCAGGGGCTACTCTCTAGTAATGGTACACAGGCTTCTTGTTGTGGTGGCTTCTCTTGCTTCAGTATACAGGCTCTATGACCCCTAGGCTCCAGCAGTTGGGGTGTATGGAGTATGTAGGCATCAGTAGTAGTGATGCATGGGATTTGTTAACCCATGGCATGTGGAATCTTAGACCAGGGATTGAACCGGTATTTCCTGCATTGGCAAGCAGATTCTTCACCTTTGGACCACCAGGGAAGTCCCATGTCTTCTCATAATTTCTTACTTTTGTAAGAAACTGTTAAACTGTTTTTAACAATGACTGCACCATGTTACATTTCCACTAGCAATGAATTAGGGTTCTGTTGTTCTACATCCTCATCAGCATTTGATATTGTCAATGTGCTAGATCTAGCCATTCTAATCGATGTATAATGATATGTCATGGTTTTAATTTGCATTTCCCTGATGGTATGTGGTATGCAATGGCTTGTTTCATGTTTATTTGTTATCAATATAACTTCTTTGGTGCTATTTGTTCAGGATTTTAACCCATTTTGTAATTATGCTACTTATATTTTTATTGTTAAATTTTAGGAGATCTTTCCATATTTTTTATAATGTTTTTTATGTTGTTGCTTTTTTGGGGGGAAATATTTTCTCTCAGTCTAAGACATCTTCTCATTCTCTTGATATTGAATTTCACATAGCTAAAGTTTTTTTAATTTTGATGAAGTCAGTTCATCTGCATTTCTTTTATGGATCATGCTTTTTATGTATCTAAAAACATCATTGCCATTCCCAGGATCATCTAGATTTTCTATTATGTTATCTTCTAGGAGGGCTCCTCAGGTGGCTCAGGAATGAAGAAGCTGCCTGCCAAGCAGGTGATATGGATTTGATTCCTTGGTTGCAAAGGTACCCTGGAGAAGAAATCACAACCCGCTTAAGTATTATTGACTGGAAAAATCCTATGGATAGAAAAGCTTGGTGGGTTACAGTTCATGGAGTTCCAAAAGAGTAGGCCATGACTTAGCAACTAAAGAACAAGAACGTCTTTTAGGAATTTTATCGTTTTGCATTTGTTTAGTATTGTGTACCATTTTGAGCTATTTTTGTGCAGGATATAATATCTATACCTAGATTCATTATTTTAATTGTTGTTAAATAGTTTAATAGTTGTTCCAGAACAATTTATTTAAAATGTTATCTTTGGTTCATTGTATTGTCTTTTCTACTTTGTCAAAAATCAGTTAATATATTTATGTGAGTCTATCAATGGTCTTTTTACTCAATCCCATTGATCTACTTGTCTACTTTTCACCAAAAACACACTGTTTTAATTACTATGGGTTTATAGTAAGTTTTGAAGTTGAATAATGTCAGTCTTTCAAATTTGTTCCTCTCTTTCAGCTATTATGGGTCTTCTGTTTTTCCATTTAAACTTTAGAAAGTTTGTCAATATTAACAAAATAGTTTGCTGGGATTTTGATTGGTATTGCATTGAATATATAGATCAATTTGGAAGGAACTGACATCTGACAATAGTGAGTCTTCTTATTTATGAGCACAGAATATATCTTCACTTTAATTATGTGGTTTTGTTCTTCAAAGTTTGGTAACTTTCTTTATATTGTTGTCGTTTAGTCACTAAGTCATGTCCGACTCTTTTGCTTCCCCAAGAACTATAGCTCACCAGGCTCTTCTGTCCATGGGATTTTCCAAGCAATAATATTGGAATGGGTTGTCATTTCCTTCTCCAGGGAATCTTCCCAATCCATTGATTGTGGATTGAACCTGCATCTCCTACTTTGGCAGGCTATTCCTTACCACAGATCCACCTGGGAAGCCCTTTCTTTATATAGTTCTTATCATAGTTATATCTAGGCATTTCATTTGGGCAGCTGTCAATATAAATTATATATATATATATATATATTTAAATTTCAAATTCCATTTGTTCACTCTTGGTATATAAGAAAGTGATTAACTTTTATACTTTAACCTTGTATCCTAAAACCTTGCTATTACTTGCTTATTATTTCTTGGAGATTTTTGTTGTTGTTCTTGTTTATGAACATGTCATTGAAAAACAAGAAGAGTTCTATTTCTCCCATCTTGATATGTAAAAATTGTAGTTCCTTTTATTGTCTTACTGCATTAGCTAGATCTTTCAGTAGGATGTAAAAAGGAGCTTTGAAAAGAGAAATGTTCTATAGTCCAAAGATTAAATCTGAGTCTTTTAGTGAGACTATGCCTCAGAACTGTGCACTTGACAAATGTTTCTCAATTTTTCTCTCCCTTCATGTAGGACAAGATAGCTAGAGTGGGCTGGATTTGTGTTTTCCTTCTTCTATATGGAAGTTTAGAAGGGCCAGTAGTTGAAGATTTTCTTTTCTGGGGTGGAGCTGAGAAGTAACACTAGAACTAGACTGGTATTGGTTACTTTCCCCCCTTCAGGTTTCAGTTAGACTCAGAAAATAATCCAGCAGGTTATACTCTGGCTAACTAGTTTCTCCTAAGGGACAGTCTTTGCAACAAGAAAATGTTCTGATATGTTTCAAAATGATTAATTTTCTTCTCTTCCCTGCTGAAAGGCTAAGTATACTTTTTTTTTTTTTTTTCCTGATGTTTACTTTGGGGACCTAGTTTAGCTCCTGGAGGTGAATCTTACAGTACTGTGGTAGACCTCTATAACTGGTTCTCCCTAAATATTTTAACTCTCAGAGTGGCCTACACTGAGTCTCATGCAATTTTTCAATCTGAGGTCAGGTTTTCCTATCTGGCACTGGTTTCTGTGGTGGATGGTAATTGTAATTCTGTGTATCCATCTGTATATCTCTCCAGTCTTGGAGGCAAAGATTGCCCTGTGTCCTCCCTTCTCTTATGATCCAAGGAGAGTTGTTGAGTTTTCCATCTGTTCAGTTTTTTTTTAATTT
>SJYX01008634.1:852660-867757 GCA_006410675.1 Oreotragus oreotragus | reverse complement strand
TCGTGTACACCCATGGCAGATTCATGTCAATGTATGCCAAAACCAATAGAGTACTGTAACGCAAAATAAAAAAAATAATTTAAAAAAATTTATATTAAAAAAAGATAAGAGCTTAAATCAGTGAAATTGAGCATAGATATACTTAACCCTAACACTTGGACTACAAGGAGATCCAACTAGTCCATCCTAAAGGAGGTCAGTCCTGGGTGTTCATTGGAAGAACTGATGTTGAAGCTGAAACTCCAATACTTTGGCCACCTGATGTGAAGAACTGACTGATTTGAAAAGACCCTGATGCTGGGAAAGATTGAAGGCAGGAGGATAAGGGGATGACAGAGGATGAGATGGTAGGATGACATCACCGACTCAATGGACATGAATTTGGGTAATCTCCGGGAGTTGGTGATGGACAGAGAGGCCTGGCATGCTGGAGTTCATGGGATCACAAAGAGCTGGACATGACTGAGTGACTGAACTGAACTGATACAATAGAGAAGCTAAACAAAACAATGACCTAGGAAACGTCTACCAATTATGAGTAAACAAAAAAATAATATTAGGAATAAAGGGTGGTTACTATAGATGCTACATATATTTAAAAGATAATAAAATATTATTAACACATACATGACAAAATGTAAACAGATAAATACCACTTACAAAAATTTATGCAAATGAAACAAAAAGTGTAAACAGCCCTATACTTATTTAAGTAAATTATCAAAGACTCCCAACCAATTAAATTCTAGACCTACAAGTTTTGTCAGTGAATTACATCAAACATTCAAGAAAGAATTAACACCAATTCTGTAAAAGTCCTTCAGAAAATTAAAATGCTTTCAAAATTGTTTTATAAGCTTTACATAACCCTGAAAGCAAAAGTTAACAAAGATCTTACAAAAATAATTACAGAAAACTTTGAATCTTTCTTTTACATAGGTGTTTATTTGTTTATGTCAAGGATCCTAGATTATTCTTTGCCAGACTCAATTTATTTCATTTCCTTTCTTAGGGAGAGAGGTCCAAAACTTGAGTTTTTCAAGACTGATAGAACCAGGCAGCAATAAAGTTTGTAGTAGTGTTCTGTAGCAAGGGATGCATTTTTTTTTTTTCTCATTCATTGCTTATTTGGTTTCACCCAGGGCCCTCAGTTCTGTTTTTGACCCTTTAGATTTAAGTTTTGACTTGCATCACAATGTAAGCATTTATACCCAAGGTCCTAAATTTTTCCAGCCACATCTCAGGTCATTAAGTTTCTCTAAGTCTTTCTGGCTTTGATTCTACCACCTGAGAATTTCTTGTTATTGAGAAATTTTGTTTCCTTTATTTCCCATACAATCTCTGCAATGCATTTTAATTTTCCTTTTTGTTACTGTAATTAATGAATATGTTCTAGATGTTTATAGAGAATATTTTTAAGTTACTATATTTTTGTTATAATAAATACATTTTAACATGTCTGTTTTTATTAACAAAGAAAATGGTCAAAATATATTGTTAAAAATAAAATAGTAAAATTGTTTTATAGTATCATGCATGTTAGTAATATAGTCATATAATAAAGTAACAAGAATAAAAGTGATCCTTTTTATTACTCTATTCAAGAATTATATATTGAATATATTCTACATTTACTCTTGAATAGGGAAAAGTTATTAAAATTAAAATAAAGAAAAGAAAGCTAGCATACATATAATACATTGAAAAATATAAACAGCTCCTCTAACACATTGAAGAGTTTTTCTGCAAATAAAAAATGAGTGGAGTAGATTCTTTAAGAAACTCTAATACCAATTTGAAAATTATTTCACAAAGTTCATTTCAAAGGGATTTCAATATTAGAAAATGTGTGTCCAGTTCTCTCTATATTTTGTGGAAACAATGAACCTGACAATTCACAGCTGAGCAAATACCAACCCTGGTGAAGTAAAGAAATAACTGAAGAATTATAGGTCAAGCTTTTATTTCTATTTTGCATTAATATTCACTATACAGACCCTACCTTGTGGAAATGTGACTACTAGAGAATATTGTGGTCTTTGTTATCTTCCTTACTGCCCCCAAATGACTGGTCTAGCAGACCCAATTCTGATGCTGTAAAATTTGAAGTCACTAAGGAAAGGATTAACTTTACATTTAACTGATCATAAGATGGATTGGATGAATGATGAGGAGTTACAGAGAATACATGTACATTAAAGTAGAGGACAGGAAATTGAAAATATTACTATAACTTATTAGGTATTGATTTTTACAGATTTCTTGATATTGCTTGACACAAATAAGTGATAGAGGCAAAGAAATTTGATAAAGATAAGAAGGGTGAGGACACAGTCTTCAGAGTGAAGAACTACAGATTTGGACTCAGGTGCTATAATTATATGCCTAGAGAAGAAAGCAAAAGCAACACAATTACCATAGATGGAAAGTATGAGCAAGATGGATGAGAATATAAAATTAATTTTCAAAAAGAGTTTGATTTCAAAGTTGCAGAATTGTTTCTTTGGATAAGTCATTATATTATTTTCTTTAATTTCTTCCTCTATAGTTGAACTAGAATATCCTCAATATCTCATTTTTGACAAGATCTTGTGTGGAAAGACTATCATGATTAGCATAAGCTGAAAAAAACCTCTTTCTTTATAAAGATTATGATGTTGTATACTATTGCTTTTGAATTTACATATGTAAAATTCACTGTTGCATGACACCGGTGCTCCAGGGCAACTAAACTAAAGGAGGAGAACAGGCTCCTCCTTTTACTCAAACTCTTATCTTTTGATATCTGTTACTTGAGTCTTAAGCTCTCAGGACACAAGTTCTACATCTTGCAGTAAATCTGTTTTCTCCTTTGACTGTTGGGCTTCCCTGGTGGCTCACTCTGTAAAGAATATGCCTTCAGTGAAGGAGATCATCTGCAATACAGGAGAGTGGGTTCAGTTTCTGGGTCAAGAGGATCCCTTGGAGAAGGAAATGGAAACCCACTCCAGAATCCTTTCCTGGGAAATCCTATGGACAGTGGAGCCCGGCAGGCTATAGTTCATGGGGTTGCAAGGAGTTGAAAATGAATTAACAACTAAACCACAACAGAGTCCTATCATTAACTAGAATTAGTTGATTGTTTATATGTATGATTTTTCTAATTAATTAAATCCAATTACCATTTCCTTAAATTTGACCATGATTACCTCTGGAATCTACTCTGGCAGTGACTTTATAACTAGTCTTTTATTTGTGTCTCAAGATTAGGTCCATCTTGAGCACTGCAATCTTATTGATATGCTTAGTATATCTGTGTACAACATAACAACTCACTATTCACCTAAAATTCTATGAGATTTTGTGTTTCCATTTCTTTGCTCTTATTTCCTCCATGATTCCTGGATTGGGAGGATCCCTTGGAGATGGAAATGGCAACCCACTCCAGTATTCTTGCCTGGAGAATCCCACGGGCAGAAGAGCCAGGCAGGCTACTATCCATGGGATCCCAAAGAGTTGGACACGACTTAGTGACTAAACCATCACCATTTCCTCCATGAAGGCATTTTCCTTTTTCTACCGCTATCCATCAATTTATGCCCTCATCCTTTAAGGCCCAGATGCAAGTGTAATACATTTCAAGGAAAGCTCATTTTACTCTACAAATAAACTCCTCTGTTTTGCTTTAAAAAGATTTAAAGCAAATGGACCTGTTGAGACCAAGATACTTGAGTTAATGTTCAGAAAGAAAATGTAACCACAGATTTGGAAATTTTCACCTAAGTAAGAATTCTACATTGAAGAACTTTTGTAGGCAGTTAGCATACATGCTTTGTGGAAGCCGTGTGAAGCAATAGATCCCTCAGGCAGACACTCAGTCAGTCAGTTCAGTTCAGTTGCTCAGTCATGTTCAACTCTTTGCACCTCCATGAATGCAGCACGCCAGGCCTCCCTGTCCATCACCAGCTCTCAGAGTTCACCCAAACTCATGTCCATCCAGTCGGTGATGCCGCCCAGCCATCTCATCCTCTGTCATCCCCTTTTCCTCCTGCCCCCAATCCCTCCTATCATCAGAGTCTTTTACAGTGAGTCAACTCTTTGCATGAGGTTGCCAAAGTATCGGAGTTTCAGCTTTAGCATCAGTCCTTCCAATGAACACCCAGGACTGATCTCCTTTAGAATGGACTGGTTGGATCTCCTTGCAGTCCAAGGGACTCTCAAGAGTCTTCTCCAACACCACAGTTCACTAGAGTATTTAATAGTGTCAGAGCTCTCACACTGTGTACAGCAGAAAATCTAGGCTTTTGAGCTGCCCCTGCAACATTTCTGGTCCCAGGTTAATTTTCAAACTTTCTTTTATTTCATTTAATTCTGCATTTGTCAATGGGCTTTTTCTTTCTAGAATCTTCTACATTACAAAGATTGTGCATTTTCATATTATGCTCTTTTCCTCAGGTATTTCATCCAACTCCTCTCTGTTTACATCCATCCTATTCATTTTTTAAAGAAATAGTTTATATGTGAGGTCTTTACTAACTAATGGACTGGTTGGATCTCCTTGCAGTCCAAGGGACTCTCAAGAGTCTTCTCCAACACCACAGTTCACTAGAGTATTTAATAGTGTCAGAGCTCTCACACTGTGTACAGCAGAAAATCTAGGCTTTTGAGCTGCCCCTGCAACATTTCTGGTCCCAGGTTAATTTTCAAACTTTCTTTTATTTCATTTAATTCTGCATTTGTCAATGGGCTTTTTCTTTCTAGAATCTTCTACATTACAAAGATTGTGCATTTTCATATTATGCTCTTTTCCTCAGGTATTTCATCCAACTCCTCTCTGTTTACATCCATCCTATTCATTTTTTAAAGAAATAGTTTATATGTGAGGTCTTTACTAACTTCACCGTAATTTCTTAAAAAAAAAAAAAAAAAAAAGCTATATCATTGTTATGAGGCTTCCTTGAAGGCTTAGTGGTAAAGAATTCATGTACAATGCAAGAGACACACGAGATGCAGGTTCAATCCCTGGATCAGAGGGTAAAGCAACTGACTCCAGTATTCTTGCCAGGAAAGTCCTATGGACAGAGAAATCTGATGGGCTACAGTCCATANGGCTTCCTTGAAGGCTTAGTGGTAAAGAATTCATGTACAATGCAAGAGACACACGAGATGCAGGTTCAATCCCTGGATCAGAGGGTAAAGCAACTGACTCCAGTATTCTTGCCAGGAAAGTCCTATGGACAGAGAAATCTGATGGGCTACAGTCCATAGGGTTGCAAGGAGTCAAGACATGACTGAAGCGACTAAGCACACATATCATTATTATACCACAGAGTCAATCGTTTGAAGGCATAAAATCACAGAATTAACTAGATGAGGGACTAGTCCAAGTTAACATAACTTGTACAAAAATTTTGACACAAGTGTATGTCAGAACCTACACCAGAGAGATCCTTTCCATTTCCATTTCATTTTTAGATCTACTGAACTTGCCACTTTTCATTACTAATTTACCTTTTAAATACATAGGTTCCCCCTCTCTGACCCATCTTAGCTTTAAACATCTTGAATGCTCAGTTCACATTTTAAATGCCTTTGTGTTTAGCAAAGTACTTAGCAGAAGTACTTGGCAGACTAAATTCTGGATTTTACATATTCAATGAACTTTAATTTTATTATTAGAGCCTCCAAGGATCAATATTAAATTTTAAGCTATATTGTAGTTCCTCCCAAACATCCTTTGCACCATTTCCTGATCTGTTAAATGGTAGAAAATCTGGATCCCTCCTACTTGTTTTCCTTGTAGCCTACTTATTTTTACTGTAGTAATTACTGTTTGGGAAGCTTTTGAATTCTCGGCCAAACCATTTTTGGAAGGTGAAGCATTTTCAGCTAAAAAGTAGAAAATGGATTTTCAAATCTCATCTTTGTGTCAGCATATAGTATTTTTAAACTAATCTATTCAGTTTTATTTTTCCCACTTTGTGAAACATCAAAGATGCTCAATGAATGTTCATTCTTTCCATATATATTAAATGTATGGTTTGATGAAGAGAAAAATAATTTTAACTCATTATTTTAATGCCATGAGAAGCCTATAGATGTATTGCTTATATTAACAGTGATAATTATGACTTTGTTTCATTACAGAAAACTTTAAATATATCATTTAAAATAGATAAAGCAGGTACCGTTAGCTCTATTTTACTGGTGAAAAAACTAAGGCTAAATGAGATTCAGCAACTTGCTCAGAAATCCCCAAGCTAATATGGAGAGCTGGATTAGAATCCAGTTCTCCTATATCCATTCCCAGTCCTTCCTATTACTTCATGGCCTGTCCCCAGTTGGAGAAGTAAGGCCCATTTTGGCTGTGAAAGGGAAATAGCCTGTAATTGCTGCCAAGGAGACATATTGAGTGGGATGTACTGAATCTTTCGGTTGCATCAGGTTCTGCTGTGCATGTATGAATTCTGCCAGAATCAGCTTCTTTCATCAAGATGTTCATTTTCTAGAGATGAAATTTAATGGGATGAAATTTCATATAGTCCATGGTTAGTGGATAGGAAATAAAATATGAATATTCTGTGTTGGATAAATTCCACAAAAAAGATTGAGAAAATTCTTACGGTCACTACAGGAAAACTTCAATTTGGCAGAACTCTGTTCTCAAGAAATCTTGATTAATGGGAAAAATGGAAAGAATAGGAAACTTACAGGAAAAAAAGTGAGCAGTGCTGTGTGTGTGTATGTAAGTTGAATTCTAATCTCATCTTTAATTATTTGCCTCCCACATAAAAGTTTCCCATTGATTTTTGTATCCCATATCTTAGTTGGTTAGATCAATTGAATGTTATGGTAGTATGTAGGAAGAAATAGGGCTTCACTGGTAGCTCGGACAGTAAAGAATCTGCCTGCAATGCAGGTGACCTGGGTTCAATCCCTACACCAGAAGATCCCTGAGAAAATGGCATAATAACCCATTCCAGTATTCTTACCTTGAAAATCCCATAGACAGAAGACCCTGGCAGGCTACAGTCCATAGGGTTGCAAAGAATTGAACACAACTTGAAGCAACTCAGCACTCATGCAGGAAGTGTTTAACAATGATTTTCAAGTTTCCTGGCTTGGGACCTGCAGAGGATGGTGGTGGCATTCATTCTTTTTTTGTTGTTGTTGTTTAATTGGTACAACTGATGTTAAGAACACAATTTTACAGGAAATAGAGTAAGTAAGGCCATTATGGTAGCTATTATAAATGAGTGAATGGCTCAATTCACAAATAGGACCAAAAATGAGAATTTCTGGGATGTTTTTCCTGGTATTTTCATTTTGCAGACTCAAGACCCTCTGTCACAGAGTAGGAAGAAATGAGCTTCCGTTGGGTCATATTCTCTTTTCTAATTTATCTGATAAAAATCTCTTCTAGTTCACTATTTACCTTTTTTCAGTTGTCACAGAAGACTGTATAACTTTCCTAACTTCAGCATTTTAATCCTGAGATGTTTGATGACTGCTGTTCCTCAAGGAATAAAGGTCTTGGGGTATCAAATACCAAATTAGCTGCTGCTGCTGCTAAGTCGCTTCAGTCGTGTCTGACTCTGTGCGACCCCATAGACGGCAGCCCATCAAGCTCCCCGATCCCTGGGATTCTCCAGGCAAGAACACTGGAGTGGGTTGCCATTTCCTTCTCCAATGCATGAAAGAGAAAAGTGAAAGTGAAGTCGCTCAGTCTGTCCGACTGTTAGCGACCCCATGGACTGCAGCCCACCAGGCTACTCCGTCCATTGGATTTTCCAGGCAAGAGTNGACTCTGTGCGACCCCATAGATGGCAGCCCATCAAGCTCCCCCGTCCCTGGGATTCTCCAGGCAAGAACACTGGAGTGGGTTGCCATTTCCTTCTCCAATGCATGAAAGAGAAAAGTGAAAGTGAAGTCGCTCAGTCTGTCCGACTGTTAGCGACCCCATGGACTGCAGCCCACCAGGCTACTCCGTCCATTGGATTTTCCAGGCAAGAGTACTGGGGTGGGGTGCCGTTGCCTTCCCCGACCAAATTAGAGCTCACATTCTAAGCTGCCAATAACAAAAGCTTGGTAAAACACAGATTCTTAGGTGCTGTGGTTTCCACCTTTATCAAAATTCACTTTGTGTGAAGGTCTTAACTTCATTGTTCAATGACCGAAAGAAGAGTGATCAGATGGATGTAAGCTTTTCTTTCTCTTCTCTATCAAGTGTTCCCAGGTAGACAAGGGGGTGCTGACAATGTTGTCTCTAGCTTTTCTCCTTTTTTCAACCCATTTCACTCTTCTGAAAATGTACTTTCCCCAAACATGTTCTTCATATGTCATCCTCGTTTAGTTGTCCTATCATCTCTTATTGTGTATGACTTATCTGTGAAAAGTGCAACACAAGCTGGGGTGGCCTCTGTGGTCACTTGATGTTTACTCATATAATGCAAACTGATTCATAGTTTGTCCAAGAAAAACATCACCCAAAATCAAACCTATAATTTAAGCTTTCTCTCAAGGGTAAAACATTGAAGAGAAATTAATAACAGAAAATATATCATTTAAGTTATCACAACCATCCTCAACAAAACACAATGATTTTTGTGTTTACAAGATCAATGATTTTGTACAAGAACAATGATTAGGACACTCTTATTCTTTTTATGATGTCTCAACTACCCCAAATATTGCCTAAAACCAAGAACTAATTGAACATGGAATTTAATATTCCCACAATTGCTCTTCTGTGCTATTGTTGTTATTGGTCCATAATATATAACTGTAATTGTCAGTCAGTCATGTCCAACTCTTTGTGACCCCATGGACTACAACCTACCAGGCTCCTCTCTCCATGGCATTCTCGAGGCAAGAATACTAGAGTGGGTTGCAATGCTGTCCTCCAGGGGATCTTCCCAACTCAGGGATTGAACCCAGGTCTTCCACATTGCAGACAGATTCTTTACCATCTGAGCCACCAGGGAAGCCATATATATAATTGTAGCATAGTGTATTAAACCACACCCATGATTATAATATGCATGATAAAGAGAAAGCAAAAACTTTATGCCAAATCCCCAAGTAACTTTAATCTACAAAACAACTTAGAGCATTATTTAATTATTATTATTATTGTAAACGGTTATTCTTTAGCTCAAAGGAATCTGCCCAGTCTATTCAGTTTAGCTTAAATTTGGAGAACAGCACTGAAGTGTGAAGCTTGGGGAGCAGAGAAAAACAACAGAGGGAGAGAGGAGAAAGAGGCTGAGTTGGAGTCTTTGGAGGACAGTGTCTACTTGTGACTGTGCTATAGAACTTCATTTGTACTTCAAAGGCTAAATGATAACCCAAATCTCTTTCAGCTATACTGACTATGTGGTTATTAAAACCAGGCAAAAAATCACTGTCACTGTCTCTGTATTGTAAACAAAAATAAGTTTAGGAACTGGCAGCATCAGCTGTCCTATATGGACAAAGTTTCCCTTGTTGAAGTTTAGGGGCACTGGCTCCCATGGCTATAAATTCTTAAGTAGTACTTTTCAGAAAACAGACAACTAGAGGGTCTTAGAAAATAATTTTTCTTCTAAAAGTAAATGATATAATGAAGACACTTTTTAGAATCACCAGTATAGCATACTCAAATCTAGAAAGGCTAGATTTCATTTGCTTACATGCTTCCTGAACTATCACCGCTAAGCTCATTATATTTAAAACGCTTTGAGAATTCTTAAGCATGAAACACTCTGCATAAAGCCAAATTTTATTCTGGTTCATTCAACTTTAAAGATCGTGGCTTAGGCTTCCTTTTTAAAATCACTGCTATCCAGAGTGACACACCTGCTCTGTGATATACTACAAGGCATGGATTTAAAAAAAAATTGGATAACAATTCTGGGATTCATAAATGCTTCCTCATGACAACACTCTGCCACTAGAAGCACAGACAACAGAGATAACCCAGCTGGTAGGACCTACTTTCCAAACCCATAACCCTAACGCATCCCAGAGGGTAAAATGAAAAGAGATTTATTATTAGTTCTGAGCTAATGCTGATCAATGAACAAAATGCCATGAGGCTGTGGTCAAAGCTGTATATGCTGTCCAAGAAAAAATAAAAGGGAAGGATAAGGGGGGAAAATGCCTCCAATATGCAAGAGAAATACAGGGGAGAATAAAACCCTTTTTTGTTAGGAAACTATCCCTCATGACCAAAGCAGTGCTCTGCCATCTGTTCTCTGTACTGTGGTCTCACAGAGCAAATGCCTGTCGTGTACAACAAGCAAACGAAGCGTTAGGAAAAGAGAACGTTTCCAAGGTAATTTTCCTAATATCAAGTAAGTTGATCAACAATCTCCTGGTCTCTCTTTTATTACATATCCTCAAGTCTCAGTTCTATAAGGGCAGACTCCAACAGAGCAACACACTAATGCCAAGAGTGGAAAGAACAGAGACTTAGACCCTCAGGACAGTGGTGAGACAAACTAAAGTGACATAAAGAGATGTGGAGACAAATGGACATGGCAAATAGAAGCTCACTGGAAATATACATATCATATAGCATTCCTGTTCGCTTTGCTGTGAGGTGGTGTTTGCATCTTAATTACCAGCTGACATTCCCCAAATATCCCTGCACCCATGGGGAAACTGTAGTCTTCTGACTTTAAGCAGTGGCAAGGCAAATGACAAAAACAAAGGTCTTGGGGACCAGGAAATGTGACCATACAGTGCAAGTACATGCAGGTGGAACAGGCAGAAGCTTAAACAAGGGAAGAGTTGGTTTGTTCCCAGTCCAGAGGCTAGGCCTGCAGGAGTGCTGGATCTAAGACAAGTAGAACGAGAAGGATGCAAGAACCAGCTTTAGATGAAATGTCAGTTGCCACTGGAAACCCAAAGACTTGTAAGATGCAGACACCAGAAAATGCACCAGATCTGAGAATGCAGAGAGTGTACTATAAAGACAGGCAGGGATACTATCACTAACAAAAGCATTGGTAGCTAGAATGGATCTATCCAATTTCACCTTTATTTCCCAGCGTTCCTGTTGAGAGACTGTGTTGAACAATACAGGTCAAGATGTCTGTAGAAATGTCAATTTAAAACAGTTGATCTGTTAGCAATCATGAGTACAGGAAATAGAAAAACTGAGTGTCCACCAACAAAGGCAAACATACAGTGCAGTATTTTTAACATAGAAGCCACTTTCCAGACTTTAAATATACAAGAGGCAAACTTGCACAGTGTTTCAGCTTACACACTAAAATGAACAGAAATTTTAATCTTCTCTTACTTTTTTTTCTTAGGACTGTGACATTTGACAAGTCACTAGATCTGGATTTGTAATCTATACTCTATATCACAGACCTATTTTAAGAATTAGGTGAAACACTTTGCATAAAATTCATATCACAGTATCAATATTCTTTATTCAATATCTTATATATTGTGTCCATTATGTGACAAGTATTGCTCCAAGCATCAAAGGTTTGGAAATGGACATGCAAAAACCCTCTCTTTACAGAGCTTGCAATCTGATGTGAGCATACTGTTACATTAAATAAACATTACCTATTATTACTATCATTTAATGTATTGTTTAAACTAGTATTACTGCTGTTATGATGGAAACTGACACACCCAGTTCTAGCCAAACAATTAAAGTTATTCAAACAATAAAGAAAAATGCATATTGACTAGGTAGAAAGGAAGAAAGGAAAAAAAAAAAGAAGGAAGGGAAGGGAAAGATGAAGGAAGAAAGGGGGAAGGGGAGAAAAAGAGGAGGGAGGAGAGAATAAAATGTAAAATGGTTTAAAAAAAAAAAAATTTAATGTATTGTTTAAACTAGTATTACTGCTGTTATGATGGAAACTGACACACCCAGTTCTAGCCAAACAATTAAAGTTATTCAAACAATAAAGAAAAATGCATATTGACTAGGTAGAAAGGAAGAAAGGAAAAAAGAAAAGAAGGAAGGGAAGGGAAAGATGAAGGAAGAAAGGGGGAAGGGGAGAAAAAGAGGAGGGAGGAGAGAATAAAATGTAAAATGGTTTAAAAAAAAAAAAAACAGTGAAGAATGGGATTCTGTAAACCTGAGTCTGGCAGATAACCCCAGAAAGCTGGGGAAATAAGGCATGGGAAGCTCTCGATAAGGTGATGGTACGTGGAGACTAGGGAGTATAATAATGGACCTGAAAGTGAAAAAAGTGAAAGGGTTAGTCACTTAGTTGTGTTCAATTCTTTGTGGTCCTATGGACTGTAGCCCATCACTCTCTTCTGTCCATGGAATTCTCCAGGCAAGAATACTGGAGTGGGTTGCCATTCCCTTCTGCAGGGGCTTTTTCCCACCCAGGGATCAAACTCGGGGCTCCAGCATTGCAGGCGGACTGTTTGAGCCTCCAGGGAAGCCCATAATAATAATGGACCTGCCCCACATTATTTCTTAACATTGGGTAGGGTACTAAACTCAGTTCTCTAATCCAGAAAAATAAGTATAAGAGTTCAATGAATCTGATAGACATTGAATTAAATATTCAATATAAAATGATCATCAACATGCAAGTACACATAATATTTTGAAAAACTGTTGAATCATAGAACATTTTCATAACACAAGATAACATAAAGTGTTCAGAGGAAAGCACTTTATCCTGACCGTGTAGTTGGGCCCACCTGTTCCATGAAATTAATTCCTTCCTGGACCCTGGGTAAAATTTCATATAATCATCTCATTGAATATATGAGAAAAATAATTTTTTTAATGCCATGATTGCAAATATCATTTTGATGCTCTGGAGTTTTACCTGGGTATTTCAAATATTTTGCTATTCATTCTAATTGTTCATCAGTTTCCAAGATAAAAAGTGTTCCTTAACATATTTTGTCCTCTTTATTTTTTTATTTTTTGCTTTTATTATGAGTAGTTCATTTCAGTTCAATCGCTCAGTCGTGTCTGACTCTTTGCAACCCCATGAATCGCAGCACACCAGGCCTCCCTGTTCATCACCAGCTCCCGGAGTTCACTCAGACTCACGTCCATTGAGTCCGTGATGCCATTCAGCCATCTCATCCTCGGTCGTCCCCTTCTCCTCCTGCCCCCAATCCCTCCCAACATCAGAGTCTTTTCCAATGAGTCAACTCTTCTCATGGGGTGGCCATAGTACTGGAGTTTCAGCTTTAGCATTATTCCTTCCAAAGAAGTCTCAGGGTTGATCTCCTTGTAGTCCAAGGGACTCTCAAGAGTCTTCTCCAACACCACAGTTCAGAAGCATCAATTCTTCAGCGCTCAGCCTTCCTCACAGTCCAACTCTCACATCCATACATGACCACAGGAAAAACCATAGCCTTGACTAGACGGATGAGTCCGTGATGCCATTCAGCCATCTCATCCTCGGTCGTCCCCTTCTCCTCCTGCCCCCAATCCCTCCCAACATCAGAGTCTTTTCCAATGAGTCAACTCTTCTCATGGGGTGGCCATAGTACTGGAGTTTCAGCTTTAGCATTATTCCTTCCAAAGAAGTCTCAGGGTTGATCTCCTTGTAGTCCAAGGGACTCTCAAGAGTCTTCTCCAACACCACAGTTCAGAAGCATCAATTCTTCAGCGCTCAGCCTTCCTCACAGTCCAACTCTCACATCCATACATGACCACAGGAAAAACCATAGCCTTGACTAGACGGACCTTAGCAAAGAAATGTCTCTGCTTTTGAATATGCTATCTAATTTGGTCATAACTTTTCTTCCAAGGAGTAAGCGTCTTCTAATTTCATGGTTTCAGTCACCATCTGCAGTGATTTTGGAGCCCCCCAAAATAAAGTCTGACACTGTTTCCACTGTTTCCCCATCTATTTCCCATGAAGTGATGGGACCAGATGCCATGATTTTCATTTTCTGGATGTTGAGCTTTAAGCCAACTTTTTCACTCTCCTCTTTCACATTCATCAAGAGGCTTTTTAGCTCCTATTCAATTTCTGCCATAAGGGTGGTGTCATCTGCATATCTGAAGTTATTGATATTTCTCCCGGCAATCTTGATTCCAGCTTGTGTTTCTTCCAGTCCAGCATTTCTCATGATGT
Organism: Oreotragus oreotragus; assembly: GCA_006410675.1. Classification (NCBI taxonomy): domain Eukaryota; kingdom Metazoa; phylum Chordata; class Mammalia; order Artiodactyla; family Bovidae; genus Oreotragus; species Oreotragus oreotragus. The sequence continues at coordinate 853,712 of SJYX01008634.1, read as the reverse complement.
ATTGTGCAAATAAGTGAAATAAGCAGGGTGACAATATACAACCTTGACGTACTCCTTTTCCTATTTGGAATCAGTCTGTTTTTCCATGTCCATTTCTAACTGTTGCTTCCTGACCTGCATACAGATTTCTCAAGAGGCTGGTTAGGTGGTCTGGTATTCCCATCTCTTTCAGAATTTTCTACAGTTTATTGTGATCCACACAGTCAAAGGGACATCTTTTATCAACATTTTTGAGGTGTTTGCTGCTATGGCACATCCTTTGCAAGCACAGACTGGCAGTAGGGTGCAGTTCTTTGCACATTCAGTGAAGGAAGAGTTATATTCTCTCTCTAAGCTTCTGCTGCTGCTTCTGTGAAATGCGTATAATGATATTTACTTCACCAGACTGTTTTAAACATTAATTGGAATTTATTTACAATACATAGCACAATTTTATGACACAATGTGGTGAATAGTCAGTGATATGACAATTCTATTAAAGTATTTTTGTTTTAGTGCATTATACAACAGAATTATTTTACTTCTTTTCTAAGATAAACACTATGTAGTCCAGTTGGGCCATTATTTGTATAAAATTTCATGTATCTTCTATTACATAGATTTTTTAAAAAAATATTTGTTTTCCAAAATTAGATCAATGTATTTTTTGATTTTAGAGAGAGCCCTGGCATTTTAGGAACTCTCTTATTCATTTTGAAAATAAATTTAAACATTTACATTTTATAAAGTGATGCATATTTTATATACCATTTGTACTACCTGCTCATTTAACATAATTTTTCAGTAAAATCATTGTAACTTAGAAGTTTTGATTTAAATATTGCTTTAAAATGTAGTCTGTCTCTCAGTCAGAATAATGAGAAATAAATATGCAATAACTTGCATATAGTACATATAGTATTTGCTTTTTCACAAAAACTTTATCTATTGTGCTCATTTCTAACTAATTTTATAAGGTTTATAACAGATAAAACTCTATGAGTTTATGTACCACAGCTTTCTTATCCATTCATCTGCTGATGGACATCTAGGTTGTTTCCATGTCCTGGCTA
>SJYX01008634.1:773796-814845 GCA_006410675.1 Oreotragus oreotragus | reverse complement strand
TATTGAATGGTTTGCCTTGGAGAAGAACAGAGATCATTCTGTCGTTTTTGAGACTGCATCCAAGTACTGCATTTCGGACTCTTTTGTTGACCATGATGGTAAACTAATCGCAGGCGGCTGTGAGAGCTGGCCGGTGCACTAAGCATGGCTGAGAGGAGCTACCCCATGTCCTAGGTCAGCGACAGGGGCCTAGAGTGCCAGGCTGCCACGGCGCAGGAATGGACAAAAGGAGCTACCCTGTGTCTGAGGTCAGTGGCGGCCAGGAGGAGACACCCCGCATCTGAGGTCAGGGGTGGCAGCAGAGAGGAGCTACCCCACGTCCAGGGTTAGTGGCGGCCGGGAGGAGACATCCTGCATCTGAAGTCAGGGGCGGCTGGGAGAAGCCACCTCGCGCCCGAGNGGACAAAAGGAGCTACCCTGTGTCTGAGGTCAGTGGCGGCCAGGAGGAGACACCCCGCATCTGAGGTCAGGGGTGGCAGCAGAGAGGAGCTACCCCACGTCCGGGGTTAGTGGCGGCCGGGAGGAGACATCCTGCATCTGAAGTCAGGGGCGGCTGGGAGAAGCCACCTCGCGCCCGAGGCGGGGGCGGTGACCCTGAGGAGCCACCCCAAGCTTGAGGCCAGGGGCAGCAGCTTGGAGGAGCCACCCTGAGCCCAATGCCAGGGGCAGCAGCTGGGAGGAGCCACCCACCCCCGAGGCCAGGGCCTGCAGCGGGAGGAGCAACCCGAGGAGCAGTGGCTGCGCAGGCGCAGGAGGGCCTAGAGGAGCTATCACACGTTAAAGGTCAGGAATGGTGGTGGTAAGGAGATACCCCTCGTCCAAGGTAAGGAGCAGTGGCTGCACTTTGCTGGAGCAGCCGTGAAGAGATACCCCACGCCCAAGGTAAGAGAAACCCAAGTAAGAGGGCATCAGAGGGCAGACACACTGAAACCATACTCACAGAAAACTAGTCAATCTAATCACACTAGGACCACAGCCTTGTCTAACTCAATGAACCCAAGCCATGCCTGGGCGGGTCATGGTGGAGAGGTCTGACAGAACGTGTTCCACTGGAGAAGGGAATGGCAAGCCACTTCAGTATTCTTGCCTTGAGAATCCCATGAACAGTATGAAAAGGCAAAATGATAGGATACCAAAAGAGGAACTCCCCAGATCAATAGGTGCCCAATATGCTACTGGAGATCAGTGGAGAATAACTCCAGAAAGAATGAAAGGATGGAGCCAAAGCAAAAACAATACCCAGCTGTGCATGTGACTGGTGATAGAAGCAAGATCCAATGCTGTAAAGAGCAATATTGCATAGGAACCTGGAATGTCAGGTCCATGAATCAAGGCAAATTGGACGTGGTCAAACAAGAACTGGGTTACCTATACCAAAGTCTGCCAAGTGTGTTTGGATCCTTAGTCTCACTGTGAGTTCAGTACAGAGAGATTACCATTGTAGACAGGCCATATTTACATCCAAAATCTTTGTAAGCACCTTCCTTGTTTTTATCCTTTCAGCTCATTGAAAATTTGTTTCCTGGAAGAGACTTATGTTAACAGTTTAGCTATCTTTTTATTAATAATCATGATAATCCTTAACATCATTATTTTCTCCTTACTGATTTTTTTTTCTTTTTTGGACAAGAAATACCTCATCTGTATGAACAGTTCAACAGTGCAGAACACTATACATGGCAGGGATGGGCAAACGTTTATGTAAAGAACCATATGATAAGTTTTTTTAGCTTTTCAGGCCATACAGTCTCAGTCACAACTACTCAACTCTGCTGTGGGAGCATTAAACAGACACAGACAACAGATAACTAGAGTTATCCATGTAACTATAAACTATACTTTTAAAATTGACGATAGATCAGATTTAGCATATCGGCTCGGGGAAGGCAATGGCACCCCACCCCAGTACTCTTGCCTGAAAAATCCCATGGACGGAGGAGCCTGGTGGGCTGCAGTCCATGGGGTCGCTAACAGTCGGACAGACTGAGTGACTTCACTTTCACTTTTCTCTTTCATGCATTGGAGAAGGAAATGGCAACCCACTCCAGTATTCTTGCCTGGAGAATCCCAGGGATGGGGGAGCCTGGTGGGCTGCCGTCTATGGGGTCACACAGAGTCAGACACGACTGAAGTGACTTAGCAGCAGCAGCAGCATATCGGCTATAGTTTGCTCATCTGTGATATAGTGTGGCAAATAAAATTTATTGTCTCCATATTGTTTAAAAACATTTTAAACTGCAGGTTGTCATTTGAGGAGATATAATATAGAACTCTGGGCTTCCCTTGTGGGTCAGCTGGTAAAGAATCCACCTGCAATGTAGGAGACCTGGGTTGGGAAAATCCCTGGGTTGGGAAAATCCCCTGGAGAAGGGAAAGGCTATCTGCTCCATTACTCTGGCCTGGAGAATTCCATCTAGAACTCTCATTGCATGGCTAATTTACATGCTTATAAGGTCACTGATGGAAATCAAAACACTTTCCCTCATAAGAGTAAGCATGTTTAAAACCTCTTTATTGAAATGTTTCTGATATCACACATAACTAACCTTAAAATCCAAATATACATACATACATAAAATTTTAGAATTTGTCTTCTAATTTCTAAAATTGTTTTAATTTGTCTAGGAATAAATATAAACTGATGAACATTAATTAAAATTTTTGTGTAGGAATGGACTTCAATGTTATGTATGTCCACAATATACATATAGACAGAAATTGAAATATTAATTTGTTAATTATTTATATCTGACATTTGGAAAGACAGTATGGATTACAAATATTTAAAATTAGCCTCAGCCTTACCTAAGTAGTCCTTTTTATCTTTTCTATCTCCCAATTAGTTTCTTTCTCTTCTTCTTGAATAGACTCTACACATAGTTGTCAATAAACTATTTTCCAAGCCATGTGTTATAGTGCCATTCTTCACATCATTCCATTCACACAGAAAATGTCAATGGTTTCTCAAAAACTACAAAAAGGAAACCAATCTTCTGGACAAAGATATTAAAATCCTGTAAAATACATTATTTACACCTATTAAAATTATTTTTTACATTCCTTTATATAGTTAAGTGACATATTAACCACTAAGTTCAGTTCAGTCACTCAGTCATGTCTGACTCTTTGTGATCCTATGGATTGTAGAACACCAGGCTACCCTGTCCATCACCAAAGCCTGCAGCATTCTCAAACTCATGCCCATCAAGTTGGTGATGCCATCCAGCCATCTCATCCTCTGTCATCCCCTTCTCCTCCTTTCTTCAATCATTCCCAGCATCAAGGTCTTTTCCAATGAGTCAGTTCTTTGTATCCTGTAGTGAAATATTGGAGATTCAGCTACAGCATCAGTCCTTCTAATGTATGTTCAAGACTGATTTCCTATAGGATTGAATGGTTTGATCTCCTCTCTGTCCAAGGGACTCTCAAGAGTCTTCTCCAACACCTCAGTTCAAAAGCATCAATTTTTTAGCTTTCTTTATGTTATAATTCTCACATCCATACATGGCTACTGGAAAAATAATAGTTTTGACTAGATGAACCTTTGTTGGAAAAGTAATGTCTTTGCTATTTAATATGCTTTCTAGGTTGGTCATAGCTTTTCTTCCAAGGAGAAAGCATCTTTTAATTTCATGGCTACAGTCACCATCTGCACCATCTTTGGGAGCCCCCCAAAATAGTCTGTCACTATTTCCATTGTTTCCCCATCTATTTGCCATGAAGTGATGGGACTGGATGTTATGATCTCAGTTTTCTGAATACTGAGTTTTAAGGCAAGTTTTCACTCTCTTTCACTTTCATCAAAAGACTCTTGTTCCTCTTCTCTTTCTGCTATAAGTGTCCTGTTATTTGCATACCTGAGGTTACTGATATTTCTCCCACCATTCTTGATTCCAGTTTGTGCTTCATTCAGCCCAGCATTTCTCATGATGTACTCTGCATATAAATTAAATATTTTGCCATGAAGTGATGGGACTGGATGTTATGATCTCAGTTTTCTGAATACTGAGTTTTAAGGCAAGTTTTCACTCTCTTTCACTTTCATCAAAAGACTCTTGTTCCTCTTCTCTTTCTGCTATAAGTGTCCTGTTATTTGCATACCTGAGGTTACTGATATTTCTCCCACCATTCTTGATTCCAGTTTGTGCTTCATTCAGCCCAGCATTTCTCATGATGTACTCTGCATATAAATTAAATAATCAAGGTAACAATATACAGCCTTGACGAACTCCTTTCCCAGTTTGGAACCAGTCTGTTGTTTCATGTCTTCATGTAACTGTTGCTTCTTGACCGGCAAACAGGCTTCTCAGAAGACTGGTAAGGTGGTCTGGTATTCCCATATCTTGAAGAATTTTCCACAGTTTGTTCCGATCTACACAATCAAAGGCTTTGGCATAGTCAATGAAGCATAAGTAGATGTTTTTTCTGAAATTCTTTTGCTTTTTCTATAACCCAGTGAATGTTGGCAATTTGATGTCTGGTTTCTCTGCTTTTTCTAAATCCAGCTTGAACCTCTGGATTCACGTGTTAACCACTAAGCTCCATTATATAGATATAGATATAAAACTAAGCTGTATTATAAATGTACTTTGCACATTCTCAGTTTCAGGCATTGGCTCATATAATAGTTTCAGTCTTCAATACCTTCCCTTTGTTCTTTTGTCTAAATCCAGAATTCATGATCTCTATATGAGTATATATGTATTTTTCTAGGGCGAAGACAATATTGTTTACCTGTAAAAATTTTCAGGGCAGAAGGAATGATAATTGAGCAGTTAGAAATCTGTTACTTTCACCTTAATCTACTATATCTGGTAGCTAGGTACAGTCTTCCATGAGCTGTGCCAAAGAGAGGGAGTCAGTTAGCATATTACTTATAGCCCTGAGAATATGATCACAAATGCTTGAATATTTCCATATCCCAGAGAAATATGGCTATACAGTAAAATGAACAAATGGAATGATAAATACATGTGTAATAAGAAACTAGAAGTAAGTCAGTGCTTAATTTTACTTAAGTGAATAGCAACCTTGAAATTAGGAATGGCTTTATGGTATAATTGAACTACAAGCAATTTTTCTTCTTCATTTGGTTAATCCTGTTCATTTAAATATCATCTTGTTTCTTTGCATCAGAAAAGATTTGTGTTTTGTTTAGTTTGCTTAGTATTCTTACTCGACCTGATGTGCTCTGATGAGTGAGTACAATAATCTCACTCACTCAGTTTTTCTCCATCTGTCCCCCATCAGCTTACACGTTATGATACTAGTCCCTGTTAGCCCTTTTTACTCTTTCTTTCTCTTTCCTTCTTTTCATTTATTTTCTTGTCCTTCTAGTCCCCACCTTAGCCATATGTGCAGCAGTCCTCCTAGAATATTGTGCAGAGAAAGTAAATCAGAATGGCAAGTGTATGGAAAAAAAGACCATGCAAGTAGAAGTGAAAAATAATTAAAAAGTTAAAGTCACTCAGTTGTGTCCAGTTCTTTGCTATTCCATGGACTATCCTCCAGGCCAGAGTACTGGAGTGGGTAACCTTTCCCTTCTCCAGGGGCTCTTTCCAACCTAGGGATCAAACCCAGGTCTCCTGCATTGCAGGCAGATTCTTTACCAACTGAGCTATGAAAACATTTAAAGTTATACAGTATATTCAATAAGCTGAGGGGCTAACATGAGAAGAAACCAGTTTGGCCCAGGTCATTCCAGAAAATAAAACTAGAACCAAGAGGCAGATTTGTGCTTACATCATGAGCAAAATTTTCCAATAATGGATTGTGCTGCCCAGTCAGGACAGAAATTTGCTGTCATATAAAACAGTGAACCACATCCAAGAAAAATAAATGTAAGAAGGCAAAATGGTCATCTGATGAGACCTTATAAATAGCTGAGAAAAGAAGAGAAGTGAAAGACAAAGGAGAAAAAGAAAGATATATCCATCCAAAAGCAGAGTTCCAAAGCCTTCTTAAGTGAGCAGTGCAAAGAAACACAGGAAAATAGTAGAATGGAAGAGGCTAGAGATCTCTTCAATAAAATTAGAGATACCAAGGGAAAATTTCATGCTACGATGGGTACAGTAAAGGAGAGAAATGGCAGGGACCTAACAGAAGCATAAGATATTAAGAAGAGGTGGCAAGAATATACAGAAGCACTATGCAAAAAAAAAAGATTCTAATGACCCAGATAACCATGATGGTGTGATTGCTCACCCAGACCCACACATCCTGCAGTGTGAAGTCAATTTGGCCTTAGGAAGCATTACTACAAATAAAGCTAGAAGAGGTGATGGAATTCCAGTTGAGCTATTTCAAATCCTCAAAGATAATTCTGTTAAAGTGCTGCATTCAATATGTCAGTGAATTTGCGAGACAGCAAAAGAGACACAGATGTATAGAACAGTCTTTTGAACTCTGTGGGAGAGGGAGAGGGTGGGATGATTTGGGAGAATGGCATTGAAACATGTATAATATCATATAAGAAACGAATTGCCAGTCCAGGTTCGATGCATGATACTGGATGCTTGGGGCTGGTGCACTGAGACAACCTAGAGGGATGGTATGGGGAGGGAGAAGGGTAGGGGGTTCAGGATGGGGAACACGTGTATACCTGTTGCGGATTCATGTTGATGTATGGCAAAACCAATACAATATTGTAAAGTAATTAACCTCCGATTAAAATAAATAAATATTTAAAAAAGTAAAACTCAGCGGTGGCCACAGACTTGAGAAAGGTTGGTTTTCATTCCAATCCCAAAGGAAGTAAATGCCAAAGAATATTCAGACTATTGCACCATTGCACTCATTTCATATGCTAGCAAGGTAATGCTCAAAATCCTTTAAGCTAAATTTCAACAGTGGGTAAACCAAGAACTTCCAGATATACAAAGGCAGAAGAACCAGAGATCAAATTGCCAAAATCTGTTGAATCATAGAAAAAGCAAGGGAATTCCAGAAAAGTATCTAATTCTGTTTCATTGAGTACACTAAAACCTTTGACTGTGTAGATCACAACAAATTGTGAAAAATTTTTAAAGAGATGGCAATACCAAATAATCTTACCTGCCTCTTGAAAAACCTGTATGCAGGTCAAGAGGCAACTGCTAGAACTGGACATGGAACAATAGACTGGTTCAAAATTAGGAAAGGAGTATGCCAATACTGTATATTGTCACCCTACTATTTAACTTCTTTGCAGAGTGCATCATGTAAAATGCTCCAATCCTTTTGCCACCTGAAGTGAAGAGCCAACTCACTGGAAAACATCCTGATGCAGAGATAGACTGAAGACAGGAGGAGAAGGGAGTGACAGAGGATGAGATGGTTGGATGGACTCAAATGGACATGAGTTTGAGCAAAGTCCAAGAGACAGTGAAGGACAAGGAAGCCTGGAGTTCTGCGGTCCATGGGTTTGCAAAGAGTTGGGCACAACTGAGTGACTGAACAGCAATAACAACAAAAATAGTGAACCTGAGTATGTCAGGGATGTAAGAGATTAATACCTTGGGAATTATTCCTGGTTATTGTAGACTCTTTCATGTTAAAAAAATAAAACCCACTATTCTGATTGAAACAAAGATACAAAACAAAGCTGCATTGTAGGGTTTGTCTACAGGATTTTCCTCATTTGGGTAGTAACTGATTTGTCTACTGTCTTACACTACCCTTTTTTCCAGTTAGTATTCTAATAGAAAACAGACAACTTGGCAATCAGTGTGGGCACATGTTGAAACTAAAGGGGTATAAATATCTCATGACATTATTGTGGCAAAAATTATTGGATTAGGTAAGAGCAACCAGATTCCATCTCTAGACAGGCAATCAATGAGAAGAAAAAACCCTCCTTCTGCAATGTGGTTGCTAAGTTAAAGGATCTGGTCTGTGTCTGTCCAGTGGTTATTTTCCTTGCTCAAATGTAGGAAAAGCTTGTGTAGTAGAAAAAAACCTGTGACTACACATAAGAATGAAGACAAATGACTTTTAAAAAGTAAGAGTTGAAAGTATATTGTTAAGTTTCTTTGAATTCTGTCAGGTCTCTAGTCATTTTCATTCTTTTGTTTCCCAATTATGTCATTTGAAATGTTCTGGTGTGTGTGTGTGTGTGTGTGTGTGTGTGTATGTGCATGCGTGCATGTCACTCAGTCATGTCTAACTCTTTGTGACCCCATGGGCTGTAGCCTGCCATGTTCGTCTGACCATGGAATTCTCCAGGCAAAAATACTGGAGTGTAGCCATTCCCTTTTCCAGGGGATCTTCCCAACCCAGGGATTGAACCCGGGTCTCCTGCCAGTCTGAGCCACCAAAGAAGCCCTCTAACTGTCCTCCCATACTTTACCAAATCTAGTTTACCTTGTTGGTCCTAAATCCAAAATCTAGTCACATATTTATAACACTAATTACTTTGCACCTAAGAGGCATTAAAACTAACTAGGCTTACTGATTGAGTAAAAGAAGCTGGTCAAGCATTTATGATAGTTTGCTCATAATGTTTAAAATGAAGATGACGTTCATTCTTTAAAATGAAGAAGGTGGTCCAGAAAACTGTAACTGTTAGTCTTTATTAATGTTGCTTGATATAGTCATTACAAATAATGAATTAGATTCTTTTAAAAAATTAAAAAAATAACAACTTATCTCAAACCTACAACTTATCTCAAACCTACCAATTCTAACTTTGCAAGTTTATTTTGGTATCTACTTGTCCTGCTTTGAGAAGATAAATTGCCATGGGAATCAGAGAGAATAGTATGAAAAGTGATTGCTTTTACCAAGAAGTACCATGGGAGGAATCAGATTGAAATTTAAAATGGGATGTAAATTATTCACCACAATGTTAACATTTTAAGCAGTCTTTTTGCATCTTGTATCCTATTGGGATCCACAATGATACTCTGAGGTAGGTAAGACTAGTTTCATATTCCCCATTCTACAGATGAGGATATTTATGTCCTTGAAAGTTGAATGAATTGCCTAAGGTCAGGCAGTATTTAATCTAGAAATAGATCCTGGAATCCTCTCTCTCTTTCAGGGCTTCATCTATTCAATTCTTCTGTCTACTATTCAGAAAATAGATATACAGAAACTACGAAGGTATAGTGTATTTTGATATCACAGAATAGTTAAACTGGCATTAACTTAGATCTTAGCACATGTATTCATCTTTTCTGTTAAACACACATGTACATACACACCTACTCATGAAGCATAACTCCCACTTTATATTGAGTACATTAATAAATTTATTTCTCAGCAAGTTTTTCAAAAGTAATGGTAAACATAGTTCTCAGTGCAACATCTTAGAAAGGATCTTTCATTATCATTTTTTTTCTTCTTTTACCAAGCCATTAGCAAAACTTCTGGTTTTACCTTCAGCATATCCCAAATCTGAAACTTCTACTTATAACGTGCATGTGTGCTAAGTCACTTCAGTCATGTCTGACTCTCTGTGATCCTATGTATTATAGCCCACAAGATTCCTCTGTCTATAGCATTCTCCAGACAAGAATACTGGAATGGGTTACTTTGCCCCAGTACCCTGACTCAAATTACCTTCCTTTCTCATCAGGGTCACTACAATTATCTCTTGTTTCCTTTCTTCTTACCTTCTCTTTCTAAATCCTATAAATATATTATATATTCTAACTTTGCCTAAAAGTTAAAAAAAACACACAAACTTCTAATTCCATGAATTAAATATTCACTCATTGAATATAAATTCAATCATTTTAGCAGCTTCCCAACTCATTTAGAATAAAATGTACATCATTTGCCATGGAAGAGACTTGCAATGGGGTTCTATTGTCATATACCCTCCTCCCTGCCCTTGTTTTCTGCTAATAATATGGCTATCTGAAAGTCTACTGGGACAATGGTTACCTGGCTTCCTTTGTGGACCAGCGTAGGTATCAATACATATGACTTGGTAGTCACATCTGTAAATAGTATATGTGTGGTTGCTTTTTTCTTCTCATCAGTTAAAACCCAGATGTGGTAGATTAGGATATCACCCAGTGACAGGGTAATATGTGACAAAGAAATGAATTATTTATGAGCAGGACCACCTAAGAGCCTTAGGTTGCTCACCTCCAGAACATAATACTAGGGAGGAACCAAAGTCTGCTCTGTCTGAGTCTATATATTCTGAAGTTTCCTAAATGCCAGGTTGGCCTGAATTTGTTAGTGTCTTTTGCAGGGTCTATAGACTATGCAGTATTTCTCCTGCCTCTAAATCTGGCTCAGCCCCATCCCTGTGTCACTATGACACTCAGACACTCTATGCTCCCTGAGCTTTGAGAAATCCTTGTGGCTTTTTCACTTGTCCCCCTTTCCACCTTGAATGTTCTTTCCCCAAATCCTCACTTTCTTCATTCCTTATTTTATTGAGACTTTTATTCAAATATTCCCTTCATAATATTTCCTTCCCTGACTACTCAATCTAAAACAGCCTGATCTTTCTACTATTAAGTACATTCTCTCAATCCACTTTATTTTTTTGTCAAAAAACTTGCCCCTACTTTTATGGTGGTGGTGGCGGTTTAGTCCCTAAGTCATGTTCTAGTCTTGAGATCCCATGTTCTGTAGCTGTCAGGCTCTTTACCTTAAGTTATACATCTATAAACCATCTTCTCTCTTATAAAGAAAAAGCCTTATGTAAGCAAGGGATTTGTCCTATTGATGCTTATATTGACCAGAATGACATTCATCTCACATAAGCTCCTTTCCTTCAACTTATTTATTGACTCTTAGTTCCTTGACTCTTATATTGAGCAGTCTGCTGCGGAGCCAGAGATGAGCAGGAAGATAAAGAATCACATGGAGCTGAAACCTATATTGGGACTGTTTATATGGACACTCTTCCCTGACTCTTAAGATTGAGTTGAAAGTGAAAGTCTTTCAGTTGTGTGGGACTCTTTGCGACCCCATAGACTATACAGTGTATGAAACTCTCCTGGCTAGAATACTGGAGTGGGTAATCTTTCCCTTCTCCAGGGGATCTTCCCAACCCAGAGATCAAATCCAAGTCTCCCGCATTGCAGGTGGATTCTTTACCAACTGAGCTATCAGGGAAATCCTAGAATTGGGTTAGGACCAACACTATTTGCTTCTCATTATATGAAGGAAATCCTACTCTTATCCCTGTANAGAATACTGGAGTGGGTAATCTTTCCCTTCTCCAGGGGATCTTCCCAACCCAGAGATCAAATCCAAGTCTCCCGCATTGCAGGTGGATTCTTTACCAACTGAGCTATCAGGGAAATCCTAGAATTGGGTTAGGACCAACACTATTTGCTTCTCATTATATGAAGGAAATCCTACTCTTATCCCTGTATTGAAGTGAAAGTCACTCAGTCATGTCTGACTCTTTGTGACCCCATGGACTATACAATCCATGGAATTCTCCAGGCCAGAATACTGGAGACTTTCCCTTCTCTAGGGGATCTTCCTGGTAGATTAATTGCAACTTGTTAAGATTAATAACTTTATCAAAGACATCTAATCTCTCAGAGCTTCAGCCCATTCTCTTACTTTCTCCCTCCAGCCTCCCACCAACCCTCCACCCAGTCCATGAAGCATTTTCTTAAACAGAAAGAATCTTTTTTTTTTTTCTTTCTTAAAGTAACATGCACCCTGAAATATCCAACATTTGTGGTCTGGTGTAATGGTCCTTATATTCCTCAGCCTCATATTTGCTCCAATCCATACAAAGGCAACTGGGTCACTGAAATTCTGTGCCTTTGTGGAACAAGGTAGTGTGAGAGGGGAGTTCGTGTAAAAAAATAAATAAATACAAAAAATATATATATGCAAAAAAATAATAAAATAAAATAAAAAATGAAAAAGAAAATTTTACATGAGTGTATACTGGGGGTTGGTTATCTGAACTCTTATTGAGAGATTCAAACTTGCATGATGTATATGTGAACAGGAGATTTCACTGTACACAGGAGGACAGAAGGGTGTGGGGTCAATTAATTCCCTGTGGATTTCTGATTTTATCGTAGAAATGGGACCCTGAAGGAGGCCTGAGGTGGTGTCTGAGGTCTAACAGCAGCAGCATGGACTATGAAGAGGGGATATCTTTCTCAATTAGTCTGAGAAAAACTGTTCTTCCCAGATATAAACTACATTTAGCCTAGAGATTTACCTCTGTGTGAGAGCTTTTGGAAACAGATGCATAGTTACATCCTTCTTACCTAAGGAATTAGCATCAGATTATCCATGTCACTTGCTCTCTTGGCCCCTTGAGTGCTAACTTCCCTGATTACAACAGCAACAACAGCAGAAACAGTTAATGAATGTCTTAGTGAATCTAAATCTTTATTGAAGCAGCTAAAATCCATTTTGGTGACTGACTCTGGATCTTTGCAACCACCTCAAATCAGAATCATTAATATTTTCTATCCCACTGATTATTTTCTGAGTCTCTTGCAGGTCCCCTACACCTCCTTACATGTTCACCTCTACTCAGATGATTGAATTACTAGTTGTTAATTGGAGTCAGAATGAAGTCAGCATGAACAGAATTCCATAAATGAAGACTATAATTAGGGGTTCCTATAAATTAATTTGGGGCTTCCAAGGTAGCACTAATGGTAAAGAACCTGTCTGACATTGCAGCAGATGTAAGAAATGCTCCCAAAATTCTTATGTTGAAGTTCTGCTCCCAAAGTGTTTAGATGAAGGACTCTTACAGAGGTAATTGAGGTTAAGTGAGGTCACAAGATCACAGGGCTGGAACCCTAATCTAATAAAACTCATGTCCTTCTAAGAATAAAATATGATTCCCCCTCTTTTGCATGCATGCACAGGCACAGAGAAAAAGTCATGTGAGGACACGGTGAAAAGGCAGCCATCTACATGTCATGAAAAGAGGTCTCACCAGAAATAAATCCTGTTGGCAACTTGATCTTGGATTTCTAGTCTCCATTACTGAGAAGATAGTAGACATAATGCTTATCTGAGTTAAATTAGCTTCAAGGTCTTTTCAAATAAGTCAGTTCTTCTCATCAGATGGCCAAAGTATTGAAGTTTCAGCTTCACCATCAGTCCTTCCAATAAATATTCAGGATTGATTTCATTTCACATGGACTGGTTGGATTTCCTTTGCAGTCCAAGGGACTCTCAAAGGTCGATGCAAAAGCATCAATTCTTTGGTGCTCAGCTTCCCTTATAGTCCAACTCTCACATCCAAACATGACCATTGGGAAAACCATAGCATTGACTAGGTGGACCTTTGTTGGCAAAGTAATGTTTCTGCTTTTAATATGCTATCTAGGTTGGTCATAGCTTTTCTTCCAAGGAGCAAGTGTCTTTTAATTTCATGCCTTCAGTCACCATCTGAAGTTATTTTGGAGTCCAGAAAAATAGTCTGTCACTGTTTCCACTGTTTCCCCATATATTTGCCATGGAGTGATGGGACCAGAGGCCATGATCTTAGTTTTCTGAATGTTGAGTTTTAAGCCAACTTTTTCACTCTCCTCTTTCACTTCCATCGAGAGGCTGTGAAAAATCCATCTTGGTCTTCAGAAATAAGTATTACTCTTTAACAGACTCATATCTGTGAAATTGAAATTTAAAATACTTTTTTTTTCATTTTTTAAAATGTATTTCAGTGTGAGTAATGCACTTATACACATTTACTAATGAAGACTGTTAAGACTGGGACTTTTCCCTTCCATGAGTTAGTGATAAAGAGCACAAACACACCATTCCTACTACTCTTCTCAGCTAAGAATTTACTTTTTGATGCAATCAACAACAACAACAAAATCAACAGCCTTTTCCTTTAACAGTTGTCATTATAGCAAAACCATCAAAGTCAGGAAAGTGAGAAACAGAACATACAAGTATTACCTTTCTCCCAAGCTAGCTGCTATTTTATGCCCATGTGATGTGTTAACAATCTACAATAAAGCCCTGCAGTTTAATAATTTGCAAACAGTTAATAGTATTTTTTATTAAATCAGTGAAGTAAGAGGTTGAATCAGATTGTGAAATAAAATTTAAGGACAAACAAATTTCAAATATTGGTTAAATGTTTAATCAAAGCATTTCAGTGATGATATAAATGTCAAAACAAGAGATTTATGCACTCAAACCTTTAAAACATCAGGGTGTCTTATTATTTTTAATACTTTTCAAAAAACATGTATTTTTTAATCAACAACTTCTATTACCTAACTTTATGGTTCATAAACTGTTATAGTTGTCAGAACATTTACACATTCCTCTTTCTATTCAACTAATAAAAATTAATGAGAAATTTGAAGATATTTTTTATTTTTGTGTTCAGTTATAATTGGAACTTAAAAAAAAATACTTTTTCTTTCTTTTACCTCCTCTCCCAAATGCTTTTCTGGATGTAGCGCATATGAGATGGGTGTCATCCTGGGATAGCATGTGACTTTAACATATGCTGATTTATTTCAGATCAAAATATTTTGCCTGGAATCAATAATCATCTATCTCCTTAGATTCTTCTATAGATTTAATATAACAATATGATAGTATTTACATTGGTACCAAAAGTTGCCTTTTGAAACATTCTGTATATTTTTAATTTTTATCTCTACTACAAACTTCTAGAGTAAATAGGACAGAAATTATTTACTTCAATGTGAATATAAAAAAAAGTGAGGTTCAGTAACTAGTTTAATATGCCTTAGCGTGCACCTTACTGCTTTCTCCATTGTTGTATGCAACTGTTCACAACCAATCTCTTTATTTCTTTCACACTTTTGGTCTGCCTGCAATTCATGAAAAAAAAGCTATATAAAACCAAAAAGAACATGGCTATAATGAATATTAATGAATTCTCAATATTGTCTCTCACAACATCATCATTTCAGAAATTCTTCAACAATAATAGTTGCTTATTTATTGAGCACCTAATGTGTGTTCTGAATAATATTGAGAATCTAAGTGTGTTCTTATTTATTGAGCACATATTGTGTGTTATGGGTGAAAGTCCAAAATTTAAACATTTAAACACAACATTGAACACCTAGGTCTTGTCCCCTGATGGCTTAGGTTGCTAGAGGTGAAGTCTTTGAAATTGTGACTATATCAAATAAATTATTTGGTTCAATAATTTTCACATGAAGACCTTTTCATTACTACATAATTATATCAGCCACATTAATACTAAATATTTAAAGATATAAGACAATGTGACACCTTTCATCAGGGAATACAGATCTACCATATATATGTTCAGTTCATTTCAGTCACTCAGTCGTGTCTGACTCTTTGCAACCTCATGGCCTGTAGCATGCCAGGCCTCCCTGTCCATCACCAACTCCGAGTTTACTCAAGTCACATTAATTGAGTTGGTGATGTCATCCAACCGTCTCATCCTCTGTCGTCCCCTTCTCCTCCCACCTTCAATCTTTCCCAGCATCAGGGTCTTTTCAAATGAGTCAGTTCTTTGCATCAGGTGGCCAAAGTATTGGCGTTTCACACAAACTACAATTGTCATAAAGTTGTTAGGTCATTATTGGCATATAAGAAAAATTTATTTGGATGGTTAGATATTTGAGCTTGTCTTTGTTTATTTAATTTAGATTTTCCTGCCAATTCATGTTTTAATCTGAGAGCCATTTTCCCATTCCACCTCATGTAGGACATACTTGTGTTAGGCTCACTCAAAGAAATTCAAGGGGAAACCTTCCCCACATCCTGGAGACAGGTAATTAGTTGAGCATTGTTTTCATGGTCAATAAGCAGCCTGGATAAGACTCTGAGGCTTCTGGCTAAATAACCAAAAATGGTAAAATACAAAATTGGAAAAGAAAAAAAAATACCTTTAAAATATCATTTTACTTGTATGACTGCAATACAAGTGTACTTTGTTATAGACAGTTCTATATTTATTACAGAGACATTCATTGTCTTCCTGAAATCTGAGTTAAAATTCAAAGTATTATAATATCATTCACTCAGGCATGGTATACTTAGTTTATCATAGTTGTGGTCCTTTTAGCTTACTTGAACCAAGTACTTGGAATGCTTATTTGCTGAAGGAATTATTTAAATTTGATTGCCTAGCTTCCACACACACTTGGACTTTATGCATAGAAAATGATCCATGGTAGACTGAGATAGACAGCTTTTATAACTATGTCAGTTTAAGGAATTCCTCTTCTAAATAAGCTGTGTAGAAATAGCCACATACAAAGGGATATCTTCTGTTAAGGTTTTAAGCATAGTAAGTATATTCCATCTGACTTTTTCTTCAGGTTAAAAATGGACAATTTAAGAATTTTTGACATTGTCCAAGCCACTGTGGTTTAAACCCTAATGTGTTCTGAATGTCTTATGTTTCACTGGCTCAAATGACTCCCCTGCTTTGACCACTTAATATGCATCTCTGAAAATAAGACTGTGATTCTGTTCCCTCTCCGTGGCCATTCCCTTTTATTGGACTCACACATGGTTCAAGTGTTTCATTTTCAGTATCACACAAGCTCTCAACCCTCATCAAAACTGTGAATATCTAACAGGTTTACTGGCATTTGCCTATAATCACCTTTCAGATAAACTGCCATCACAGTCTTAATCTATCTTTGACTGCCCTAATTGTTCCCATGTTACCTGCAAGTCTTTCACTACTTGAAAAGTTTTGTTATGATTTTAAATTTATTCATCAGCAATTGTGAATGTGTGCAAAGTTATACACATGAAAAACCTTATTTGAGCACTTCATCATGAAAGCAAGCCATAAAACTCCAAATGTTGAATCTGAGCCTACTGCTAAACAATCTACCTTTATTTCAGTTGGAGGAAAAATTAAAAATATGTAGCATCTACACTATTATAAAAGCAATTACAGTGATAATCAATTATACAAATATTGTATTGATTTTATATTCAAAAACCAGATGTTTGGAAATATCTATAAGTGGCATAATGTAAACACATATTCAAGTCTGCTGAAAGAGATAATGTTATTCTCAGATAATCTATTTTGTTAATAATGTTTTTATACACCTTTCTTGCCATGCACAGTTCATAGAGCAAGCAGAAAGCAGAAATACATCAGTTCTGTAATTGCTTCTATGAGATTCTACTAGACATGAAATCATTCTACTAGATTCCTTTTGATCTATTAATTATCTTCAAGGGCCTAGAAAACAAAAGAGGAGGTAAGTAAAAATTAACAGTCAGCATCCATGTCATAGAAAAATACAAATATAATGTGCTGCTTTATCTTGTCTTCATTTGTCTTCTTGCCCAGAATGACAATTGCTCTTCCAAATACTCTATAGCTGTAATCTGTTCTTTTCTGAATTATATTTTCCATGAAATTTTGCAAAGACAGTGGAGGAAAAGTTTATGATTATCTTCTTGGCAGCTACAAAGATTATTCCCATTTTGTCCTTGATGAATAAAAATTTTTAAGTACAGAATTGGCACTGGAAGATTGACTGGATTCTAAATGAAATTTCTGATAGTGATACAAAACTAGAGGGAACAGAGCACCATTAAAGAAGAGAAATACAAGCCTAAGAATCAGAAAGTAATTAGCAAGCTCCACTGACAACCCTTTGATGGCCTGAATTGCTTCCAGAAAGATAAGAGTATATTGTTTAAAAAAAAAAAAATGAAATCCCACATGCACATTCATAGAATTATTTCACATTCATATGCAAACCACAAGCCCTAAATTCTCTGAACATACTAACATGTATCAACAAGGGTGCATTATATTTGTTACTGGCATATTTGGGTGTGTAAAAGGCACTGATAGTAAATATGTGAGCTACAGACCTATGGATCTCATAAGGTCCCTAGAAATTGTGGTTAAACTTTACAGTTTGGTAAAGGCCACTAACAAGCAGCATATGCATAGCTTCAACTAGATCTCTCAAGAGATATAAATTTGTACTGACAACAGAAACAGAAGGAAAAGGAAAACCTGTTAGCAGTTTTTTGCCCCTTTCAAGTTGATAGTCTTTACTTATGGGTCAGTAGAATGTATGCATATAGGTTTAAAAAAAGTTATGAAAAACCTAGACAGTGCATTAAAAAGCAAAGACATCACTTTGCTGACTAAAGTCAGTATAGTCAAAGCTAGGTTTTTCCAGTAGTGATGTGTGGATGTAAGAGTAGGACCATAAAGAAGCCAGAGTGCCAAAGAAGAAAGCGTTTGAATTGTGGTGCTGGAGAAGACTTATGAGAGTCTCTTGAATTTCAAGTAGATCTAATCAGTCAATCCTAAAGGAAATCAAACCTGTATATTCATTGGAATGAAGTTCCAATGCTTTGGCCACCTAATGCAAAGAGCCAACTCATGGAAAAAACCCAGATGCTGGGAAAGATTGAAGGCAAAATGAGAAAGGGATGACAGAGGATGAGATAGTTGGATGGCATCACTGACTCAATGGTCATTAATTTGAGCAAACTCTGGGAGATAGTAAAGGACAGGTAAGCCTGCCATGCTGCAGTTCATGGTGTTAAAAACAATTGGACACAATTTAGTGACAACAACAATGTCTAATAAATGAAAAATACAACATTGGAAGCAGAAAGTAAAAACAGTCATAATCTTGGTCCTATGCATATGATTATAATATGTTAAAATTAAAAATTCCTACCTTTTTCTTTTTTATCTAATGAAGAAAATCTACCTCCCATTGTGGTAATCACTTTCCTTTATAATCCAGTATTAACTCATCATTCTGAGTCCAATTAAGCTCTTTTCTTCAACAAATGGATACACGTCAGTACTCTAAATTCCCATCTCTTCCATTCATTTATGTCATGTTTATGTCTATATATAAATTTTTTACTATTTTTCAAGGCCCATGTCAAGGACTACTGCTCTGGGCTCACACTGTCCACAAACACTATATTCCTCACTGATGATATAAGCTTCATTGCCTCATTGTCTACTCCAGGGTTAATGTTAGATATTTTGGGAGTACAACAGTATTGAAGAAATTTAAAAAAAAAAAAAAAAGGAAAAAAAATCCACAAATATTTGGCATCAATCATCTTATCTATCAGAGCTTCCCTGATAGCTCAATTGGTAAAGTACCCACCTCCAAGGCAGGAGACCCTGGTTTGATTCCTGGTTTGGGAAGATCCCCTAGAGAATGGGAAGGCTATCCATTCCAATATTCTGGCCTGGAGAATTCCCTGGAATGTATAGCCCAAAGGGTCACAAAGAGTCAGGTATGACTTTCACTTTCACACTTTCATCATATCTAATTTCCATTTATAGAAGAAATTTAAGATCAGGGAATTTTGTGACCTTCTAAATCAGAAGAAATAACTCCTGATATGTGAAACCACCTGCTCCCTGCCCTGCTGCTTTTAGGAAGCACCAACATTGATGTTAGCACCATGCATGATCTGATCATTCATTTCTGGAATGAACTTCCTGACTCATCAGTACTGTGAACTCTTGACTTGGGCTGGACTCAGTAACTGTAGCTACCACTTACCCTTGTTTCTGTTCATGAATCCTGAGGCTTAAGTTCTAATTTTTAATTCATTGTACAAACTTCAAAATTAACTCTCTAAAAATCTTTCTCTTATTTCTGTGCGGGTGTCTCACAAATTTCTATTGCTTAACTTGACTTTTCTTGAATCCTTTATATCTGTTTTGGTTTTGGCTTTGCTTTGCTTCGTATCACATACGTTTACAGCCTATGACTTTATGCCTTTCACAGTACCTAAGAGAGTGCTTGGTAGCATAGTTTTTTACTAAACGTTTTGTTTCATTGATGACTATGACTTTTGAAATCATATCCAACTCTAATTCCAGCTGAAGCCATACCAATCCTTTCTTCCTTGGAAGGTAACTCCATAAGACATTGAAAAGTAGCTCCGGGTGTGCAAATGGTCTCCAGTTGGGATTTGGTATCCAATAACTGGCATTAAAGAACAGGACATGGAACAACAGACTGGTTCCAAATAGGAAAAGGAGTACGTCAAGGCTGTATATTGTCACCCTGCTTATTTAACATATATGCAGAGTATATCAGGAGAAACGCTGGACTGGAAGAAACACAAGCTGGAATCAAGATTGCTGGGAGAAATATCAATAACCTCAGATATGCAGATGACACCACCCTTATGGCAGAAAGTGGAGAGGAACTAAAAAGCCTCTTGATGAAAGTGAAAGTGGAGAGTGAAAAAGTCAGCTTAAAGCTCAACATTCAGAAAACAAAGATCATGGCATCCGGTCCCATCACTTCAGGGGAAATAGATGGGGAAACGGTGGAAACAGTGTCAGACTTTATTTTGGGGGGCTCCAAAATCACTTCATATGGTGACTGCAGCCATGAAATTAAAAGACTTTTACTCCTTGGAAGAAAAATTATGACCAACTTAGATAGCATATTCAAAAGCAAAGACATTACTTTACCGACTAAGGTCCATCTAGTCAAGGCTATGGTTTTTCCTGTGATCATGTATGGATGTGAGAGTTGGACTGCGAAGAAGGCTGAGCGCCGAAGAATCGATGCTTTTGAACTGTGGTGTTGGAGAAGACTCTTGAGAGTCCCTTGCACTACAGGGAGATCCAAAAAGTCCGTTCTGAAGGAGATCAGCCCTGGAATTTCTTTGGAAGGAATGATGCTAAAGCTGAANGTACATCCTAAAGGAAATCAGTCCTGGGTGTTCATTGGAAGGACTGATGTTGAAGCTGAAATGCCAATACTTTGGCCACCTGATGTGAAGAGCTGACATTTGAAAAGACCCGGATGATGGGAAAGATTGAAGGTGGGAGGAAAGGGGAACGACAGAGGATGAGATGGTTGGATGACATCATCGACTCAGTGGATATGTGTTTGATTAAACTCTGGGAGTTGGTGATGGACAGGGAGACCTGACATGCTGCAGTCCATGGGGTCACAAAGAGTTGGACATGACTGAGCGACTGAACTGAACTGAGCCACCAGGGATGCCTCTCAGAAATGAAAAACTGTGAGACAAAGAGGTTAAATACCTAAGTCTACAGAGCAAACAAGGGGCTTGAGTGAAGGTTAGAACTTAAGTCTGTCTGCCTTCAAGGGCATGTTCTTTCTACTATACCATGATGATGTCTCATAGATTTTAGTATTCTCTTCACTGTTAATATTCCAGTGATTGCATGTCGATTAGGGAAGAGGTCAATGGACCATGAACTTTCCTCTTCATCTCTTCCTATCTTCCCTGTTCTATTTTCTCTGCAATCTCTTTTGTATAACTGACTGTTCAGCCCACTCTCAGTGACCACCCAATTCATTAGAACATCATCCCTTTCCAGGAAATCTAGACTGATTCTCCACTGATGCTACTGCCAGCATAAAAATGCTCTATAACATCTAGAAAACATTATTGCATTTTATATAAAAGGCAAAAATAAAAACATAAATGAAGACAAACTGGCACACAATCATTATCAGTCAGAATAAAAGACTTCAAACATAAGAAAATATGGTAACTTTTCTTAGTGGCTAAATATCGTATTGCCTACTGAAAAAAATGAAATATAGAATTCAGAGTGATTTATTTAGTAGGATTATATCTAGTGATTATTTACACATACACATACATATTTTATGTATGTATTTACACATACATATTTTAAAGGATTTTAATCCCTTAAAATATTTTCTTCTACATTTGAAAATCAGTAATTCTGGCCAAATAGGTGATTATTATAGACTATTAATATAGTAATATCTCTTTATACCTGAATTGACTTTTTTTTTTTTTGACAAGCTTGAGAATCTAGAATAAGAAAAAAAAAAAAGTTAAACAGATGCCACAGAATATATATATTAATACCAAAGAGTATGTACTGTACTCAGAGGAAAACCTTTGGTTTACCTTAGAGATAATTTACTTTCATTTTGTACAAAATTACAACTAGCTTACTTATTTAGTTTCTAAGTCCACAGTAATTTAGAAGGGAGTAGGGACTATTNCAAGAAAAAAAAAAAAGTTAAACAGATGCCACAGAATATATATATTAATACCAAAGAGTATGTACTGTACTCAGAGGAAAACCTTTGGTTTACCTTAGAGATAATTTACTTTCATTTTGTACAAAATTACAACTAGCTTACTTATTTAGTTTCTAAGTCCACAGTAATTTAGAAGGGAGTAGGGACTATTGTCTGAACTGACAGAGAAAGAATGATAGTCAATCATTCGATCACAAGGAAACAGTCAGAAAAATTCTAAAAAGCAGAAATAAGAACATGGACAGCACAGCAGCAAGCCATTTACTAAAAATGCACTCTGACCTAAGCCTTAAAGAACTCTAATAGCACCACTCTCTGACAGATTAGGGTAATAACTAACCTCCAAAATAATGATTCTTTCTCATGGTGTACAAAACACCTAAAAATACTTCTGTAAGAAATATAATTTAAAAGGGATAGCTGAACTGGCAAAGTAACAGAAATCTTCAGAAGTTAAAAATGACCAACAGGAGGAATCCAAGGAGGTAGGAATTATTCATAGGCTGGGAGCTATAAATCCCCAGTAACCTAGAGCAGCAACATAGGGAACAGATGGTAAAGCCTAGGACTTGGGAAACTGGAGGGTGGGCAAGAGACCTCATCATAATGCCAACCCCAAAGGGCTAACCTATCATTGAAGGCATTAACTAGGAAAAGCACCTCATCTATAAAAGGAAATAGAAAATTTTCCTGTTTCAACTTTGTTCTTGGTTGAAGGGATGAAATCTCCCCTGAAAATTTACAAACACAAAGTGGCTCACACATAATGAGCTGGGGCCTAAAATCCCTTTACCTACCTGGACTGAAAACAAATGATCAAAAAAGGCAAGGATTCAGTTAAAGTGGATTGATTATGTCCCCCAGGCTCTAGTCAGAAATGCAGATTATGTCTGAAGGAGAGAAAATTCCAATGAATATGAGCTTATGATAATAAAACATACTGTGGAAAAAAACATTATTGAGGTCTGAAGAAACAATTATCACCTGACTCAAACTTTCAAGACTTCAGGTATTAGAATTATAGATACAGAATACCAGTTTAATACACTTCTTAAATCTTTAAAGGAAATGGAGGGAGGGGGTTCAGGATGGGGAACACGTGTATACCTGTGGCGGATTCATGTTGAGGTATGGCAAAACCAATACNTAAATAAATACAAAAAATATATATATGCAAAAAAATAATAAAATAAAATAAAAAATGAAAAAGAAAATTTTGCATGAGTGTATACTGGGGGTTGGTTATCTGAACTCTTATTGAGAGATTCAAACTTGCATGATGTATATGTGAACAGGAGATTTCACTGTACACAGGAAGACAAAAGGGTGTGGGGTCAATTAATTCCCTGCGAATTTCTGATTTTATCGTAGAAATGGGACCCTGAAGGAGGTCTGAGGTGGTGTCTGAGGTCTAACAGCAGCAGCATGGACTATGAAGAGGGGATATCTTTCCCAATTAGTCTGAGAAAAACTGTTCTTCCCAGATACAAACTACGTTTAGCCTAGAGATTTACCTCTGTGTGAGAGCTTTTGGAAACAGATGCATAGTTACATCCTTCTTACCTAAGGAATTAGCATCAGATTATCCATGTCACTTGCTCTCTTGGCCCCTTGAGTGCTAACTTCCCTGATTACAACAGCAACAACAGCAGAAACAGTTAATGAATGTCTTAGTGAATCTAAATCTTTATTGAAGCAGCTAAAATCCATTTTGGTGACTGACTCTGGATCTTTGCAACCACCTCAAATCAGAATCATTAATATTTTCTATCCCACTGATTATTTTCTGAGTCTCTTGCAGGTCCCCTACACCTCCTTACATGTTCACCTCTACTCAGATGATTGAATTACTAGTTGTTAATTGGAGTCAGAATGAAGTCAGCATGAACAGAATTCCATAAATGAAGACTATAATTAGGGGTTCCTATAAATTAATTTGGGGCTTCCAAGGTAGCACTAATGGTAAAGAACCCATCTGACATTGCAGCAGATGTAAGAAATGCTCCCAAAATTCTTATGTTGAAGTTCTGCGCCCAAAGTGTTTAGATGAAGGACTCTTACAGAGGTAATTGAGGTTAAGTGAGGTCACAAGATCACAGGGCTGGAACCCTAATCTAATAAAACTCATGTCCTTCTAAGAATAAAATATGATTCCCCCTCTTTTGCATGCATGCACAGGCACAGAGAAAAAGTCATGTGAGGACACGGTGAAAAGGCAGCCATCTACATGTCATGAAAAGAGGTCTCACCAGAAATAAATCCTGTTGGCAACTTGATCTTGGATTTCTAGTCTCCATTACTGAGAAGATAGTAGACATAATGCTTATCTGAGTTAAATTAGCTTCAAGGTCTTTTCAAATAAGTCAGTTCTTCTCATCAGATGGCCAAAGTATTGAAGTTTCAGCTTCACCATCAGTCCTTCCAATAAATATTCAGGATTGATTTCATTTCACATGGACTGGTTGGATTTCCTTTGCAGTCCAAGGGACTCTCAAAGGTCGATGCAAAAGCATCAATTCTTTGGTGCTCAGCTTCCCTTATAGTCCAACTCTCACATCCAAACATGACCATTGGGAAAACCATAGCATTGACTAGGTGGACCTTTGTTGGCAAAGTAATGTTTCTGCTTTTAATATGCTATCTAGGTTGGTCATAGCTTTTCTTCCAAGGAGCAAGTGTCTTTTAATTTCATGCCTTCAGTCACCATCTGAAGTTATTTTGGAGTCCAGAAAAATAGTTTGTCACTGTTTCCACTGTTTCCCCGTATATTTGCCATGGAGTGATGGGACCAGAGGCCATGATCTTAGTTTTCTGAATGTTGAGTTTTAAGCCAACTTTTTCACTCTCCTCTTTCACTTCCATCAAGAGGCTATGAAAAATCCATCTTGGTCTTCAGAAATAAGTATTACTCTTTAACAGACTCATATCTGTGAAATTGAAATTTAAAATACTTTTTTTTTCATTTTTTAAAATGTATTTCAGTGTGAGTAATGCACTTATACACATTTACTAATGAAGACTGTTAAGACTGGGACTTTTCCCTTCCATGAGTTAGTGATAAAGAGCACAAACACACCATTCCTACTACTCTTCTCAGCTAAGAATTTACTTTTTGATGCAATCAACAACAACAACAAAATCAACAGCCTTTTCCTTTAACAGTTGTCATTATAGCAAAACCATCAAAGTCAGGAAAGTGAGAAACAGAACATACAAGTATTACCTTTCTCCCAAGCTAGCTGCTATTTTATGCCCATGTGATGTGTTAACAATCTACAATAAAGCCCTGCAGTTTAATAATTTGCAAACAGTTAATAGTATTTTTTATTAAATCAGTGAAGTAAGAGGTTGAATCAGATTGTGAAATAAAATTTAAGGACAAACAAATTTCAAATGTTGGTTAAATGTTTAATCAAAGCATTTCAGTGATGATATAAATGTCAAAACAAGAGATTTATGCACTCAAACCTTTAAAACATCAGGGTGTCTTATTATTTTTAATACTTTTCAAAAAACATGTATTTTTTAATCAACAACTTCTATTACCTAACTTTATGGTTCATAAACTGTTATAGTTGTCAGAACATTTACACATTCCTCTTTCTATTCAACTAATAAAAATTAATGAGAAATTTGAAGATATTTTTTATTTTTGTGTTCAGTTATAATTGGAACTTAAAAAAAAATACTTTTTCTTTCTTTTACCTCCTCTCCCAAATGCTTTTCTGGATGTAGCGCATATGAGATGGGTGTCATCCTGGGATAGCATGTGACTTTAACATATGCTGATTTATTTCAGATCAAAATATTTTGCCTGGAATCAATAATCATCTATCTCCTTAGATTCTTCTATAGATTTAATATAACAATATGATAGTATTTACATTGGTACCAAAAGTTGCCTTTTGAAACATTCTGTATATTTTTAATTTTTATCTCTACTACAAACTTCTAGAGTAAATAGGACAGAAATTATTTACTTCAATGTGAATATAAAAAAAAGTGAGGTTCAGTAACTAGTTTAATATGCCTTAGCGTGCACCTTACTGCTTTCTCCATTGTTGTATGCAACTGTTCACAACCAATCTCTTTATTTCTTTCACACTTTTGGTCTGCCTGCAATTCATGAAAAAAAAGCTATATAAAACCAAAAAGAACATGGCTATAATGAATATTAATGAATTCTCAATATTGTCTCTCACAACATCATCATTTCAGAAATTCTTCAACAATAATAGTTGCTTATTTATTGAGCACCTAATGTGTGTTCTGAATAATATTGAGAATCTAAGTGTGTTCTTATTTATTGAGCACATATTGTGTGTTATGGGTGAAAGTCCAAAATTTAAACATTTAAACACAACATTGAACACCTAGGTCTTGTCCCCTGATGGCTTAGGTTGCTAGAGGTGAAGTCTTTGAAATTGTGACTATATCAAATAAATTATTTGGTTCAATAATTTTCACATGAAGACCTTTTCATTACTACATAATTATATCAGCCACATTAATACTAAATATTTAAAGATATAAGACAATGTGACACCTTTCATCAGGGAATACAGATCTACCATATATATGTTCAGTTCATTTCAGTCACTCAGTCATGTCTGACTCTTTGCAACCTCATGGCCTGTAGCATGCCAGGCCTCCCTGTCCATCACCAACTCCGAGTTTACTCAAGTCACATTAATTGAGTTGGTGATGTCATCCAACCATCTCATCCTCTGTCGTCCCCTTCTCCTCCCACCTTCAATCTTTCCCAGCATCAGGGTCTTTTCAAATGAGTCAGTTCTTTGCATCAGGTGGCCAAAGTATTGGCGTTTCACACAAACTACAATTGTCATAAAGTTGTTTGGTCATTATTGGCATATAAGAAAAATTTATTTGGATGGTTAGATATTTGAGCTTGTCTTTGTTTATTTAATTTAGATTTTCCTGCCAATTCATGTTTTAATCTGAGAGCCATTTTCCCATTCCACCTCATGTAGGACATACTTGTGTTAGGCTCACTCAAAGAAATTCAAGGGGAAACCTTCCCCACATCATGGAGACAGGTAATTAGTTGAGCATTGTTTTCATGGTCAATAAGCAGCCTGGATAAGACTCTGAGGCTTCTGGCTAAATAACCAAAAATGGTAAAATACAAAATTGGAAAAGAAAAAAAAATACCTTTAAAATATCATTTTACTTGTATGACTGCAATACAAGTGTACTTTGTTATAGACAGTTCTATATTTATTACAGAGACATTCATTGTCTTCCTGAAATCTGAGTTAAAATTCAAAGTATTATAATATCATTCACTCAGGCATGGTATACTTAGTTTATCATAGTTGTGGTCCTTTTAGCTTACTTGAACCAAGTACTTGGAATGCTTATTTGCTGAAGGAATTATTTAAATTTGATTGCCTAGCTTCCACACACACTTGGACTTTATGCATAGAAAATGATCCATGGTAGACTGAGATAGACAGCTTTTATAACTATGTCAGTTTAAGGAATTCCTCTTCTAAATAAGCTGTGTAGAAATAGCCACATACAAAGGGATATCTTCTGTTAAGGTTTTAAGCATAGTAAGTATATTCCATCTGACTTTTTCTTCAGGTTAAAAATGGACAATTTAAGAATTTTTGACATTGTCCAAGCCACTGTGGTTTAAACCCTAATGTGTTCTGAATGTCTTATGTTTCACTGGCTCAAATGACTCCCCTGCTTTGACCACTTAATATGCATCTCTGAAAATAAGACTGTGATTCTGTTCCCTCTCCGTGGCCATTCCCTTTTATTGGACTCACACATGGTTCAAGTGTTTCATTTTCAGTATCACACAAGCTCTCAACCCTCATCAAAACTGTGAATATCTAACAGGTTTACTGGCATTTGCCTATAATCATCTTTCAGATAAACTGCCATCACAGTCTTAATCTATCTTTGACTGCCCTAATTGTTCCCATGTTACCTGCAAGTCTTTCACTACTTGAAAAGTTTTGTTATGATTTTAAATTTATTCATCAGCAATTGTGAATGTGTGCAAAGTTATACACATGAAAAACCTTATTTGAGCACTTCATCATGAAAGCAAGCCATAAAACTCCAAATGTTGAATCTGAGCCTACTGCTAAACAATCTACCTTTATTTCAGTTGGAGGAAAAATTAAAAATATGTAGCATCTACACTATTATAAAAGCAATTACAGTGATAATCAATTATACAAATATTGTATTGATTTTATATTCAAAAACCAGATGTTTGGAAATATCTATAAGTGGCATAATGTAAACACATATTCAAGTCTGCTGAAAGAGATAATGTTATTCTCAGATAATCTATTTTGTTAATAATGTTTTTATACACCTTTCTTGCCATGCACAGTTCATAGAGCAAGCAGAAATCAGAAATACATCAGTTCTGTAATTGCTTCTATGAGATTCTACTAGACATGAAATCATTCTACTAGATTCCTTTTGATCTATTAATTATCTTCAAGGGCCTAGAAAACAAAAGAGGAGGTAAGTAAAAATTAACAGTCAGCATCCATGTCATAGAAAAATACAAATATAATGTGCTGCTTTATCTTGTCTTCATTTGTCTTCTTGCCCAGAATGACAATTGCTCTTCCAAATACTCTATAGCTGTAATCTGTTCTTTTCTGAATTATATTTTCCATGAAATTTTGCAAAGACAGTGGAGGAAAAGTTTATGATTATCTTCTTGGCAGCTACAAAGATTATTCCCATTTTGTCCTTGATGAATAAAAATTTTTAAGTACAGAATTGGCACTGGAAGATTGACTGGATTCTAAATGAAATTTCTGATAGTGATACAAAACTAGAGGGAACAGAGCACCATTAAAGAAGAGAAATACAAGCCTAAGAATCAGAAAGTAATTAGCAAGCTCCACTGACAACCCTTTGATGGCCTGAATTGCTTCCAGAAAGATAAGAGTATATTGTTTAAAAAAAAAAAAATGAAATCCCACATGCACATTCATAGAATTATTTCACATTCATATGCAAACCACAAGCCCTAAATTCTCTGAACATACTAACATGTATCAACAAGGGTGCATTATATTTGTTACTGGCATATTTGGGTGTGTAAAAGGCACTGATAGTAAATATGTGAGCTACAGACCTATGGATCTCATAAGGTCCCTAGAAATTGTGGTTAAACTTTACAGTTTGGTAAAGGCCACTAACAAGTAGCATATGCATAGCTTCAACTAGATCTCTCAAGAGATATAAATTTGTACTGACAACAGAAACAGAAGGAAAAGGAAAACCTGTTAGCAGTTTTTTGCCCCTTTCAAGTTGATAGTCTTTACTTATGGGTCAGTAGAATGTATGCATATAGGTTTAAAAAAAGTTATGAAAAACCTAGACAGTGCATTAAAAAGCAAAGACATCACTTTGCTGACTAAAGTCAGTATAGTCAAAGCTAGGTTTTTCCAGTAGTGATGTGTGGATGTAAGAGTAGGACCATAAAGAAGCCAGAGTGCCAAAGAAGAAAGCGTTTGAATTGTGGTGCTGGAGAAGACTTATGAGAGTCTCTTGAATTTCAAGTAGATCTAATCAGTCAATCCTAAAGGAAATCAAACCTGTATATTCATTGGAATGAAGTTCCAATGCTTTGGCCACCTAATGCAAAGAGCCAACTCATGGAAAAAACCCAGATGCTGGGAAAGATTGAAGGCAAAATGAGAAAGGGATGACAGAGGATGAGATAGTTGGATGGCATCACTGACTCAATGGTCATTAATTTGAGCAAACTCTGGGAGATAGTAAAGGACAGGTAAGCCTGCCATGCTGCAGTTCATGGTGTTAAAAACAATTGGACACAATTTAGTGACAACAACAATGTCTAATAAATGAAAAATACAACATTGGAAGCAGAAAGTAAAAACAGTCATAATCTTGGTCCTATGCATATGATTATAATATGTTAAAATTAAAAATTCCTACCTTTTTCTTTTTTATCTAATGAAGAAAATCTACCTCCCATTGTGGTAATCACTTTCCTTTATAATCCAGTATTAACTCATCATTCTGAGTCCAATTAAGCTCTTTTCTTCAACAAATGGATACACGTCAGTACTCTAAATTCCCATCTCTTCCATTCATTTATGTCATGTTTATGTCTATATATAAATTTTTTACTATTTTTCAAGGCCCATGTCAAGGACTACTGCTCTGGGCTCACACTGTCCACAAACACTATATTCCTCACTGATGATATAAGCTTCATTGCCTCATTGTCTACTCCAGGGTTAATGTTAGATATTTTGGGAGTACAACAGTATTGAAGAAATTTAAAAAAAAAAAAAAAGAGGAAAAAAAATCCACAAATATTTGGCATCAATCATCTTATCTATCAGAGCTTCCCTGATAGCTCAATTGGTAAAGTACCCACCTCCAAGGCAGGAGACCCTGGTTTGATTCCTGGTTTGGGAAGATCCCCTAGAGAATGGGAAGGCTATCCATTCCAATATTCTGGCCTGGAGAATTCCCTGGAATGTATAGCCCAAAGGGTCACAAAGAGTCAGGTATGACTTTCACTTTCACACTTTCATCATATCTAATTTCCATTTATAGAAGAAATTTAAGATCAGGGAATTTTGTGACCTTCTAAATCAGAAGAAATAACTCCTGATATGTGAAACCACCTGCTCCCTGCCCTGCTGCTTTTAGGAAGCACCAACATTGATGTTAGCACCATGCATGATCTGATCATTCATTTCTGGAATGAACTTCCTGACTCATCAGTACTGTGAACTCTTGACTTGGGCTGGACTCAGTAACTGTAGCTACCACTTACCCTTGTTTCTGTTCATGAATCCTGAGGCTTAAGTTCTAATTTTTAATTCATTGTACAAACTTCAAAATTAACTCTCTAAAAATCTGTCTCTTATTTCTGTGCGGGTTTCTCACAAATTTCTATTGCTTAACTTGACTTTTCTTGAATCCTTTATATCTGTTTTGGTTTTGGCTTTGCTTTGCTTCGTATCACATACGTTTACAGCCTATGACTTTATGCCTTTCACAGTACCTAAGAGAGTGCTTGGTAGCATAGTTTTTTACTAAACGTTTTGTTTCATTGATGACTATGACTTTTGAAATCATATCCAACTCTAATTCCAGCTGAAGCCATACCAATCCTTTCTTCCTTGGAAGGTAACTCCATAAGACATTGAAAAGTAGCTCCGGGTGTGCAAATGGTCTCCAGCTGGGATTTGGTATCCAATAACTGGCATTAAAGAACAGGACATGGAACAACAGACTGGTTCCAAATAGGAAAAGGAGTACGTCAAGGCTGTATATTGTCACCCTGCTTATTTAACATATATGCAGAGTATATCAGGAGAAACGCTGGACTGGAAGAAACACAAGCTGGAATCAAGATTGCTGGGAGAAATATCAATAACCTCAGATATGCAGATGACACCACCCTTATGGCAGAAAGTGGAGAGGAACTAAAAAGCCTCTTGATGAAAGTGAAAGTGGAGAGTGAAAAAGTCAGCTTAAAGCTCAACATTCAGAAAACAAAGATCATGGCATCCGGTCCCATCACTTCAGGGGAAATAGATGGGGAAACGGTGGAAACAGTGTCAGACTTTATTTTGGGGGGCTCCAAAATCACTTCATATGGTGACTGCAGCCATGAAATTAAAAGACTTTTACTCCTTGGAAGAAAAATTATGACCAACTTAGATAGCATATTCAAAAGCAAAGACATTACTTTACCGACTAAGGTCCATCTAGTCAAGGCTATGGTTTTTCCTGTGATCATGTATGGATGTGAGAGTTGGACTGTGAAGAAGGCTGAGCGCCGAAGAATCGATGCTTTTGAACTGTGGTGTTGGAGGAGACTCTTGAGAGTCCCTTGCACTACAGGGAGATCCAAAAAGTCTGTTCTGAAGGAGATCAGCCCTGGAATTTCTTTGGAAGGAATGATGCTAAAGCTGAAACTCCAGTACTTTGGCCACTTCATGCGAAGAGTTGACTCATTGGAAAAGACTCTGATGCTGGGAGGGATTGGGAGCAGGAGGAGATGGGGACGACTGAGGATGAGATGGCTGGATGGCATCACTGACTCGATGTACATGAGTCTGAGTGAACTCTGGGAGTTGGTGATGGCAGGGAGGCCTAGCGTGCTGTGATTCATGGGGTCGCAAAGAGTCAGACATGACCGAGAGACTGAACTCAACTGAACTGAACTGGCATTAAAGCCTTGTGTCAAGAGCTCCCCTTCAGAATCTGGGTACTGACATACCCATCATGTGAAGAGGTTGTACAAACCTTGTAACAAATACAGTATAGTGGGAATATATTCAGATGCTCCATGTTAGTTACACAAACGCTTACTTCAGATCCTTCACTGCACATTCATGACCTCTTGTTCTTTCTCTCTGAACTCATGTTTATGACCTCTTGAGAGTTTTCACATTGGATAAATAAGGGGGTGGGGGGAAAGCAGGCCTGGTTCAGGAGTGGGTTGTTTTGCTATCTTGGAAACAATCGCACCATAGTCACATGCAGGATCAGTCATTAGAATGTAAAGATGAGGAGAATTCTAGCAGTGGGCAGAAATTCAAGTATTAAAATTGGCTGAGAACTGTATATGAAGGGAGACATGACTGAGGGAAAAATATATAAAAACAGTGGCATAGGATTTTACCCATCAATCAGTGGCCTGGAAAATGTAGGATTTAAAGATCCAACACAGTAAGATCTTGGGAAGAGGCAAGTGAGTACACTTCTGGGACTGAGCAATTGAATGCCAATCTTCTTCTCTCAAGATACTTGCTCCTTGGAAGAAAAGCTATGACCAACATAGTCAGCATGTAAAAAGCAGAGACATTACTTTGCCAGCAAAATTCCATCTAGTCAAAGCTATGGTTTTTCCAGTAGTCATATATGGATGTTAGAGTTAGACTGTGAAGAAGGCTGAGCACAAAGAATTGATTCTTTTGAACTGTGGTGTTGGAGAAGACTCTCGAGATTCCCTTGGACTGCAAGGAGATCCAACCAGTCCATTCTGAAGGAGAATAACCATGGGATTTCTTTGGAAGGAATGATGCTAAAGCTGAAACTCCAGTACTTTGGCCACCTCAGGTGAACAGTTGACTCTTTGGAAAAGACTCTGAGGCTGGGAGGGATTGGGGGCAAGAGGAGAAGGGGATGACCGAGGATGAGATGTCTGGATGGCATCACCAACTCAATGTACATGAGTTTAAGTGAGCTCTGAGAGTTGATGATGGACAGGGGAGCCTGGCATTCTACTGTCCCTGAAGTTGCAAAGAGTCGGACATGGCTGAGTGACTGAACTGACTGACCTCTTCTCTCACTTCAGTTCCCACAAGAAATCAACCACTGTGCAGGACTTTAAATCACTGCGTGAATATATGGCTTGTATACTGGGTATTGCTTAGAACTGTCCTCAGCTTCTGCAAGTATTTGCACAATGAACTCTTAGATGAAATAACAATAGTTTTAAAGGTGGATACTCTAAATGATCTCACATATAGATTTCATGTGAGCAAGCTGATTTGGCTACCATTGCTGCTGAATATTGTGCAGTCAGCAACAGAAATCAGATAATACCTCATCACAGTACTCCCCTTGAGAAAGGGGAGATTACCCTTATTGATTACATCATATTTCTTCCACCTTCCAGGGGATAGAAATTCATTGCTACCATAGTTTTTCTCTCCTCAGGGCATGAATTTCCTTTCCCTGTTGATTATTCTTATGCTGGCACTACTTTTGAAGGCCAATAGAACAACTGGTTTACTGAGAATGAAACCTTCAAGAAAATTTTTTTGAACAAGAAATCCATTTTACAATGAATGTACTGTGATGGTCTCAACCTTACAGGGTCATTTGAAGATTGGAGATAATTAAAAATGTCTGAGAAACCTTTATGCACGGCAAGAAGCAACAGTTAGGACTGGACATGTAGCAACGAACTGGTTCAAAGTTAGGAAAGAAGTGCAGCAAGGCTGTATATTGTAACCCTAAATGTTTAAATTATATGCAGAGTATATCATGCAAAATGCTGGGCTGGATGAATTACAAGCTGGAATCAAGATTGCCAGGAGAAATACCAACAACCTCATATGTGCAGCTGATACCACTTTAACGGCAGAAAGTGAAACGGCACTAAAGAGTCTCTTGATGAAAGTAAAAGAGGAGGGAGACAAAGCTGGCTTAAAACTCAATATTCAAAAAATGAAGATCATGTTCATCTGGTCCTATCACTTCATGGCAAATAGATGGGGGAAATGCGGAAACAGTGTCAGATTTCATTTTCTTGAACTTCAAAATCAATGTGGACTGTGATGGCAGCCACTAAATTAAAAGACCTTTGTTCCTTGGAAGAACAGTTATGACAAAACTAGACTGTATGACAAAGCAGAAACATCCAACAAAGGTCTGTATCAGCAAAGCTATGGTTTTTCCTGTAACAGTGTATGGATTTGATGAAAGTAAAAGAGGAGGGAGACAAAGCTGGCTTAAAACTCAATATTCAAAAAATGAAGATCATGGTCATCTGGTCCTATCACTTCATGGCAAATAGATGGGGGAAATGCGGAAACAGTGTCAGATTTCATTTTTTTGAACTTCAAAATCAATGTGGACTGTGATGGCAGCCACTAAATTAAAAGACCTTTGCTCCTTGGAAGAACAGTTATGACAAAACTAGACTGTATTACAAAGCAGAAACATCCAACAAAGGTCTGTATCAGCAAAGCTATGGTTTTTCCTGTAACAGTGTATGGACGTGAGAGTTGGACCAGAAAGAAGGCTGAATGCTGATGCTTTTGAACTATGGTGCCTCTTGAGAGTCCCTTGGACTGCAAGGAAATCAAACCACTTCTAAAGGAAATCAATCTTGAATATTCATTGGAAATATGTTGAAGCTGAAGCTCCAGTACTCTGGCCACCTGATGTAAAGAGCTGATTCACTGGAAAAACATCGATGCTGGGAAAGATTGAGGGCAAGAGCATAAGGGCGTGACAAAGGATGAGACAGTTGGATATCATCACTGACTCAATGGACATGACTTTGAGAAAACTCAGGGAGAGAGTGAAGGATGGGGAAGCCTGGCATGGGGTCACAATGAGTTGGACACAACTTAGTGACTGAACAGCACCAACCAAAATGTCATCTAACTTTCAGTGAAAACTCAACATTTTGAGTTCTCACAATAAATATAATGACAGAAATTGCTATTTTTTAGGCTCTGCTTTAGGGAATATTTTAAAAGTATAAAAGTGATATAAAGGAACTTATACACAACTAGCTTAAGTTGTGTATATTAGTAATTATAAAAGCTAGATATGAATAAAATATCTGATTTCAGCATCTAATAATATCTGATTTCAGCATCTAATCTTTTTTATGCTACATTTTCCCTCACAATATTATGTCACTAAAACAGATGACACATCACATCCAGCTGTTCAGCAGTTGCCCAGCTGTTAATATGCATATACTTGGAGAGCCTTTTAACATTCAGTTCAGTTGAGTTCATTCACTCAGTCGTGTCTGACTCTTTGCGACTCCATGAATCGCAGCACGCCAGGCCTCCCTGTCCATCACCAGCTCCCGGAGTTCACTCAGACTCACGTCCATCGAGTCAGTGATGCCATCCAGCCATCTCATCCTCAGTTGTCCCCTTCTCCTCCTGCCCCCAATCCCTCCCAGCATCAGAGTCTTTTCCAATGAGTCAACTCTTCGGATGAGGTGACCAAAGTACTGGAGTTTCAGCTTTAGCATCATTCCTTCCAAAGAAATCCCAGGGCTGATCTCCTTCAGAATGGACTGGTTGGATCTCCTTGCAGTTCAAGGGACTCTCAAGAGTCTTTTAACATAAGAGGATATTAATAATTAGACATCTTAGATAAAACAATATAAATTTTTGTCTATTGAGAGTGGAACTGATAATGTTTTAAATCAAAATTCACTATAATAACTCAGTTCACTGATGGACAGTTTCAATGTCAATGCTATAGGTAAACTCATGTCTGCCCAGAAGTTCAGTTGGATAAATTAGAGGAGTATGGCAATTTCAATAAAGCATGGTACATTAAAGTGAATCCAGAAGAAGGATGTCTATGTTAATTTACTGGGCCAGACTCTTATTCAATTCTGTCATCCAGAATTTGACTATATACCTAAGGTGTTAGAATTGATTTCTGAGTGCACAGAAATGTAAGAATTTAGATTTATGCTCATGTGCTCTTGCTCAGTCACTTTATTCCTGTCTGACTCTTTGTGAACATATGGACTTTAGCCCACCAGGCTCCTCTTTTCATGGGATTCTCCAGGAAAAAATACTGGAGTGGGTTGCCATGCCCTCCTCCAGGGGATCTTCCTGACCCAGGGACCATACGCATGTAACTTGCATCTCCTATCTTGAAGATGGATTCTTTACCACTGAGCCAACTATTTGTTATTGTGTACTTTAAGAATTTCTTCTTGTCCCCCCTCCCAGTTTTGGAGGATGCTCAGGCCATTAGTCACGGTAGTAAGTTAAAAGGTATATGAAGAAGAACAATACATTCATGTGTGGTAAAAGTCAATATTAAATATAGGTCATAGAAGATGGAGCACTTTTTATCAGAAACTTGAATTCAAAGCTAACATAGTAACAATGAATATAAAATAGTGTTACAATGCCTAAAGACTTGAGTTGCTCCCAACTGACTAGATTAATTTTCCAGGCCCCTTTAGTTGTCTAAACTTTCTTTTATATTTCAGGATCCTGATCAATAGAGGGCCCCTTCTCTTAAATATATAAGCAACAAGGTGAAAAAAGTCATTAAATTAATATTTATTTTGCAACATAAAAGAGTCAGAGTTATCTACAAACAGTGTAATTAATTGGGATTAATTTCATGTGCAAATTTTGTCATTGCAGGTGTTGATGGAGTAATACATCAAAGGGACTTCACCTCTGTAAAAATCAATGCTAACATAACCTTGATTACTGTTCTTGTGGATGTCACATATAGCACTAATCAGTCATGGTTTGTAGCAAACATCTTAGAGAACAAATATAATTTGTTTTTTTATTGATATTTTTCAAGATGAGAGATAATACTCCTTCATAGGATAAACAATTCTCTAAAAGAATACAGTCTCCTGGGGTAGCAGTGGAAACTGAAGAGGCATGTGAGAATGGTGGAAAGGAAATTACAGAAGTGTGAAAAAATTCTTCACAATACCAATGCTGTTTTGAGAGTATAGTTGTTGTGGTACATTTATAGAAAAGCTAGAGCACTTCAGTTCTATAGAAGAGCACCATTTTGTAGCACCAAAAGGAAAAAATAACCTAACTTCATGGTAACAGACTTCAAATAATTCTTGTCCCTACTTCTCCTAAGTATCAGGTCTTCTATTGTATCAATTATGACCACAATAACACAAGCAGAGGTTAACTTCTAGTTGGTTTTATCTTGAGTTGACCTTTAATGATTCACTGTTTACTAAAAATATGAACATTAAAATTTCTTTCTTAGGTAGTTGTCATTTCAACATTTGTCTATATATATATATAAGACTGTTTTGTGTCTTTACGTATATATACATATATATATGTAGTATATAGCTGAATCACTTTGTTTCAAACTTGAAACTAAAACAATATTATAAATCATCTGTATTTCAATTTAAAAATTATATTGGTACAAAATCATATTAAAACTAATTTATTAGT
Source organism: Oreotragus oreotragus (assembly GCA_006410675.1). NCBI lineage: Eukaryota > Metazoa > Chordata > Mammalia > Artiodactyla > Bovidae > Oreotragus > Oreotragus oreotragus. The sequence continues at coordinate 777,170 of SJYX01008634.1, read as the reverse complement.
TATTAGAGAAAATTTATTGAGGAGAGATAATAAATTCAAGATAAAGGTGGTAGTATATGACTGATTGTATTTTAAAGAAAATGAAAATTTTCAGTTTAAAGGATCGATTGTTGCAGCCTGAAACTGATATAACTAGTACTCTATAGAGTACAAAAGAGATTATTTCCATGAGCAGGGAGGGATTGAGGCCAGGGAGTAGAAGTGTATGTGCAGGCATTTCAGAAAAAGGATAAAGCAAAAACAAAGTCTAAGAGAATGGACATTTTTATACTGAATGCGTTCTTTTCCATTCTTTTCATTTCATATGCTTTCAAGTAATTTTAAATTAGAAGGCCCAAGTTTCTAAATTTAGTGATTAGACCAATGCTAAAGAGCAATAGTTTTTCCAGTAGTCATGTATGGATGTGAGAGTTGGACCATAAAGAAAGCTGAACACTGAAGAACTGATGATTTTGAACTGTGGTGTTAAAGAAGATTCTTAAGAGTCCCTTGGACTGTGAGGAGATCCAAGTTCATACTAAAGGAAATCAGTTCTTACTATTCATTGGAAGGACTGATGCTGAAGCTGAAACTCCAATACTTTGACCACCTGATGCAAATAACTGACAAATTGGAAAAGACCCTGAAGCTGGGAAAAGTTGAAGGCAGGAGGAGAAGGAGATGACAGAGGATGAGATGGTTGGATGGCATCACCGCCTTAATAGACATGAGTTTGAGTAAGCTCCAGGAGTTGGTTATGGACATGGAAGCCTGGCTTGCTGCAGTCCATGGGGTGGCAAAGAGTCAAATATGACTGACTGAACTGAACTGAAAGAGCATGATAGAAAAAACAAAAGCAGGTGCTTTACGTAAAGCAGTCATGTTAAATGTTTTAGCAAAGGAATATCAAATTTCCTCTGATTTTTACTTAAGTCATCCATAGTGCAGGTAGACAAAATTCAGTGATGTTTGCAGCCATTATGTTATAAGTCTTCTTCCTCCATCCCAAACCATTCCAGTCTTATCCCATAAATATGTAAAATAAACTTTTGCTTCTATAACCTGTTTTGGTTCAGATGAAATTGTGTTTGAGCTTGGTCTTTCCAGTATTAAAATTTTGTGTTCTGCTTTGAGTTTATGCTTCATTAGTGCCTCTGCTTCTTTTATTCTAGGTTGCATTTAGTGTACTCTCCATGTAATGCAGATTTCATTAAATTCAAAGCCTATCTAAACATTGATCAGGGCAGCACCACTGAGAGAGGTAAGCACTCCATGGAGGCACCACAGAGTTTCATAATACTCTTTTTTTTTTTGTTTCCTTAGTTTATTTATTTATTTTTAATTTAAATTTATTTATTTTAATTGGAGGTTAATTACTTTACAATATTGTATTGGTTTTGCCATACATCAACATGAATCCGCCACGGGTGTACATGTGTTCCCCATTCTGAATCCCCATCCCACCTCCCTCCCCATACCATCCCTCTGGGCTATCCCAGTGAACTAGCCCCAGGCATCCTGTATCCTACATCGAACCTGGACTGGTGATTCATTTCTTATATGATATTATACATGTTTCAATGCCATTCTCCCAAATCATCCCACCCTCTTCCTCTCCCACAGAGTCTAAAAGACTATTCTATACATCTATGTCTCTTGCTGTCTTGCTTTTATGTCAAATAATGATGTTTGTTCTTTTAGCTTGGGAGCATATGAAAAGAAATTGAGTATTAAAGGATGAAGAACATTATTTCTTAACATTTCTTTTTTCTTTTTTTTTTTTTTTAAATTTTTTGCCATACCCCATAGTACCTGGGACTTTAGTTCCCTAATCAGAAATGGAACCAATGCTCCCTGCCTTGGAAGTTCAGTTCAGCCATTTACTTAGTTGTGTCCCACTCTTTGCAACCCCATGGACTGCAGCCAGTCTTCCCTGTCCATCAACAACTCCTAGAGCTTGCTCAAACTCACATTCCCTAATCAGAAATGGAACCATTGCTCCCTGCCTTGGAAGTTCAGTTCAGTCATTTACTTAGTTGTGTCCCACTCTTTGCAACCCCATGGACTGCAGCCAGTCTTCCCTGTCCATCAACAGCCCCTAGAGCTTGCTCAAACTCACATCCATCGAGTTGGTGAGGCTATTGAGCCATCTCATCCTCTGTCATCTCCTTCTCCTCCTGCCTTCAACTTTCCCATGATCAGGGTCTTTTACAATGAGTCAATTCTTCGCATCCTGTTGCCAAATATTAGAGGTTCAGCTTCAGCATCAGTCCTTCCAATGAATATTCAGGACTGACTTATTTTAACATTGACTGGTTTGATCTCCTTGCAGTCTAAAGGGCACTGCAGGTTTTCTCCAACATCATAGTTCAAAAGAATCAATTCTTCAGTGCCCAGCCTTCTTTAAGGTCCAACTCTCATATCCATACATGACTACTGGAAAAACCAAAGTTTTGACTAGATGCACCTTTGTCAGCAATGTAATGTCTCTGCTTTTAACATGCTGTCTAGTTTGGACATAGCTTTTCTTCCAAGGAGCAAGTGTCTTTTAATTTCATGGCTACAGTCACCATGTGCAGCAACTTTGGAAACCAAGAAAATAAAGTCTGTCACTGTTTGCATTGTTTCCCATTTTTGTCACTAAGTGATGAGACCAGTTGCCATCATCTCAGTTTTTTGAATGCTGAATTTTAAGCCAAATTTTTTTTCTCTGTCCTCCTTCACTTTCATCGAGATTTTCTTCCGTTCCTCTTTTTCTGCCGTAAGTGTAGTGTCATCTGTATATCTGAGGTTATTGATGTTTCTCCCACCAGTCTTGATTACATCTTGTGCTTCATCCAGGCTGGCATCTCCCACGATGTACTCTGCATATAAGTTAAATAAGCAGGGTGACAATAAACATCCTTGATGTATTTTCCCAATTTGGAACTAGTCCTTTTTTTGATGTCCAGTTCTAACTGTTGCTTCTTGATCTGCATACAGATTTCTCAGAAGGTAGGTAAGGTGATCTTGTATACCCATCTTTTGAACAACTTTCCACAGTTCGTTATGATCCATGCAATCAAAAGCTTTGGTGTAGTCAGTAAACCAGAAGCAGATGTACTTCTGGAATCCCTTGCTTTTTCAATGATCCAATGAAAGTTGGCAATTTGATGTCTGATTCCTCTGCCTTTTCTAAATCCAGCTTGAACATCTGGAAATTCTCAGTTCACACACCGTTGACGACTTGACTGGAGAATTTTCAGAATTGTATTACTTGCATGTGAGATGAATACAATTTTGTATTAGTTTGAACATTCTCTGGCATTGCCTTTCTTTGAGATTGGAAAGAAGACTAAAATTTTCCATTCCTGTGGCCACTGCTGAGTTTTCCAAATTTGCTGATATATTGAGTG
>SJYX01008634.1:734374-769295 GCA_006410675.1 Oreotragus oreotragus | reverse complement strand
TTTCTTCCTTCTCTCTTGTTTATATGTCATTATTCCATAATGTCATGAAACTGAATTTGCAGTTGAGACTCTGCAAAATGTTTAACTTTCTGGAGTATGTAAATCTAAGGAAGGTAGATTTAAACTACTACCTTGGAAATGTTATTGATGTATGAATAGAAACACAAATTTTTCATGAAATTTCTCAGTTTTTTGTGACCCAGTGACCTTTAAATAAGAGACTACAGAGTAGGTAATTATCTTCAGGGAAAAACAGTTTTAAATGCCAAAAACAGTCTTCTGGAATTCAAAATTCCCTGGAATCTTGATTGAAAAATTCTTAATCTTTGTTAGTTATTTGGTATTTTGAGATTTTCAAAAGAAAATCATTTATCAATTTTTTGTTCAGTTTTCTTCACTAGGATGATAGCTTTAAACCAGTATTTATCATAATCTCATAAGTGTAAAGGTACACTTACACTTAAAAGACAATGATTGCCAGAAAAAACTTAGATGCTTATCAGACACACATTTAAACTACATTAATATAAACATCATGACCTGAAAGCATTAAGATACAAATTGATCAAAATATAAAGAAATAATTGAATCCCCATAATGAGAAATTTGAGCATATATTTCAGTAGCATATATGAAGAATACAAAGCATCACTAAGAATGTAGAAGCTATGATCTATATAATTGGTCATACATATAGAGCACAGCTCCTGTAAGACACATTACACATGTTTTATTCAGCACAGACGCATTTGCAAAAGGTGATTAAATACTCTTTTTAAAATTATTAACAAATTTTAAGTGATCAATTGGCTACAAAGCAAAAGAGCAGGGAATAAATAAAAGAATTAATATTGAAAAAATAAGCAAGATGTTTAAAATTAAGTAGTATGCTTTTAAATAAATGGGACAGTATATAATTCACATAGGAAATTAGGAAATATCTTGAAGTGATAACTGCAAATACCACATAACAAAATATGTGATAGGCTAATAAAGTTGTGCTTAAATGAATATCTACAGTCTTGACTGTTTACTTGAAAAGAAGCAAAACATTTAAAATTCAAGGATCCAAGAAATTTGAACAGAAGAGCAAAATAAATGTAATAAGAATGAAGGAAATGACAAAGATAAGTGATCTCCAGAATAAAACAAGAAAAGAATCACCATAAGGTTAAAAATTAGCTTTACTTTGAAGAGGAGGAGGAATGGAGTTATTGGTAAATCATGCAGTGGGTTCTGGAGTATTGTTCAATCACTCAGTTGTGTCTGACTCTTTGTGACCCCATGGACAGCAGCATGCCAGGTTTCCCTGTCCTTCACCATCTCAAACGTGAGATTGCTCAAACTCATGTCCATTGAGTCAGTGATGTCATCCAACCATCTCATCCTCTGCTGTCCCCTGTTCCTCCTATCTTCTATCTTTTCCAGCATCAGGGTCTTTTCCAGTGTGTTGACTCTTCACATCAGGTGCAAAGTGTAGAGCTTAAGGTTCAGCATCAGCCCTTCCAGTGAATATTCAGTTGTGATTTCCTTTAGGATTTCCCTTAGGATTTTGCAGTATTGACAACTTCACATTTCTTGACCTACTTAAATGAGCATTTGATTCATAATAATTTATCTAACTGGTACTTTCATGGGTTATGCAAGTAGGTGCTATATTCCACAATAAAAACAAAATATTTTTTGAAATGCCTTAATCTTATATCCTAGCATAGATATCTAAGTACATCTTGGGATGAATGACTATGAGGGAGACATTAAAATACTTTATGGAAGATTCATACATTTATCAACTTGGTGACGCTCACATCACTGGCTAATGGATACAACTTTGAACAAGTTTACTTAATTAGACTTTTCACTTCCATTCTATATCATGTCAGAGATATCAAGAATTTGTCTCTGAAAAAGTCTCGGTAACAAGGTTGGAAATTAATTTAACTGGTGTGTATATAGAAGTCTCAGATTTTTAATGTGTGGATTTTTACAGTTATAATACCAAGTTGCTATTCAACCACCCTTTACAAATCTACTTCCTCTGAGATCTGGTTGGGTTATACCTTTTAATTCAAACATTAATGCAGCAGAAAGTCATTAACGTTCTCTGCTTCTCTTTTTTGTCCTCTTGACTTCCTCTAGTTCTGCAGTATTTCTCATGGACTTGAGACTATCAAGACAAAGGAGATGCTAGACTCTCACAATTTAAGGTGGAAGACAAAGGTCAAAGTTTCCCATAGAAGTTTGCATATTAAAAGATACCAGGACAGATCAGTTGGCAATAAAAAGATGGCTTCTTTTAAGAAGAATTTCTAGCACTTTGAAAATCACTGGTCAGATCTGAGGGAGTTTCTATTTGACCTATGTTTAAAACTAGTCTTCATAAATTCATAATTAAAAAAAACATTATTAATTATTTAGTCCAGCTGCAATCTTTATGTGTGGTTAAACAAAGGCAGAGAACTAATTAATCAACCAAACATCATGGAGCTAGGAAGATAGGGTTAGAACAGTTATTTCAGTTTTAAGTGTTGTTGTTTTGTGGGCTTATGATTCTGAAAAAATAAATTTATACTAGGAATAGAAACACTATCATTTTGTAGGTAAATATGAGAACAGAAATAAGAGAAGCAGGATAGTTGAGGTAGCAATCTCTGTTTCTATGTTTTGTGTACTAAGATGTACACTTTCCATACAGCTGTTCCCTGGATTCTTAAGGCACTGTGGATCTCTCTTTTCTTGCAGTCCTATGACAGTTTTTTAAACTTATGAAAAATTTTAGAATAGTTGTTATTATATTTTACTGTATTGTTGCATATGTATGCTTCTTCCACTTTTCACCAATTACATATTTAAGTCCTTCTAAGCATCTAGGTTTAAATCTCATTATTGATTCCATATTTTAATTTTTCCTACTCATCTGTTCTCTTTGACTAATCATAAAGTTTTAATTATTTTTTTAAACATGAGGAGTTAAAAAAAATGTCTTTACAAATATATGTGTTAGTATAACTTATGCTTCACTTAAAAAACAAACAAACCCTGGAGACAAATATTCTGAAGCTGCTGCTGCTGCTGCTGCTAAGTCGCTTCAATCATGTCCGACTCTGTGCGACCTCATAGACGGCAGCCCATCAGGCTCCTCCATCCCTGGGATTCTCCAGGCAAGAACACTGGAGTGGGTTGCCATTTCCTTCTCCAATGCATGAAAGTGAAATCGCTCAGTTGTGTCCGACTGTTTGCGACCCCATGGACTGCAGCCTACGAGGCTCCTCCATCCATGGGATTTTCCAGGCAAGAGTACTTGAGTGGGGTGCCATTGCCTTCTCCAATGATAGATTAACACAAATCATTTTGATGCATTTCCACTTAACATGATTCTTCTGTCTTAAATCCTCAGCAATACCATCTACCCAGGATCTCATAGATTCACTTTGAAGTTTTGGCCCAAAAAGGAAAACCTCTGGTAACTGTATTCCACTTGACATTTTAATATTTTCAAAAATGAGATGCATTTAAGGACAAAGGGAAGTACAAATTCTAATTCCTGTGGCTGCAGAAAGAGTAAACATGTTTTATTAGATCTAGAAGTACTAAGTCCAACAGTCCTAAATTCAAAAGAGGTGGAGAAATTGTATTGCTATCTTTGCTAACATTCTTAACTCTCATTAAATCAGATGATATTTATTTATTAATAATTGCACTCAACAAATGTCAGTAATATCTAGAAGATATATTATAAAGACATTTCCTACTCCTTATAACAACCTTTATTTTACAGATGAAGGGGTATTGTCAAAAAAGTTAAATGTAACTTTCTGAAAATCATATTATCTAGTAAGTATCAGAAACAGAATTCCATTCCAAGTGGAAATGGCAGCAACAGTCACGTGATTTTTTGCATACCAAGCATTTTTTTTTACCTTTATTTCCTGATATCACATGGTAGACTACTTGTCAGTTCTATTTTGTATAAATACAAATTCTAAAATCCCTTATTCTGACTTAATTTTCCCAGAAGCCCCAGCCCTCTCAATTAATTTGAGGTTCTAATCTAAGAAACCATTTTAGTACCCAAATGACTTCCCTGTAGTGATTGGCAACACTGAAGCCCAGGGGCTAATCTAGCACTTAAAAATGTAGTGTACTTATATTGGTCAACTTTGAGGCTTTCTCTGAAAACTTTTCATTACAGTTCCTTTCTCCAAACTGCAAAATGTATAATCATGAGATAGTAAAGAAGCAGTGAATTTATAGGCAGTAGAGAACAGAACGTCCCTGGTAGGTCAGCTGGTAAAGAATCCACCTGAAAGGCAGGAGACCTGAGTTTGATCCCTGGGTTGGGACGATCCCCTGGAGAAGGGAAGAGCTACCCACTCCAGTGGGGACGACAGAGGATGAGATGATTGGGTGGCATCACTGACTCAATGGACATGAGTTTGAGCAAACTTCAGGAATAGTGCTGGACAGGGAAACCTGGCGTGCTGCAGTCCAAGGGGTGGCAAAGAGTCGGACATGACTGAGCGACTGAATTGAACTGAACTGAACCCACTCCAGTATTCTGGCCTGGAGAAGTCCAGAGTCAGACATGGCCGAGCACCTTTTACTTTCACTTTTCACAGGAAACAGGACATAGCTGGTAAACACATATTTTGCTGGCATAGTTGTTGCAGAGATTTGGGTGGTGCCATTGCCTTTGAGCTATATGCCTTAGAAACTCCACTTTCCCAGTCTGCTACACCTACACTGAGTTCAATATTATGAGTTGGCTATATAGAACAAAGACAGATGGAGAATATTTTTAAGTGAATTGGCTCTTGTTTGTTTTTCTTACCATATATGTAACCTCAATAACTCTCTTACTTTTATTCTGTCCTATTAGAATGATTTTTTTTTTTTACCATATATATAAGCAGTTCTATTCCTGAGTATACATCTGGAAAAATGAATACACTAACTTGAGAAGATACATGCACCCCATACATTACTATAAATTAACAATATTTTAACACAACATGTTGGTTTTTCCAGTGTTCATGTATGGCTATGAGAGTTGGACTGTGAAGAAAGCTGAGCACTGAAGAACTGATGCTTTTTGAACTATGGTATTGGAGAAGGCTCTTGACAGTCCCCTTGGACTGCAAGGAGATCCAACCAGTCCATCCTAAAGGAGATCAGTCCTGGGTGTTCATTGGAAGGACTGATGCTGAAGCTGAAACTCCAATACTTTGGCTACCTCATGTGAAGAGTTGACTCATTGGAAAAGACCCTGATGCTGGGAGGGATTGGGGGCAGGAGAAGGGGATGACAGAGGATGAGATGCTTGGATGGCATCACCAACTCGATGGACATGGGTTTGGGTGAACTCCGGGAGTTGGTGATGGACAGGGAGGCCTGGCGTGCTGAAATTCATGGGGTCACAAAGAGTCAGACACGACTGAGCAAATGAATTGAAATTGAACATGACATTCTTGATATACTGATATGCCAATGATTTTACAATGAACAACATTATTATTTTGGAAATACTTGCACTAGCAGATTCGGCACTTTTGCTAAATTGTACATTTACAAACATCTGCCTTCCTTGGCTCTTGAGCTATCCTCAAGTCGACAGAGACCCAAGAGAGGGCTAAAAGCCCTTTATTATAATAATGATTGTATTTCCTTAAGAAAAAATATAAATTGGATTTTAAGTGATAAACTTATGAAAAAACTATTAATTCCTTTGAAACTACAATCTTTGCCTAAAAGCTTGTTATTATAATATCTTCTTGGTAGGTTATCTTATCATCAAGTTATACTTCTTTGTTTCTTATAATCTTTTCTCCTTTCAACATGATTTTGTATATTACTCATGTTTCTTTATTCATTACTCACCATCTTTTTTTTTCTGTTGTTACTGTTTATCTGGTCGTATCTAAATTATATATAGATAAATGTATCAATCATTTTGTCCTCCTCTGAACAAAGAAAAGACCTTAAAATTCTACACTTTCTACCTGATCCTCTTCTGCTCCTTGTAACTGATACCTCAATATCAAATCTTCCCCAATGGATAAGTCTAAGCAATTTATAATGACTTCTTTCTCTCATAACATGTTTAGGGATAGACATGTGTTCTAATCTTAGTCAATGAAGCATGAGAGAAAGTCTATCTAAGGATTCTAGAAGCAAAATTCCCTGTATATATACATATATATATGTATATGTATATGCAGGTAAAAAAGACCCTTTTATTCCCCTGAGGCTGTTTATTCCTCCCCATCATTTAGGGAACTGCTGCAGTTAATTTATGACTCTGAAGTTAGCTTGCAGTCAAATTCAGGTTGCATCTAAGATTAAAGCATTATGTTAGGTCTTTGTTAATATCAGTTATTCATGATTTACTCCCTGAAGCTTACCTTACCTCCTAATTTCTGTTAAACTGCTTTTTTTAAAAAAAATAATTAAAGCCATTTTAGTGTTCTGTTTCTTGAAACCAAATGCATCCAAAATCTATATGTATGTGAATAGTTTTTTCATAAATCTCTTGCTCTCTCCCTTTCTCTCAATAAAGTGATACCTGTTTTTACTCCCCCAGAAGGTTTTACCAGTATTCGGACCAAAAAGAAAACACAAAATCAAAAATCTAAAGTCCAGTCTCCATTAGAACTTCAGGGAAGGTCTGCATATGGTAAACTCTTTCTCTCTTTGCCTGACAATGCTGTTATTTCACTCCTAGATGGTGGGGGTGAAACTCCTATATTAATTCTAGATTAATAATGATTTTCTTAGTTTCTTGAACATATTAAACTATTTTCTTATAATTTTTGCTTATGAGAACATCTATGCATGCATGCTAAGTCGCATCAGTCATGTCTGACTCTTTGTAACCCTGTGGATTTTAGCCCGCTAGGCTTCTCTGTCCATGGGATTCTCCAGGCAAGAATACTGGAGTGGGTTGCCATGTCCTTCTCCAGAAGAAGTTCTAAGGTGACTATGATTGTTATTCCTGGTAATTTTTTTTTTTATTAAATCTTCCCTTGTTACTTTTGATATATTCTCTTTGCTTTTGAATTGTCAACTTTCACCATTATATATTTAGATATTGAATTATTTTTATTTACACTTCTTGGGACACTAAGAGTCTCTTTTATGTTGAAGACTTTTAATTCTGTTAAATTCTGAAATTTCTCTGACATTTCCTTTTATCATTCCATTTTCTTCATTCTGTCCTTTGTTCTTATTGTTCAGTCACTAAATTATGTCTGACTCTGCAAGTCCATGGATTTTGGCAAACCAAGCTTACCTGGTTTTCACTATCTTCTGGAATTTGTTCAAATCATGTCCATTGAGTTGATGATACCATCCAACCATCTCATCCTCTGTCTGTCACTCCCTTCTCCTCCTGTCCTCAATCTTTCCCAGCATCAGTGTCTTTTCCAATGAGCTGGCTTTTCACATCAGGTGGCAAAAGTACTGGCGCTTCAGCTTTAGCATCCGTCCTTGCAGGGAATATTAAGAGTTTATTTCCTTTAAGATTGTCTGGTTTGATCTCCTTGCTGTCCAAGGGATTCTCAGTCTTTTCCAGCATCACACTTCAAAAACATCAATTTGGCTCTCAGCCTTTTTTATGGTCCAACTGTCATATCTGTACATGACTACTAGAAAAATCATAGCTTTGGCTGTAGGAAACTTTATTAATAAAGTGATGTCTCTGCTTTTTAATATACAGTCTAGGTTTGACATAGCTTTTCATTAAAGTTAACTTGGCCCTTTTAATTCTGTTCTCTGAATCTCTTAGTTTCTTCCTCATATATTAATTCCTTTATCTTTCTGAAATGCATCATGAGTAGCTTCCTCAAATCTATTTTTTAATGTCTATGCCCTGCTTTATATATATGTAATTACCTGAATACGACTATCAGTTTAAAATAATTTTAATGATTTTAAATGGCAGTATTCAAATATAACATTCTTTTATTTTCATAATATCCTCTACTTAGAGTTGTTCTTTGTATCTAATTTTTTTTTTTTTTTTTTTTTTTTTTTTTTTTTTTTAGTAGTACTTACCGATACCTTGGGCTTCCCTGGTGGTTCAGTGGTAAAGAATCTGCCTTCTAATGTAGGAGACACCAATTCAATCCTTGGGTCAGGAAAAAGCCCTGCAGAAGAAAATGGCAACACAAACCCATATTCTTGTCTGGGAAATCCCATGGTCAGAGGAGTCTGAAGATCCCATGGGGTTGCAAAAGAGTTGGACATGACTTAGGTACCAAACAACTGACACCTTATGGTGGTTTGTAAATGTTGACAACTATGCCATCTTCAATGGGTTATGGTATTTTATGAAGACTCACACTTTTCCTTGGGATGCATTTAAGGTCTATGTCTTTCTCTCTCTGGAAACTCACAGGTTACATGAAACTGGGTAAGTTCAGTTCAGTCACTCAGTTGTGTCTCTTTGTGACCCCATGGACTGCAGTACGCCAGGCTTCCCTCTCCAGCACCAACTCCAGAACTTGCTCAAACTCGTGTTCTTCGAGTTGGTGATGTTATCCTACCATCTCATCCTCTGGTGTCCTCTTCTCTTCCTGCTTTCAATCTTTCCCAGCATCAGGGTCTTTTCCAATGAGTCAGTTCTTGCATCAGGTGGCCAAAGTATTAGAGCTTCAGCTTTGGCATCAATCCTTCCAATGCACATTCAGGACTGATTTCCTTTAGGATAGCCTGACTGGATTTCCTTGCAGTCCAAGGGCTCACAAGAGTCTTCTCCAACATCTCAGATCAAAAGCATCAGTTTTTTTGGTGCTCAGCCTTCTTTATGATCCAGCTTTCACGTCCATACATAACCACTGGAAAAACCATAACTTTGACTAGATGGAGCTTTGTCAGGAAAGTAATGTCTCTGCTTTCTAATATGCTGTCTAGTTTGGCCATAGCATTTCTTCCAAAGAACAATTGTCTTTTAATTTCATGGCTGCAGTCACCATCTACAGTGATTTTGAACCCCAAGAAAATGGTCTGTCACAGTTTCCATTGTTTCCCCATCTATTTGCCATGAAGTGATGGGGCCAAATGCCAAACTACTTATATAAGCTTTTTGCTACAGAAGAGTAGTAGGAGTTCAGATGGCACACTTCCACATGCATCAGATTTTCTTTTCTAATTTTAAATGCATGAATCTTTTCCTAGCCACAGCCCTGGGCTTCCTATTTTCAGTCTATCCCTGCCCAGGAAATATAGTCTTTCAAGAACATGATTTCACAACCATGAATCTATCTATACTTATTTCTTTAGTGATTTCATCTTGTCTAATAGCTTTAAATATTATCTATACACTGATGACTTTCAAATTTACATCTTTAACACAGACATCTCCCTTTTAATCCAGCCCCATATATCTAAAGTCTGCTGCTGCTGCTGCTAAATCACTTCAGTCATGTCCAACTCTGTGCGACCCCAGAGACGGCAGCTTACCAGGCTCCCCCATTCCTGTGATTCTCCAGGCAAGAACACTGGAGTGGGTTGCCATTTCCTTCTCCAATTCTGACTTAATTTCCTTATATTTCATCAATCTGTTTCACCCATAGTAGTAATTTTACTGTTCGTGAATGTTCCTGGAAGTATTCTGACTAAAGACTTTTGTAATTCTGGTTTCTTCTGTTTGGGCATGTGTGTAGATATGACTTTGAGATCTTGACTAACCTTCTTTAATTAAAGTCATTTTTAAAATCAAGCTATATCAAGTGACTTCATTTAGATTTGTGGAAATCCTCATATTCTTTATATCTCTTTTCTGTCTATTTTTTCTATGGCATCTATCACAAGATAATGTACATAGCTTCCCTCTCCTCCATGACTAGAATACACACTTCTCAGGGGCACGAATGGGACCTTCTTTCTTCCTCTTCTTCTTTTTTTTTTTCACTATAGTACCAGTGTCTAGCATGCATTATACCCAAAATTGTTTTTTCAATGGATGAAGAAAACCAAAAGGAGCAAACCAGAAAACTCAGGAGCATACAAACATTTGTGGTTTCATATTTAGGCAATTGCTTTCCTATCCCTGCCATGGTCCTAGGCTTTGTCTCAAGACTTCCATGAGTGTAAAAACCTCACTTCATAAATGTGCACCAGGTTTAATTTCCCAATTCTGATCTCATTCAGACCCTCGTATCCATCTGGGATAAGAATATATTCAGAGATTGGAAATTACCTGGATTGGAAATTACCAAGTAATTAGCATTATTTGGATGACTGCTTAGACAACACACACTTTTTATAGAGATTGTCTCTATAGATGTCATGTCGAATCAAATGATTTTTCCCAAAAATTCTTATCTGGCTTCTTCAAATTGTCAATCAATTCTGACATCTTTTTGTCATGTTGAACTTCAGTTACCATTCTCTGGTTCATCAGGGAGAAGTTACTTGCAAAAATCAGTGAAATATTCTAGCTAATATTACCAAGCAATTAGCATTATTTGGATGACTGCTTAGACAACACACACTTTTTATAGAGATTGTCTCTATAGATGTCATGTCGAATCAAATAATTTTTTTCCAAAAATTCTTATCTGGCTTCTTCAAATTGTCAATCAATTCTGACATCTTTTTGTCATGTTGAACTTCAGTTACCATTCTCTGGTTCATCAGGGAGAAGTTACTTGCAAAAATCAGTGAAATATTCTAGCTAATTAAAAAACAACAAATGTGCTAATATAAAATTAAATTTGCAAACTCAAAAGACTTTAAATTTAGAGGCTATCTAGGCCAACCACCACCACAGCATGAATTCTCTAATCTTAATTGTACAGTGTATGAATTTTATATAAGAAAATATTCATTTAATTCTATTAAGGGTCAATTTATTTTAAAATTCTAAAACAAAGCAAACAGACTAGATTTTAACTATCTACTTGGACAATTGCAGGCAAAAGAAGTTGTAAATATCTTTAAGCAGCCAACTTTAATCTGTACTCCAGAGTTTCTCCAGAGGCCTAGAATCCCATATTTAAATATGAAATTCAAAAGGAAGACACATGATGAATTGATATTTTTCCCTTAATCTCCTGTGCATATTGAATCCATCATTATCTCTTCTCTGTTTGGATTGATCCACTATCAAAAATGACTTCTCTCATATTTACAGATTAGCTATATTTCCTCTTATGTTATAATTCAAGCATAAAAATCCTTCAGGAAATCTCATTTTAAATCCAATCTCTGACATTCTCCTTCCTTAAATTCCTACTGAAATGATTTTTACTAAGATTGACACCTAAACAGGCATTGCTTTGTATTGTGATAATTATTTGGCTTGGTTTCATGGTTTAGTTTAATGGTATAAAAAGATATAGTCCTTGACTACTCCAGTTGTATCTTCAGATTCTTTAGATCAGAGACAAAAGGTTTTATTTATTTATATTTTTCTTCAGTAAACAAATATTTTGGTATGCCTATTAGGTGAAAGAAGCATACTTCTCTTTTATAAATAAATTAAAAAAATAAACTTTTATTTCCACAGAGTGTCAACTCCAGAAAATGCTTTCTTAACCAGCTGGAAATCAATTATCTCACACTCCTGGTATTTGAACTAGTGCTAATTTTCAAAAGCTGGGGTAACGTTGAAGACTTAGGAGTGGGATTTCACAAAACGAATGTTTGTATCACGTGTATAACCAAAACAGATGATATGAATCAGCAGGGGATAAATGAGATTCCAAAATCAGCAGATAACTTCATTTTAGCACTCATTCTGTTTTTGCATTAGCAACATGAACAACATCCAATTTATTTTTTCAACATTGCACAACAGCATCAAATACACATTTCGACGTTCACTGTGTTTGTATCTGTGTTCACATCTGAACCTGGAACTATTCCATACCTTATTGCATTTCTTCTGGATACATTCAGCTTGGGGATTTCATAGCGAGCAAAGAGCTCTCAGAACATAAGTTGCAATATGTTGCTTTTAGCAATTCAACATATTCATTCGTTGGAATTTCCATCTTTTTGCATTTATTTTCCCACCAACATGTGCATATACATCAACACATTTACATAAAGTATTCAAAGAACACATAGGTTTGCTTTTTCTCCCAAGAATTTTGTCAAGTTGCCAATAGGACATTTTTCCCGGTTGGTCAAATTTCCTTTTTAGTGTTATAAAGTGTGAAATGTTTTAGAGCTTCGGGTACCCTGCTGGAAATATGTCCTCTTCAGTCACATCCTTACAGTCAGGCTGAGGGGCAAAATCAAATTGACCTGTCAAAGAACAGGAATTTTTGTGATTGAATTATTTCATTTCCAACCAAAGTGTATTTTTTGTTTGCTTGTTTGTAAAGAGTTAGTGAGTACTCACAGCTGAATTTGTTTTCCAGGGAGAACTTATCTTCCTCATTATGTCACTACAATGAAATAAAGAAATAACATTTCATGCCATATGTTTAAAAAATTTAACAAGTTTTTGAAGTTTAGTTCTCTGATCAATGTAAACAATGGCACATGTAAGTTAGTGAAGTACAGGCACAAAAATACAAAGCTAGCAACACCTATTTTTTTCTCTCTGCAACCCACACTGCATTTCACCCCCAACTTCTATTTCTGCTACATGCCCACCTAAGCAATTATTTTTTCTTCTATTGTCCTTAAATTAAAGCTCTGTTCTGTTCTTCCTGGTCCAAGGCCAAAACCTTTTTGCCAGTCCTTTGTCAATGTTTACTTCAGTCCCACTGATTTTCAGATTCTTATCCCTTATCTATGTGTTCTGTTCAAGGTCACTGACAATCTTGCTAGTGGTTATAGATTTTTATTTACTATTTAGTGTTTTTCCTAACTAAAGTCATTGAGTATGTTAGGGGGAGCGATGAGTCTTCCTTATTAAATTAAATTTTCTGATTTCCCTGGAAACTTAGAAAATTTGCCATCTCCTAAGACAAAGTTTACTATTCATTAAAGGAAACAAATCACTGCTAAGTAAACATCATGCTGACTTTCATAAACAGTCTACTGGGCATGAGGAATACAGATCTCTGTTTTCGGGTCTTATGGCAAAAAGGAGAAAAAATGAGTGTGGTTTAGTTGAGATGAGTAGACAGGTAAACACATCATATCATCTAGGAGAATAGAAAAAGGAGAATCTGTAGCTAGGGTAGATGAGTAGACAATCATTTTATGGGACCTATGTCTTTGAAAATGAGTTTGACTCCACCAAATATTGTAGAACGTAAAGTTATTGTCCATAAATAAACAGCAAGTTGGCATGAATGTGCCAAACATTTTAATATAGTGGAATGAGGGTAAAAACATCATCATTAATCTACAAAATTGATAATTATTGAAACGAATAACCGTATATTTTCATGACATAGTAATTGATTAGGATGGAATGGCGTCAGGCTGTGCCTGGTAGACTATTTGATAAAACAACATGGTAGAGCTTTTGATAAAACAACATGTACATTTATCAACCAGGCCATTTAACTGAGATGGCTTTTGTAGGAACTGAAAAATTAACAGAATTTCTAATTTTTTTAATCTTATTGTAGTTAAAGTACTAATGATATTTTAGGGATCTTTTGATAAATGGAAGTTATTTTAGAGTGAATAAAGGGTCATGTTTCAAGTGCTTGAATAAAATGTGTAAAATTTTGTCTGGGAACATATGACTTTATTGATATTTTCTCTCATATAAATGATGACTTACTGTATGCAAAAATAAACTTTTCAAAAGAATATGACATGAATTTGGGGCAGGGCATATAATTTTCTATTCAAGTGTTATTTACAATAAAACTTTACAATATAACAATATTATAAAGTGTTCTCTACAATGTTCTTTACAATCAAGTGTTTTTTACAATATAACAATAACAAAATTGTACAATAAATTTTACAATATAACTCACTACAGTATTAGAAGGAAATATGTCATTTGCATTCATACCTATATTTTAAAATTTCTTTTGATGGAAAATCTTCAATCTAATAAAAGGCACAATGAAAATGCTGAATGTTTTGTCCTTAAGACCAAAAGTTAAACAAGAAGAACCACTGTCACTACTTGTACATACCATTTTGCAAGGATAAGAAAAGGAAATAATTAATAGTTATCCATATTGGAAAGGAAATAATGTATCTATCTTTAATTTTAAATGGCATACTTGTCTAGGTTAAAAAAGAAAAAGAGCAAGGACAAGAAAACTATCATTGGTGGATCAAAACTCTATTTTTCAATTTATCATTTGTTCCTTAAGCTAAGAACATTTATTGTTAAAGATGATAAGATGATAAAATAAAAGGAAAAAGAGGAGAAAGAAGAAGAAGATGAAAAAGAACAAGGGACAAAGATGTTACATTACCTACAAAACATAAAATACTTATTATTTGCATTCTTGACAGAAAGAGTTTTCTGATCATTCAGTTCAGGTCAGTTCAGTCACTCAGCTGTGTCTGACTCTGTGACCTCATGGACTGCAACATGCCAGGCCTCCCTATCCATCACCAAATCCTGGAGCTTGCTCAAACTCATGTCCATCAAGTCAGTGAAGCCATCCAACCATCTCATCCTCGGTTGTTCCCTTCTCTTCCCACCTTCAGTCATCCTCAGCATCAGGGTTTTTTTTTCCAATGAGTCAGTTTTTCACATCTGGTGGCCAAAGTATTGAAGTTTCAGCTTCAGCATCAGTCCTTCCAGTGATTATTCAGAACTGATCTCCCTTAGGATGGACTGGTTGGATCTCCTTTCTGTCCAAGGGACACTCAAGAGTCTTCTTCAACACCACAGTTCAAAAGCATCAGTGCTTCAGTGCTCAGCTTTCTTTATAGACCAACTCTCACATCCATACATGACCACTGGAAAAATCCTAGCTTTAACTAGACAGCCCTTTGTGGGCAGAGTAATGTCTCTGCTTTTTAATATACTGTCTACATGGATCATAACTTTTCTTTCAAGGAGTAAGCGTCTTTTAAGTTCATGGCTGCAGTCACCATCTGCAGTGATTTTGGAGCCCCCCCAAATAAAGTCTGACAGTGTTTCCACTGTTTTCCCATCTATTTGCCAAGAAGTGATGGGATCAGATACCGTGATCTTAGTTTTCTAAATGTTGAGTTTTAAGCCACCTTTTTCACTCTTCTGTTTCACTTTCTTTTTTTTTTTAGCTTTGTTCATAGTGATGCTTCCTAAGGCCTACTTGACTTCGCATTCCAGGATATCTGGCTCTAGGTGTGTGATCACACCATCATGATTATCTGGGTCATGAAGATCTTTTTTGCAGAGTTCTGTATATTCTTGTCACCTCTTCTTAATATCTTCTGCTTCTGTTAAGTCCATAACATTTCTGTCCTTCATTGTGCCCATCTTTGCATGATATTTTCCATTGGTATCTCTAATTCTCTAGAGGAAATCTCTAGTCTTCCCCATTCCATTGTTTTTCTATATTTCTTTGAATTGACCACTGAGGAACTTTTTCTTATCTCTCCTTGATATTCTTTGGAACTCTGCATTCAAATGGGTATATCATTCCTTTTCTCCTTTGCCTTTCGTTTTTCTTTTTTTCATAGCGATTTTTAAGGCCTCCTCAGACAACCATTTTCCTTTTTGCATTTCCTTTTCTTGAGGGTGATATTGTTCACTGCATCCTGTACAATATGAAGAACTTCAGTCCATAGTTCTTCAGGCACTCTGCCTATCAGATCTAGTCCCTTGAATATGTTTGTCACTTCCACTGTATATTTGTAAGGAATTTGATTGAGGTCATCCCTGAATGCTCTAATGGTTTTCCCTACTTTCTTCAATATATCTCTGATTTTGGCAATAAGGAGTTCATGATCTGAGCCACAGTCAGCTCCTGATTGTTTTTGCTGACTGTATAGAGCCTCTCCATCTTTGGTTGCAAAGAATATAATCAATCTGATTTTGGTATTGACCATCTGGTGATATCCATATGTACAGTCTTCCTTTGTGTTGTTGGAAGAGGGTGTTTGCTATGACCAGTGCATTCTCTTGGCAAAACTTTATTAGCTGTTGCCCTGATTCTTTCTGTTCTCCAAGGCCTAATTTGCCAGTTACTCCAGGTATTTCTTGAGTTCCTACTTTTGCATTCCAGTCCCCTATAATGAAAAGGACATTTTTTGGGGGGTGTTAGTTCTAGAAAGTCTTGTAGATCTTCATGGAACCACTCAAATTCAGCTTCTTCAGCATTACTGGTTTAGGCATAGTCTTGGGTTATTGTTATATTGAATAATTTGTCTTGGAAAAGAACAGAGATCAATCTGTCATTTTTGAGATTGCATCCAAGTACTGAATTTTGGATTGTTTTGTTGATTATGATGGCTACTCCATTTCTTCTAAGGGATTCCTGCCCACAGTAGTAGAGATAACGGTCATCTCAGTTAAATTCACCCACTTCAGTCCATTTTAGTTCGCTGATTCTTAGAATGTTGATGTTCATTCTTGCCACCACCTGTTTGACCACTTCCAATTTGCCTTGATTTGTGAACCTAACATTTCCAGTTCCTATACAATATTGCTCTTTACAGCATCAAACTTTACTTCCATCAACAAACACATAGACAACTGGGCATTGTTTTCACTTTTGCTCTGTCTCTTCATTCTTCCTGGAGTTATTTCTCCACTGATCTCCAGCACCTACCAACCTGGGAGTTCATCTTTCAGTGTCCTATCTTTTAACCTTTTCATTGTGCTCATGGGGTCTCAAGGCAAGAATACTGAAGTGGTTTGCTATTCCCTTCTCCAGTGGACCATGTTTTATCAGAACTCTTCACCATGACCCATCCAGCTTGGGTGGCCTTACACAGCATGGCTCGTAGTTTCATTTAATTAGACAAGGTTGTGATCCCCATGATCAGATTGGTTAGTTTTCTCTGATTGTGGTTTTTAGTCTGTGTGCTCTCTGATGGAGAAGGAAAATAATCTTATTAAGCTTTCTGATGGGAGAGACTGAATGAGGGGAAAAATGGTTCTTGTTCTGATGGGCCAAGCCATGTTCAGCAAATCTTTAATCAAATTTTCTTTTGAACGGCAGGACTGCATGGCTGGAGTGACTTTGAGGAGATACCCTATGTCCAAGACTAAAGGAGAAGCCCCAGAAAGATGGTAGGAGTGGCAAAATTGTGTTTAGAATCAAACCCCATGCTGGCTAGAGATGCTCAGAGTGTTCAAACATACCTTTTGCTCATCAGGACCCAGAGACCCCACAGAGACTGAGACGGAACTGTGTTTGAGTGTCTCCTGAGGAGGTACTGGTCAGCAGTGAACTGCTGCAGAGGTAGGGGCTCTGGGTGCAGCAGATCGGGGTATGGCATAAACCCTTTTGGAGGTGGTTGCCTTTAACCCCACCATAGAGCTACCAGAACTTACACAGGACTGGGGATACAGACTCTTGGAGGGCACAAACAGCACATTGTGCACAACAGGACCTAGGAGAAAGGAGCAGTAACCCCATGAGAGACTGATCCAGACTTGCCTGTGAGTGTCCAGTAATCTCTGACAGAGGTGTGGGTTAGCAGTGGCCTGTTGCAAGGTTGGGGGTACTGCGTGTCGCAGTGCATGTATGGGACCTTTTGAAGGAGATCACTATCATTCTCATTTTCAATCCTTAAATTATGGGAAAAAAATTGCTAAAACTTATGAATGAACTTAGCAAAGCCATAGTCATTTCACTCTTAGGTGTTTTCCCAAATAAAGCATTTATGGCTATAGTTTATAATTTTTTTTGCATTCTAATTTTCACAGCAGCTTTATTCACGATAGTCCCAACCTGAAAATAATTCAAATGTGCATCATCAGGTGAATGGACAGATAAACAGTCAGCTATCAAATCAATGGAGGAATATACTAATAGCATATTGATGAACTCTCAAGATAAATTTGCCAAATAGCCATCACCAAAAAGTCTAAAATAATAAATGCTGAAGATGATGTGAGTAAAACAAGGTGGGGGGGAACCCTCCAAAAGACCCAGAAATCCCAATCATGGGCAGAAATGTGGAAAATAAAGTGAAAGTGAAGTCGCTCAGTTGTGTCCACTCTGCAACCCCATGGACTGCAGCCCACCCGGCTCCTCTGTCCATGGGATTTTCCAGGCAAGAGTACTGGAGTGGGTTGCCATTTCCTTCTCCAGGGGATCTTTCCAACCCTGAGATAGAACCTAGATCTCCTGTATTGAGGGCAGACTCTTTACTGTCTAAGCCACCAGGAATATACCTCTAATTAAAAATGATACATTCACCTCAGTGTTCATAGAGGCACTGTTTACAGTAGTCAAGATATGGAAGCAACCTAAATGTCCACTGACAGACATCTAGATTAAGAACTGTGGTACATTTATGAATGAAATATTTCTCAGTCATAAAAAATGAAATAATGCAATTTGAAGCAACGTGGATGGATCTAAAGATTCTTATACTGAGTAATTCAGAGAAAAATAAATATATGACATCACTTATATATGGAATTTAGAAAAGAAGATACAAATTTATAAGACAGAAATAAACTCTCTGACATGGAAAACAAATATCTGATTACCAAAGGGGAAATTGAAAGGGAAAAATTAGAAGCTTGTGATTGTAGATGCATTATTCTACAAAAATAGATAAAGAGCAAAGACTTACTATATAGCACATGAAACTATTTTCAATATCTTGTAATAACCTATAATGGAAAATAATCTAGAAATATATATTTGTATAGATATATGAATCATTTTATATTTGAAACATTGTCAATCAACTATACTTCAATAAAAATTTAAAATATTTGTTATTAAAGATGTGTATAAGAGACAGCTCCTCCTTGATTTGTGAACCTAACATTTCCAGTTCCTATACAATATTGCTCTTTACAGCATCAAACTTTACTTCCATCAACAAACACATAGACAACTGGGCATTGTTTTCACTTTTGCTCTGTCTCTTCATTCTTCCTGGAGTTATTTCTCCACTGATCTCCAGCACCTACCAACCTGGGAGTTCATCTTTCAGTGTCCTATCTTTTAACCTTTTCATAGTGCTCATGGGGTCTCAAGGCAAGAATACTGAAGTGGTTTGCTATTCCCTTCTCCAGTGGACCATGTTTTATCAGAACTCTTCACCATGACCCATCCAGCTTGGGTGGCCTTACACAGCATGGCTCGTAGTTTCATTTAATTAGACAAGGTTGTGATCCCCATGATCAGATTGGTTAGTTTTCTCTGATTGTGGTTTTTAGTCTGTGTGCTCTCTGATGGAGAAGGAAAATAATCTTATTAAGCTTTCTGATGGGAGAGACTGAATGAGGGGAAAAATGGTTCTTGTTCTGATGGGCCAAGCCATGTTCAGCAAATCTTTAATCAAATTTTCTTTTGAACGGCAGGACTGCATGGCTGGAGTGACTTTGAGGAGATACCCTATGTCCAAGACTAAAGGAGAAGCCCCAGAAAGATGGTAGGAGTGGCAAAATTGTGTTTAGAATCAAACCCCATGCTGGCTAGAGATGCTCAGGGTGTTCAAACATACCTTTTGCTCATCAGGACCCAGAGACCCCACAGAGACTGAGACGGAACTGTGTTTGAGTGTCTCCTGAGGAGGTACTGGTCAGCAGTGAACTGCTGCAGAGGTAGGGGCTCTGGGTGCAGCAGATCGGGGTATGGCATAAACCCTTTTGGAGGTGGTTGCCTTTAACCCCACCATAGAGCTACCAGAACTTACACAGGACTGGGGATACAGACTCTTGGAGGGCACAAACAGCACATTGTGCACAACAGGACCTAGGAGAAAGGAGCAGTAACCCCATGAGAGACTGATCCAGACTTGCCTGTGAGTGTCCAGTAATCTCTGACAGAGGTGTGGGTTAGCAGTGGCCTGTTGCAAGGTTGGGGGTACTGCGTGTCGCAGTGCATGTATGGGACCTTTTGAAGGAGATCACTATCATTCTCATTTTCAATCCTTAAATTATGGGAAAAAAATTGCTAAAACTTATGAATGAACTTAGCAAAGCCATAGTCATTTCACTCTTAGGTGTTTTCCCAAATAAAGCATTTATGGCTATAGTTTATAATTTTTTTTGCATTCTAATTTTCACAGCAGCTTTATTCACGATAGTCCCAACCTGAAAATAATTCAAATGTGCATCATCAGGTGAATGGACAGATAAACAGTCAGCTATCAAATCAATGGAGGAATATACTAATAGCATATTGATGAACTCTCAAGATAAATTTGCCAAATAGCCATCACCAAAAAGTCTAAAATAATAAATGCTGAAGATGATGTGAGTAAAACAAGGTGGGGGGGAACCCTCCAAAAGACCCAGAAATCCCAATCATGGGCAGAAATGTGGAAAATAAAGTGAAAGTGAAGTCGCTCAGTTGTGTCCACTCTGCAACCCCATGGACTGCAGCCCACCCGGCTCCTCTGTCCATGGGATTTTCCAGGCAAGAGTACTGGAGTGGGTTGCCATTTCCTTCTCCAGGGGATCTTTCCAACCCTGAGATAGAACCTAGATCTCCTGTATTGAGGGCAGACTCTTTACTGTCTAAGCCACCAGGAATATACCTCTAATTAAAAATGATACATTCACCTCAGTGTTCATAGAGGCACTGTTTACAGTAGTCAAGATATGGAAGCAACCTAAATGTCCACTGACAGACATCTAGATTAAGAACTGTGGTACATTTATGAATGAAATATTTCTCAGTCATAAAAAATGAAATAATGCAATTTGAAGCAACGTGGATGGATCTAAAGATTCTTATACTGAGTAATTCAGAGAAAAATAAATATATGACATCACTTATATATGGAATTTAGAAAAGAAGATACAAATTTATAAGACAGAAATAAACTCTCTGACATGGAAAACAAATATCTGATTACCAAAGGGGAAATTGAAAGGGAAAAATTAGAAGCTTGTGATTGTAGATGCATTATTCTACAAAAATAGATAAAGAGCAAAGACTTACTATATAGCACATGAAACTATTTTCAATATCTTGTAATAACCTATAATGGAAAATAATCTAGAAATATATATTTGTATAGATATTTGAATCATTTTATATTTGAAACATTGTCAATCAACTATACTTCAATAAAAATTTAAAATATTTGTTATTAACTAGGCTAAAATATTCACGCATTTCTTATAGAAGTCTTTCCTCTGCAAGATAAGGGATTTTTGTTCTTAGACCTCTGAGTAGTCTTTTTTCTAAAATTAAAATGTTATTAAAGTAATTATTATACTCAAAAGTATAGATGTACTAGAGAATTTGTAAATGATCATCTAAAGAAAAACCTACTTTGTTTGTTATTTGACAACCATTAAAGCACATTTTTTCTCTTGCCCTTGTCAAGAGAGATCTAGTGAAGAACAAGCTTGACATGAACATGGCATTTACACATGCTTATGTGGACAGATACAATTGTTCAAATACATCTAGATTTGGGTGTCTATTCAGAATCATAAAAAACTAAAAGTGGAAAACCTCATTTAGTGTGAATTCTTCTGAGAATCTATAATCCTGGTATAAAATTGTAGAATGAGCAGCATTTTTCAAGATGTCCTTCAGTGAGACAACCTAGGGCTGGTGTTTGAGGAAGATTGCGGAATGCACTCCACTGGATCATCGAAAAGGCAAGAGAGTTCCAGAAAAACATTTATATCTGCTTTATTGACTATGCCAAAGCCTTTGACTGTGTGGATCACAATAAACTTTGGAAAATTCTGAAAGAGATGGGAATACTAGAGCACCTGACCTGCCTCTTGAGAAACCTATATGCAGGTCAGGAAGCAAGAGTTAAAACTGGACATGGAACAACAGACTGATTCTAAATAGGAAAAGAGGTACATCAAAGCTGTATATTGCCACCCTGCTTATTTAACTTCTATGCAGAGTACATCATGAGAAATGCTAGGCTGGAAGAAGCACAAGCTGGAATCAAGATTGCTGGGAGAAATATCAATAACCTCAGATATGCAGATGACACCACCCTTATGGCAGAAAGTGAAGAGGAACTAAAAAGCCTCTTGATGAAAGTGAAAGTGAAGAGTGAAAAAGTTGAATTAAAGCTAAACATTCAGAAAATGAAGATCGTGGAATCTGGTTCCATCACTTCATGGGAAATAGATGGGGAAACAGTGAAAACAGTGTCAGACTTTAATTTTTTGGGCTCCACAATCACTGTAGATGGTGATTGCAGCCATGAAATTAAAAGACACTTACTCCTTGGAAGGAAAGTTATGACCAACCTAGATATCATATTCAAAAGCAGAGACATTACTTTGTCAGCAAAGGTCCATCTAGTCAAGGCTATGATTTTTCCAGTAGTCATGTATGCATGTGAGATTTGGAATGTGAAGAAAGCTGAGTGCTGAAAAATTGATGCTTTTGAACTGTGGTGTTGGAGAAGACTCTTGAGAGTCCCTTGGACTGCAGGGAGATCCAACCAGTCCATTCTAAAGGAGATCAGTCCTGAGTGTTCAATGGAAGGAATGATACTAAAGCTGAAACTCCAGTACTTTGGCCACCTCATGAGAAGAGTTGACTCAGTGGAGAAGACTGATGCTGGGAGGGATTGGGGGCAGGAGGAGAAGGGGACGACCGAGGATGAGATGGCTGGATGGCATCACGGACTCGATGGACATGAGTCTGAGTGAATTTCGGGAGTTGGTGATGGACAGGGAGGCCTGGCATGCTGCAATTCATGGGTTCGCAGCGAGTTGGACATGACTTAGTGACTGAACTGAACTGAACTGTGGAATGCAAAAAAAATATGTAAGTATATCTCAAAGACTTGTCTAAAATTCACCATAGTTACAGTCATGCATGTGGAAAACTAGCTATGAAACTCCACCTTAGAATTCTTTCCTCTTTAGATGCTCTTATTAACACCTGTGAACAACTCTAGCCTGCCATTCTAGAAGGCCATAATCAGAATATTCTGCCCCACGATATGCCTCTATCAGTTGAAAATTTGGAAAGTTTATATGTGACAAACTACATACAACAGTGAAAGCATTACTGTCATCTGGTTTCTTTACACTTTTTTCCCCCCAAATAAGTAAAACTCCACATAATTTGAAATTGCTTCACTTGTCTCCTATGTTAGGATTCCCAGGTGTCTCTAGTAGTAAAGAACCTGTCTGCCAATACGGGTGATGTAAGAGATGTGATTTGATCCCTGGGTCCAGAAGATCCCCTGGAGGAGGACATGGCAATCCACTCCAGTTATTCTTGCCTGGAAAACCCTATTGGCAGAGGACCCTGGTGGGGTACAGTTGATATAGTTTCAAAGAGTCCAATATTACTGAAATGACTTAGCACATATGCACACTGTTTACCTAGAAGGAAAATTACTGTGGATGTTTCAGGAAGTATATCTATAAAGTAAATCCTGACTCACAGAATTGTTTTTTTGTTTTATTTTGTTTGTTTGCTTGCTTGCTGTCTCTCTTTTTTTTTTTTCTTTTGGTAATGCAAGTGCCTGATTTAAGCTTTGACTGCTGAGACATTCATTTCAAAGAAGCATCTGCTTCAAAGATCTGGAGTAAACACATTGCCAGCCATATGCATAGATAAACAGCCAGGCCAACTTTCCCAACTGAGGCTCCTTTGTCTTAGAAATGTTGGAAGATTTCAATAACTGACCTTTTGCACCATTTGCTTTTCTCTTTCCATGCTTTAAATTCCTGTTATTGTGTTTTAAATTCATCAATAAAGAGTAACTCTGTGAGATAGTAGGCCCCTACCTTTGACCCTAGTCAAGGCAGAACCCAAGGCCCATGTGATCTCTCTCTCCTACCATGATTTCGTTATGTGGTACAGGTGTGTTATGTAATTCCTAGGTCTTGCAAGTAGTAAACTTTTATTTGTTCCTGATAGTTGCCACTGAAGGGTATCTTGCAAACATCATAAGAGTCACAAGAGCCAGTCTAGCTACAATATTAGTTATTGAGAGTTTGAGATCACAGAAAACAATATCAGTGCTGTCCTGTATTGATAATAAAGTATGCCAGAAATGAGACATGAGAAAGGGTAATTGTACTTGGACACCAGGAAGGTCAGATCCACACTCCACCAGGGAGAAATGGGGCAGAGTGGTGTGGGGTAGGATATTGCCTGCCATAGAAGGTAAGGGTTCAAATTTTCTTTATAGGAACAAATGTGATAGCTGCCTATGGTAATCTTTGACAGTGCTTAATAATAAAGAATGACAATAACAAATAATTATTAATATATTATTTTCTGCAGAAGAAAATGAATACCCACTCCAATATTCTTTCCTGGGAAATCTCATAGACAGAGGAGCCCAGGAGGCTAAGATCCATGGGGTCACAAAAGAATCGGACACAACTTACTGAGTAAACAACAACAAATATATTATTTTGTTACTTAATTTATAAACGAATAGCAAGTATTGAAGTCGTGTCATTTTTCTTAGCAAAGTTCTTCTGTGAAAAATCATTGCAGCTCTCAAATTTCTACCATATTCCTCAGAAGATCCTCAATTACAGATAGCTATTACTATTCCATTCAAATAGCTCTACAAATATTTTAATAGTGCAGACTCCCTATATCATTTGCTTCAACTTTAATTATTTTCAACTTTTTCTTCCATCTAAATTGGCAGACTATGCATGTGACATGTCAAATCCTCCTTAAAGGTATTTGTGCATCTGATTCCTAGTCTCAAACTTTTTTGTCTCACTTATTGCAGAGTCTCAGAAGAGTAATATTAATTTAGAAATCATATGCATAGCTGTCTGATATGTTCTAGCCAACTGAACTAAAAAAAATGGTCTTACTAAGTAAACTGACTAGGGTGTGATTCCTATTCAACTATGGAACACTTTGTATAATTCACTTTTATAAAGTTTTCCATGTCAAATTAAGAATGATATTAGGCATTCATATTTATAGAAGTAACAGCATCAACAAGCTGATTTTAGGACATGAGGAAATCTGGGTAACATAGAGCTCTGTTGTGAGGACTCTGTCTAAAGGAGGCTCTGATAAAATAAAGGAAGAGGACACCTGAACACAAATTCTCTAAACCTTAAATATATGTAAATAAGAGTCATTTAGGAACTTGATTAGAGGAGGTCCTTCCATCTGTTACTGAGTGAGCTGGATGAAGCATGGTGCTCTTCCTTATTTTTCCAAAGCAAGGGACACTGTTGTTGATGGATTAAAAAAAAAAAAAAATAGTGAACTTAGCGGTTTCTTTGTTTTTATTTTTGAAGCATTCTTGGCACCATGCTCCAGAATGGATAAATTAAAGTGCTTTCTGTCTAATCTCCTCAGAGAGGTTTGATTGTGCATAGACTATAGTATTTTAGTTGAGTAGGCTTAAAACATTATTCCTTTTAAAGCCTAATAGTTGTTTTGGTGTAATCAATTGTAATATATAGCATTTGGGATGCACGTGCAACTCCACCAGGACCCATTTTTGCAATAAGACAGGAAAGGTGATATGTTATTGCTGGTCTATATAGAAACATGAAGAAGAGCTGCTTAACAATTAGGAAAAACATGCTCTATTTCCCAGCAGGAAATTCTTCCACTCACCCCTGCTTTGGGAAAGAAAAGGACAGAAAAATTGATAAACTTGACAAAAAGTGCATGAGTTAACACAAAAATAATGTTTTCAATCAATTCTATGGCAAGAGAGTAGGATCAGTCCAGGTAGTCTGGTACCTGTGGGATCAAAGAGCCTGGGGAGAGAAGGACTCTGCAGATAAGTATGACAACTTTCTTTGAGTGGAAAGAGTGGAAGCTCAAAAGTGAGGATATGTTGTCACAAAATCTCTACATGAATGTAAGATTTAATGGCTTTGATCCTCATATATCACTTCTTTGCTCACTAAAGCTCCCAAATTTTACACACACCACACTTGAATATTTTCAAGACCCTTAGACTTTTTTCAGAGCTTCATTTTTATTGCCTAATTTAAACTTTTCTGTTTTGAGATGATTACAGAATACTTTTTACTTGTAAAAGTAATACAGAGATTTTGTGTATACCTTTTGCCCAGTAACCTCATGGTGACCTCCTCCATTGTCATAGTACAATATCAAACCCAGAAAATTGATATGGATATATTCCTTTGACCTTGATTAAATTTCACCAGTTTCATATATACTCCTATGTGTGTGTGTGTGTGTATTTAGCTCTATGCCATTCTAACCAAATGCATAGGTTCATGTAATATCACCACAGTCAAAATATAGAACACATTCATCCATAAGAATCACTCCTGTATCCTTTTGTAGCCATACTCAGCTTCCTCACTGCTCTCTTCCTTAACCTCTGGCTACTATAATTGTTCTCCATCTTTATAAGGTGTCATTTTAAGAATATTAAAAAATAGAATCATATGATAAGTAATATTTGATAATCTTTCAGAATGAGTTTTTCTCTTTCAGCATAATTATCTATAAATTCATCAAATTATTTGTATCAATACATTAAAAAATTATTCCTGTATCATACTTGGTGACATGAAAATACCAATTCATTTAATCATTCACCCAGGGAAGAATATTTGGACAATATCCAGCTTGTGGCTATTAAGAATGCTGCTGCTGCTGCTAAGTCACTTCAGTCGTGTCCGACTCTGTGTGACCCCATAGATGGCAGNTAATCATTCACCCAGGGAAGAATATTTGGACAATATCCAGCTTGTGGCTATTAAGGCTGCTGCTGCTGCTGCTAAGTCACTTCAGTCGTGTCCGACTCTGTGTGACCCCATAGATGGCAGCCCACCAGGCTCCCTCGTCCCTGGGATTCTCCAGGCAAGAACACTGGAGTGGGTTGCCATTTCCTTCTCCAATGCATGAAAGAGAAAAGTGAAAGTGAAGTCGCTCAGTCTGTCCGACTGTTAGCGACCCCATGGACTGCAGCCCACCAGGCTACTCCGTCCATTGGATTTTCCAGGCAAGAGTACTGGGGTGGGGTGCCATTGCCTTCCCCATATTAAGAATGAAGCTAGTATAAATATTTCTATACAGATTCTTTTATTGAGCATGTATTTCTATTTCTCTGGAATAAACGGCTAAGAGTAGAATTGTTGGGGAATGTGGTAATTGCTCGTTTAGCATTATAAGTGTCATGCTGTTCTTCAGAATGGCTGGACCCTTTCATATATTCACTAGCATTGTACTAATGATTGAGAAAGTAGAGTGATCATGTTAATTCACATTCTCACCTTAATTTGCTGATGTCAGTAATTTTTTAAAACATTCTAATAACTATGTAGTGCTACCTCATTTTTACTTTAATTTCATTTCCCTAGTGGCTAGTGGGGTGTTGGATATCATTTCATGTTCTTTTCTCATCTGTATACTCTGTATGCAATAGCATATCTTTTGCTCATTTTTAATAAAATAGTTTTTTTTTTCTTTTTTGCTTTGAAATGTCCTATTCTTTTCTTTTCTTTTTTTTTTTTTTTTTTTTTTTTTGCTTGTTTTTTCTTTCTCTTTTCAAGANTTTCTCATCTGTATACTCTGTATGCAATAGCATATCTTTTGCTCATTTTTAATAAAATTGTTTTTTTTTCTTTTTTGCTTTGAAATGTCCTATTCTTTTCTTTTCTTTTTTTTTTTTTTTCTATTTTGTAGCTTGATCTTTCATCCTCTTATCAAGATCTCTTGCAGATCAAGTGATTTTAATTTCGATGAGGTCCAACTTATCTATCATTTCCTTTTACTGATCATGCCTTTTGGAGTTAAATCTAGTAACTCCTACACAGTTCTGATTTTCTAATGATTTGTTCTAAAAGTTTTATACTTTTATGCTTATACCTAAGTTAGTGACTGATTCTGAGTTAATTTTTTTTAAGTATCAAGTTTATATCAAGTTTTTATATATATATTTATATATAATGGGCTTCCTTGGTGGCTCAGATGGTAAAGAATCTGCTTGCAATACACGAGACATGGGTTCAATCCCTGCTTCAGACAGATCCCCTGGAGAAGGGAATGGCTACCCACTCCAGCATTCTTGCCTAGAGAATTTCAGTCTGAGAAACCCAGCAGGCTATACTCCACTGGGTTGCAAAGAGTCAAACATGACTGAGCTACAAACACAGCAACAACATAGTAAGACAATATAGCAAAGAGTAATTCTTTCTATTTTATCCATTTTTTTTCCCCAAGGCCTATGTCTTTCTACATAAATTTATATCAGTTTGTCTATGTCTACGAAAAATCTTACTGGGATTCTAATTGAAAGCACATTAAAAATATAGGTCAATTTTGGGAGAACTGATCTCTTATCCATGTTAAATCTTTTCTCCATTCTTTAAGTATTTTAATACTTATTTTATTAGCATATTGTAATTTTTGGCATGCAGATCCTGTCTATGTTTTTACTTAAAAATTTATAACTAATTCAATTTTCCTTGAAATGATCACCTTTGTATCATTCACAATTTTCTATATATAAGTTTTCTGAATGGCAAGTGATATCTGGATTTTTCTTCCCAAGATTAATTCTAACTTCTGTGCATTTTCTCACACCACTGCTTCAACATGGAAAGCTCTCCCTACCCCACCATCATGGCCTTCAAGTTCTTTATGAAGATATTACAATATAACTGGCCCTTGAAAAAAAATCAAGAACTGCACCATTTATTAATTATAACTTAAATCCTGGCTTTGTAACTTTGTGAGTCCTATGAAAGACAGTTCACTATTCTGAACTATAATTCTATCATATGGAAAAATATAATACTGTTTAACACAAAATTTGGGACGTGAGTGTGTGCGTCTAATTTGAAGAATCATATTTATAGTACTAAATCATATTTATAATACTAATTAGAGAAGCAGACATATATAGCAGGGTGTTCAACACACAGTAAGTACTTACATCTCCTCAAATTTTGGCTATCAATGGTACTTATTACCAATTAATAATTTTTGTATTATTATGTTTTATTGATCTTTTCATGTATATTGATTATACCCTTAATGTTATTCATGTTGATGTTTAAATATGTGCTGGGTGTGTGTTGATTCCATGGATAATTCATAAGCTCTATAAAGAAGAGAGACTGGACACATTTCCTGTCTGTATGGAATTTACACTTGTGATGGAATCATTAATATTGTTTCATACTAAAAGAGTTTGGCCTTCATGTCAGAAAATCCTGGATTCTTATCTGCTATGTGACATTGTAAAGTGTTATATTCTCTGACCTTTAATTTTCTAATCCACAAAAAAGGAATAATAATACTATATAAGATTCTTGAGAAGATTATATGTGAGCATATGTAAAGTGAATTATAATGCATATATATCTTATAAAGCACAAGTATTATTACTAGCGATTGGATTGTCTTAAGGAACTTGTAAAGCATCTATGAATACCTTCTATTCATATAAATGAGTAAAACTGATTTACTTTTACTGATTTACAAAGTGTAATTATTTGATAATAAAACATTGCTCAATAATTCTTCCCTCAGAAGTCTGATGCTGTAAGAAACTGTAGAGATAAATAGCTAAATTCATTTGTTACACACGTACACATACAGACACCTAGACAGAATAAATAGCTTCACCAAGGTCACTTAGCTGAAACGAGGTACAGCCAGAAAATCTCAGGTATCCTGATCTCAAGCCATAAGCTGTTTTCTCTAAATGATTTTCCCTCATTTGTGCCCTGCTCTTCCTGGCATCCTGGCTCAAATTGCTTCCTTACCCATTCATATCTGCTGTCTCCAAACTCATCATACTTTCCCTTCCAGCTCTGCATCCATATGGCAATGCTCATCTGGGAGGTGGATGTCTGAAACTGCCGCCATCACATCATCCCCTTCCAACCATGTGAGTAGGCGAGAAAATGACTTTTGGGCACTATTAACCCAAGTTGGCTGAAATTCAGGGATACTGAGGTGAAACACTCTCCTTCATATTTGCAAGCCCTGAAGCCAGTCTTCAGCCTTCTGCAAACCAAGATGCCTTTGGGAACTTAGAATGCACTTTCTATACATTTTTTTTTTTTCTTCCAAATGACCCCATTGAAAACATGAGCACAGGGCAGGGAAAAATGGCTCCTAGTTATGAGGAGTTATATATGAAAAATACTCTCAGTGTCCAACATGGATGGAAAACTGTAAATAAG
This sequence comes from Oreotragus oreotragus, assembly GCA_006410675.1. Taxonomy (NCBI): domain Eukaryota; kingdom Metazoa; phylum Chordata; class Mammalia; order Artiodactyla; family Bovidae; genus Oreotragus; species Oreotragus oreotragus. Next base: position 739,180 of record SJYX01008634.1, on the reverse strand, counting down.
CAAACAAAACATTAATCTTCAAACTCAGTGAAACATAAGGTCCTCTTTAACATATGAAGGGTATGCTATTTACCACTAAATTTGTCTTTGCAATCTCTCAGGCAAGATCATTGTGAGTTAAATAATTCGGGGGCTATTTTCAATAGGAGTAAGAATTGAGCTAAGTTAGAAAGCTTCTCTGCTGTTCTGTTTTGTTCTGATGGAGAGTGGCAAATTTCAGAGCCAAATACCACAGTCATAAAAGTAGTATGATTTGAAGCCTCCAAAATTCCTTTCTGCAAAATTATATTTATTTATACACTGCCAAAAACATTTCTTCTTCAGATTAAGATGATCATAGACCTTGTTAGCTGAACTTACCTGATGTATTTGGTAAAAGTAATTCTTGCTGACAGGAAAGTGCATAAGCAATAGCTTATGGAAAGGACAGAGTGGTTTTGATGGGGAAATTCAGAAAGGGTCACAGTTTATGTTCCTACTTTGTGGTGATGATCTTAGATGAAATTCTCTTGTGAAGTGGCAGAACCATGAGGGAGGGGCACCATGAAATTCCAGGATACCTGAAGGAACAGGAAGATTAAGGCAGAATTCAGGTTAAAAGGACATTAAAAACATATTTTCACATTTTGAAATTCTGCCTACAAGCTACAGAATAGGCTCTCTTTCAGCCATGACACAGCTGGAGCACAGCTGTTCACAGCATGCCTGGCATACACTGGGTCAATCAAGGACCAAGGCCATCTAGAACAGAGACTGCTAGAGGGCACTGGGAAATAACTTTATTTGCCAGATCAGAAGTCAAAAGACTTGAGACAGAAGAGTATGAAATGTGGGCTGTCTTCCTAGCCTATCTCTGACATAAGAGACATGATTTCAATTCCTAGATTGGGAAGATCCCCTGGAGAAGAAAATGGCAACCCACTCCTATATTCTTGCTTGGAGAATCCCATGTTTGGAGGAACTTGGCAGGCTACAGTCCATAGGGTCTGAAAGAGTTGGAAACGACTAAAGAGAATTAACATACAGGGAAATGATGTTTGTTTGTTTGTTTTTATTTTTAGTATGTACCTGTTTAACTATAAAGAGTAATGTAGCCTTAGAATGACACTCTTCTTTTAGAGAATTGGCCACCAGTGTGTCCCATTGGCCTATGGAAGTGAATTCCCTCTGTTGATCACATTTTCCATGTACAAATCTTTAGCAATAAATTTCTGAATCTAGGTATGAATAGAATGAGTGGCTTTTGTGTCCTTAGCAGGTATGAATAAATTAAACTTCTAGGAAATTAAACTCAGTGAAAGTTTGTACACTTTCTTTTTGTAAAAGATAAATTTGTAGGACTTCCTTTTCTGCTTTCCTGAATCAACAGAGGATCTTACAGCTCATCAGCATGCATGTGCATTTCTCATTTAAGAAAAGGCTTGGTTTAGTCTTGCTTATTCAACACAAAGTCTGTGCCTACAAATGGCCAAAAAATTGAGCATTTTCTGCATTATCCAGATTTGCAGCTGCTTTATAGTTCAGCTGACTGAAATTCATCAATGCTGCAGACTAAATTAGACACTAAGATACCTTCAAACCAAATACAAAAAATTATTCATTTATTCTTTTCAATAGTGCTCCTACGTGTAGATTGAACGGTGATGGTCCTCATATGGAACCCACATGTTAGTGGTCTTCATGCAAAGAGGATCTGAATGAAATATTATTTCTTATATTTAACCAAGAGAAATGAAGAAAATTCTATAATAGTTCCTTGATGAATCAAAGGGGATACAATATGAGTGTTTCAAGTTATGCTTTTAACCTTGTTGGGGCTCTTTTACCCTGCTGCTGCTGCTAAGTTGCTTCAGTTGTGTCCAACTCTGTGTGACCCCATAGACGGCAGCCCACCAGGCTCCCCGTTCCCTGGGATTCTCCAGGCAAGATCACTGGAGTGGGTTGCCATTTCCTTCTCTAATGCATGAAAATGAAAAGTGAAAGTGAAGTTGCTCAGTCGTGTCCAACTCTGCGACCCCATGGACTGCAGCCTACCAGGCTCCTGCGTGTTGGGGCTGTTTTACCCTACAGAATAGATTAATTGGGCTACTTAATAACTCCTTAAAATGCTTTGTATTCTGCTGTGCAGTTTCTCCAAAGTTTCTTCTCTTCAGGGTTGACTCACTTTTACTGCCCACACATGTTTTTCTAATGCAATTCTCAATCTGGTGATTCAGCACACATTTTTGTGGAGTCACCATACTTAACATTGAGACTAACATAATAAATATATCTGACACTTCCCTTAATGAAATTGCAGTCTCCCAAAAGAGATAGTGATAAAAATAGAGATAGGAATATAAATAGAGGATATAAAAATTACTATAATAAAATATGGGTAATCAAAATGAAATATATACAAAATAACTTTAAAGAATAACAAAATTATGAAAATTCTTCCCTTGAAAAACAAGAAAGATTTTAGAGTATGGAGAATACTTTAGCTTCAACTTGAAAATAATGTTTATAAGTTAAGTAGGAAAGACAATGTAAGTAGTATATATGGCATAGTTTAGAGCCTAATGATTTGACACAAGATGGCATATGCAAATAGTACTTGGTTATTGTTGAAATATAATTTAATAGTACTTAGGTATTACTGAAATATAATTTTTGTGGTAAAGAATGTAGGAAAATTTGGAAACAAAAATTGAGAAGGATATGCTAGAAAAAGATAAAACAATTGTGAGGTGCCTAATTCTTAATTTAGCTTCTATCTATTCTCTAAGCAGGAGTGAAGGATGGTGCTGTGCATAATTATATTTGTACTATAGAAAGGCATTCCATTGGGTATGGGTAGAAGCTGTAGTCAAGAAAGCTAATTGAGAAACTATCCCACAGGTACAAGGAGAGATAAACAGGGTGAAAGTAGGACAATGATTGTTGGAATGGCAAGAATAGCTCGATGGAGGGGATATTTATTCAGGAAGCAGGAATCAGTAAATAATTGTATGTTGAGATAAGTGAAAGGAAACACTTGAGGATGATATGGAAAGATCTGTTCTGTGATACTGGGTTCATGTTAATTCCATTAATTATTCCATCAAATATAAAATAAGTTTGGGGGTTGAAAGCAGAAAAGGGGCTTAGAAAATGAGTGAAATGTAAGGTTCCTTTAGTATAAGCAGCTGACAATGTTCACTTGATCATTGAAAGTGCAAGTTTAAAGCTCAAGAACAGTATACAAGCTAGTCATACATTTTAGAAATATTAAATTGAAAGAGATAATAATGATAAATATTCAGGGCAATGGCCTGCCATAGAGACACTAGCACTGCCAGTCTTGGGAGCCATGTGTTGGCATAAGTCCTTTTTGGAGATTGCCAGTAACCCTACCATAGTGTTTGTCAACTATAGGACTGAGTTGCCTAAGGCCACACAGCTAATAGAGAGGGAACACAGCCTACTCATCAGCAGGAAAATAGATTTAAGATTTACTGAGCATGGCTCTGCCCACCAGAAAAAGACCCAGGTTTCTCCAGAGCCAGTCACTCCCACTAAGAAGCTTACACAGCCTCTTATCCTCATCCATCAGAGGACAGACAGAAAAAGTAAGAAGTATAATCTCAGAGCCTCCAGAATGAAAATCATAATCACAGAAAACTAACTAACTGATCACATGGATCTCAGTCATGTGTAACTCAATGAAGCTATGAGCCATGCCATGTAAGGCCACCAAAGATACATGAATCATGGTTTAGAGTTCTGATAAAAAGTGGTACACTGGAGAAGGGAATGGCAAAACACTTCACCATTCTTGCCTTAATAACTCATGAACAGTATAAGAAGGCAAAAAGATGATACCAGAAGACGAATCCCCCAGGTAGCTAGGTGTGCACTATGCTATTGGAGAAATAGCTCCAGAAAGAATGGTGCCCAGTTGTGGATGTATCTGGTGGTCAAAGTAAAGTCCAGTGCTGTCAAGAACAATATTGCACAGGAATCTGGAATATTAGGTCCATGAATCAAGGTAAATTGGACTCAGTCAAAGCAGGTGATGACAAGAATGAACACTGACATATTAGGGATTAGTGGACTAAAATGGATGGGAATGGGTAAATTTAATTCAGATTACCATTATATATACTACTGTGGGCAAGAATCCTTTATAAGAAATGGAGTAGCCATCATAGTAAAAATAAAATAAAATAAGTCCAAAATGTAGTACTTGGGTGCAATCTCAAAAATGACAGAATGATCTCAGTTCATTTCCAAGGCAAACCATTTCAGTATCACAGAAATCCAAATCTATGTCCTAACCACTAATGCCAAAGAAGTTGAAGTTTAATGATTTTATGAAAACTTACAAGACCATCTAGAAATAACACCAAAGGGGAAAAAAAAAAAAAAGATGCCCTTTAAATCATAGAGGATTAGAATATGAAAATAAGAAGTCAGGAGATACCTGGAGTACCAGGCAAGTTTGACCTTGAAGTACAAAATGAAATAGGGAAAAAGCTAATAGAGTTTTACCAAGAGAATGCACTGGTTATGGGAAACATTCTCTTCCAAAACCACAGCAGATGACTCTGCACATGGACATCGCCAATGTTCAATAAAGATGGAGAAGTTCTATGCAGTCAGCAAAAACAAGACTGGGAGCTGACTGTAGCTGATTATTAGCTCTGTCTTGCAAAATTCAGACTTAAATTGAAGAAAGTAGGGAAAACTACTAGACCATTCAGTTCAGTTCAGTCACTCAGTCGTGTCTGACTCTTTGCGACCCCATGAATCGCAGCACACCAGGTCTCCCGGTCCATCATCAAC
>SJYX01008634.1:705649-719892 GCA_006410675.1 Oreotragus oreotragus | reverse complement strand
GGGGTGGGAGGGGGGAGGGGGGTTCATATTTGGGAGTTCGTGTACACCCGTGGCAGTTTCATGTCAATGTATGCCAAAACCAATAGAGTACTGTAAAGTAAAATAAAGTAAAATGGAAGCTCTTAAAAATAAATAAATAGATAGATAGATAGATAAAAATAACTATTATTATGAGTTACAGAATCACTTTGTGTGTGTGTGTGTGTGTGTGTGTGTGTGTGCTTTATGTGGATTACTTTAAGTCTGAATTAATCTCCTCAGTTTTTGTTGCAGAACCTGGGTTATTTACAGAGATTGGCATTTCTTGAGTGACTATGATATGATGTCTTGTCTCTCATTTCACAAGCAAGGTAATAAGCAAGGACTCTAGCTTCCTTTCTCTCTAGCTAGTATTTGGGCAAGGAAGAAATGAAGTGACATAGGACGAAAAACAATCCAATCTCTAAACCCAGTGTTTCTTCTATATTCCCCTGAAATTTCCAGCTAAGTGATTAATCTTTTGGATAAAGCCATAAGGGTAGGGAACAGAGAAATTCCAGGGTATATATGTGTCTCAGCAGGGAACACAGGAACCACACTGAATATGTGCTATGTGCTTCTGTGCTGAGCCACTCCAAGGGATGTGGACGTGAGTGAGGTAAAATAACTGCCTGCAGTACATTGAATATACCCTTAAAGTCCTTCATGGAAACATAACAGATGCCAGATGTGTTATTAGAAAACTTCACTAGTTCTTTTGTACTAGTGAAGACTAAAGAGACCAAGAGATTAGGTTCAAAATCACCAGCAAGACACCTGTGGAGTTAGAAACAGAAACTTGGCTCTCCTCAGAGGCTTAGTGGAGGTAACTTCAGCAATCTGAAGTTGGAACAAAGCAGGAACCTGCAGACCTAATTCTCCTCACCCCTTGGATCCAGCCCAGGTTGTCTCTGCCCATTCCATTGCTTCTTTACCACAAGTTTTCTCATGGCTGACAGAAATTTCCTGACATCATATCACCAAGGTGTCTCATACTTAGCAGGCCCTGGTGTGTGGGGAGCATAGGGTAAACCAATGGAGCAGAGAATCAAACTACCTCCTTTAGCATGAACATTTCTTTTCCAAAAAAAAGGTGTCATCCATTTTCAGAGGATTGACTTACATAACTTTGAGAGCAAAAAGTCATGTTTAAGTTGGGGAAAGCCTGTCAAGTGAGAAAATTGTAACATCATCTTGCACATAATCCCCATAGTAGGACTTCTAAGAGGTCTCAGTTGTTCTCCAAAATGGAGTAGGGTAAAATATTTCCTTTAGAATATACCAACCAGAAACACTGAGGGTGACTCCACCAGGATTGCTGTACCACAAGGATTTCCATCTATGTTGTGCACAGACCAATCCTAGGGTATTTGCTCACATTGACTTCAGTGTGGATGGAGGAACTTGGCGGTGTGCTACAGACTGAGTGGATGTGCCTTTCCTCCCTGAAAAGAATCCATATATCAAAATGTAACACTCAATGTGAGAGTACATGGAAGTGGGGCCTTTGAAAGGTGGTTAGATCATGACAGTGGTGCCCTAATGAATGGGATGAACCCTTTCATAAAACATAGACCTCTCTAATTCTCTTCCATCATGTGAGGTCACTAAAATAAAATAAACCTGCAAATCAGAAATCAAGCCCTCACTGGACACCAAATGTGAGTGTACTCTGATCTTGGACTTTCTAGCCTTTAGAATTATGATAAATAAATTTATGTTGTTTATAAGACACCCAGTCAATGGTACTCTCTAATTCTCTTCCATCATGTGAGGTCACTAAAATAAAATAAACCTGCAAATCAGAAATCAAGCCCTCACTGGACACCAAATGTGAGTGTACTCTGATCTTGGACTTTCTAGCCTTTAGAATTATGATAAATAAATTTATATTGTTTATAAGACACCCAGTCAATGGTATTCTGTTGGAGCAGCTAGAATGGACTAAGACTAAGGATATGAGGGGAAAACAAAAGCCTGAATAACTATATTGATAGTCCTGGTCTCCATTTTGCTGCCTACTCAGATAATGGCAGCTGATTTTACATTGGAGCAGCAATGAGAAACATGTTTAAAGTGTTTGAGACAAGACCTAAATCCTCAGCAATGCAAAATGACCAGAACCTCCATGTACTGATGGTGAAGGAAAGGTAGTCTGGGAGTAAGCAAAGACACTGGAGATGAGTTATCAATAAGAAGGAAGAAAGTGAAAGTCTCTCAGTAGTGACCAATTCTTTGCAACCCCATGGACAGTATAGTTCATGGAATTCTCCAGGCAAGAATACTGGAGTGAGTAGACTTTCCCTTCTTCAGGGGATCTTTCCAACCCAGGAATCAAACCCAGGTCTCCCAAATTATAGGTAGATTCTTTAACAGCTGAGCCAGAAGGCAAACACAATAAGAAGGAAGATGAACACAAAGGAAATGGGAGAAATATGAAGACCAGGTGGCCTACTAAGGGCATTGGTAACTTATTCCATGGCATTGTTCTTAACCAAGAAACTGTGATCAAAGGAGAAGACACAGCTCAGGAGTTTTTAGTGAGGATACTTAGAGAGTCTAAAGTGAAAATGTTAGTCACTCACTCATATCCAACTCTTTGCAACACCATGAATAGTAGCCAGCAAGGCTCCTCCATCCATGAGATTTTCCAGATAAGAACATTGGAGTCAGTTGCCATTTCTTTCTCCAGTAGGTCTTCCTGGCCAAGGGATTGAACCTAGGTGTCCAGCATTGCAGGGAGACTCTTTGCCACTTGAGCTGTCAGAGAAGCCTTAGTCTAAAGGTAGGCTTTGGATAAAACAAGAGAAGACTCTACATATGGACATCATCAGATGGTCAATACAGAAATCACATTGATTATATTCTTTGCAGCCAAAGATGGAAAAGCTCTACATAGTCAGCAAAAATAAGACTGGGAGCTGACTCTGGCTCAGATCATGAACTTCCTATTGCCAAATTCGGACTTAAATTGAAGAAAGTAGGGAAAACCACTAGACCATTCAGGTATGACCTAAATCAAATCCATTATGATTATACAGTTGAAGCGACAAATAGATTCAAGCAATTAGATCTGATAGACAGTGCCTGAAGAACTATGGACAGAAGTTTGTGCACACGAGGCAGTGATCAAGACCATACACAAGAAAAAGAAAGGAAAAAAGGCAAAATGGTTGTCTGAGGAGGCAAAAAAAAGAAGAAAGTAGGGAAAACCACTAGACCATTCAGGTATGACCTAAATCAAATCCATTATGATTATACAGTTGAAGCGACAAATAGATTCAAGCAATTAGATCTGATAGACAGTGCCTGAAGAACTATGGACAGAAGTTTGTGCACACGAGGCAGTGATCAAGACCATACACAAGAAAAAGAAAGGAAAAAAGGCAAAATGGTTGTCTGAGGAGGCAAAAAAAATGAAAATAAAAAAAGACGAGAAGTGAAAGGCAAAGAAAAAAAGGAAAGATGTACCCATTTGAATGCAGAGTTCCAAAGAATACGAAAGAGAGATAAGAAAGACTTCCTCAGTGATCAATGCAAAGAAATAGAGGAAAATGATAGAATGGGAAAAACAAGAGATCTCTTCAAGAACATTAGAGATACAAAGGGAACATTTCATGCAAAGATGGGCACAATAAAGACAGAAATAAAGGTTCTGTAGGGACCTAACAGAAGCAGAAGATATTAAGAAGAATTGGCAAGAATACACAAAAGAACCATACAAAAAAAAATCTTCATGTCTCAGACAATAAAAATAAAAAAAGACGAGAAGTGAAAGGCAAAGAAAAAAAGGAAAGATGTACCCATTTGAATGCAGAGTTCCAAAGAATACGAAAGAGAGATAAGAAAGACTTCCTCAGTGATCAATGCAAAGAAATAGAGGAAAATGATAGAATGGGAAAAACAAGAGATCTCTTCAAGAACATTAGAGATACAAAGGGAACATTTCATGCAAAGATGGGCACAATAAAGACAGAAATAAAGGTTCTGTAGGGACCTAACAGAAGCAGAAGATATTAAGAAGAATTGGCAAGAATACACAAAAGAACCATACAAAAAAAAATCTTCATGTCTCAGACAATCATGATGGTGTGATCACTCACCTAGAACCAGACATACCAGAATGCAAAATCAAGTGGACCTTAGGACGAATTACTACAAACAAAGCTTGTAGAGGTGATGGAATTCCAGTGGAGCTATTTCAAATCCTAACAGATGATGCTGTGAAAGCACTGCACTCAATATTCCAGCAAATTTGTAACTCAGCAGTGGTCACAAGACCGAAAAAGGTCAGTTTTCATTCCAATCCCAAAGAAAGACAATGCTAAAGAATGCTCAAACTGCTGCACACTCATCCCACATGCTAGTAAAGTAGTACTCAGAATTTTCCTAGCCAGGCTTGAACATTACATGAACCATGAACATCCAGATGTTCAAGCTGTTTTTAGAAAAGGCAGAGGAAGCACAGATCAAATTACCAACATTTATTCAATCATTTAAAAAGTAAGATAGTTCCAGAAAAATATCTGTTTCTGCTTTATTGACTATGCCAAAGCCTTTGACTATTTGGATCACAACAAAGTGTGGAAAATTCTCCAAGAGATGGGAATATCAAACCACACCTCCTGAGAAAATTGTATGCAGGTAGAGAGGCAACAGTTAGAATCAGACGTGGAAAAACAGACTGGTTCCAAATTGGGAAAGTAGTATATCAAGGCTGTAGATTGTTACCCTGCTTGTTTAACTTATATGCAGATTACATAATGAGAAATGCTGGACTGAATGAAGAACAAGCTGAAATCAAGATGGCCGGGAGAAATGTCAATAACCTCAGATACATAGATGACACCATCCTTATGGCAGAAGGTGAAGAAGAACTAAAGAGCCTCTTGATGAAAGTGAAAGAGGAGAGTGAAACATTTGGCTTAAAACTCCACATTCAGAAAGCTAAGATCATGGCATCTGGTCCCATGAATTCATGGCAAATATGGGGAAACAATGAGAGACTTTATTTTATTTTATTTTATTTTTTGCACTACAGAATCACTGCAGATGGTGATTGCAGCCACAAAATTAAAAGACACTTGATCCTTGTGAGAAAAGTTATGACCAACATAGACAGCACATTTAAAAGCAGAGACATTACTTTGCTGACAGAGATCCAATTAGTCAAAGCTTTGGATCTTCCAGTAGTCATGTATGGATGAGAGTTGGGCTATAAAGAAAGCTGAGGGCCAAAGGATTGATGCTTTTGAAATGGTGTGTTGAAGATTCTTGGAGTCCCTTAGAGAGCAAGGAGATGCAACCACTGGCTCCTAAAGGAAATTAGTCCTGAATATTCATTGGAAGGACTGATGTTGAAGCTGAAACTCCAATACTTTGGCCACCTGATGAGAAAACTGACTCATTTGAAAAGACCTTGAAGCTAATTTAACTCATATGAGCATTATATCTACTTCCTGGGCAGGAATCCTTTAGAAGAAATGGAGTAGACAGAATAGTCAAGAAAAGTTTTCTGAAATGCAGTACTTGGATGCAATCTCAAAAATGACAGAATAATCTCTGTTTGTTTCCAAGGCAAAAAAATCAGTATCATGGTAATCCAAGTCTATGCCCTGACCAGTAATGCTGAAGAAGCTGAGGTTGAACAGTTAGGTGAAGACCTAAAAGACCTTCTGGAACTAACACCCCCAAAAGATGTCCTTTTCATTATAGGGGACTGGAATGCAAAAGTAGGAAGTCAAGAAACACCTGGACTAACAGGCAAATTTGGCCTTGCAGTACAAAATGAAGCAGGGCAAAGACTAATAGAATTCTGACAAGAAAACGCACTGGTCATAGCAAACACACTCTTCCAACAACACAAGAGAAAACTCTACACATGGACATCACCAGATGGTCAACACCAAAATCAGATTGATTACATTCCTTGCAGCCAAAGATGGAGAAGTTCTATACAGTCAGCAAAAACAGGACTGGGAGCTGACTGTGGCTCAGATCATGAGCTCCTTATTGCCAAATTCAGAGTTAAGTTGAAGAAAGTGGGGGAAACCACTAGACCATTCAGGTATGACCTAAATCAAATCCCTTATGACAACACAGTGGAAGTGAGAAATAGATTTATGGGATTAGATCTGATAGAGGTGCCTGTTGAACTATGGATGGAGGTTCATGACATTGTACAGGAGACAGGAATTAAGACCATCCTCAAGGGGAAAAAAAATGCAAAGAAGCAAAATGGCTGTCTGACTAGGCCTTACAATTAGCTGTGAAAAGAAGAGAAGTGAAAAGCAAAGAAGGAAAGGAGTGATATATTCATTTGAAGGCAGAGTTCCATAGAATAGCAAGGAGAGATAAGAAAGCCTTCCTCAACCATCAGTGCAAAGAAATAGAGGAAAACAATAGAATGGGAAAGATTAGAGATCACTTCAAGAAAATTAGATTCAAGGGAACATTTCATTCAAAGATGGGCTCAATAAAGGACAGAATTGCTATGGACTTAATAGAAGCAGAAGATATTAAGAAGAGGTGGCAAGAATACACAGGAGAACTGTACATAAAGGATCTTCATGACACAGATAATCATGATGGTGTGATCACTGATACTCATCTAGAGCCAGACATCCTGGAATGTAGAGTCAAGTGAGTCTTAGGAAGCATCACTATGAACAAAGCTAGTGGAGGCGATGGAATTCCAGTTGACCTGTTTCAAATCCTAAAAGATGATGCAGTGAAAGTGCTGCACTCAGGATGTCAGCAAATTTGGAAAACTCAGCAGTGGCCACAAGACTGTAAAAGGTCAGTTTTCATTCCAATTCCAAAGAAAGGCAATGCCAAAGAATGCTCAAACTACCACACAATTGCAATCATCTCACATGCTAGTAAAGTAATGCTCAAAATTCTCCAAGCTAGACATCAGCAATATGTGAACCATGAACTTCCATATGTTCAAGTTGGTTTTAGAAAAGGCAGAGGAACCAGAGGTCAAATTGCCAACATCTGCTGGATCATAGAAAAAGTAAGAGAGTTCCAGTAAAATATATTTTTCTGCTTTATTGACTATACCAAAGCCTTTGACTGTGTGGATCACAATAAACTGTGGAAAATTCAGGAGATGGGAATACCGGAACATCTGACCTGCCTCTTGAGAAACCTGTATGCAGGTCAGGAAGCAACAGTTAGAACTGGACATGGAACAACAGACTGGTTCCAATAGGAAAAGGAGTACATCAAGGCAGTATATTGTCACCCTGCTTATTTCACTTATATGCAGAGTACATCATGAGAAACTCTGNGTATGCAGGTCAGGAAGCAACAGTTAGAACTGGACATGGAACAACAGACTAGTTCCAATAGGAAAAGGAGTACATCAAGGCAGTATATTGTCACCCTGCTTATTTCACTTATATGCAGAGTACATCATGAGAAACTCTGGGCTGGAAGAAGCACAAGCTGGAATCAAGATTGCCAGGAGAAATATCAGATATGTAGATGATACCACCTTTGTGGCAGAAAGTGAAGAAGAACTAAAAAGCCTCTTGATGAAAGTGAAAGTGGAGAGTGAAAAAGTTAACTTAAAGCTCAACATTCAGAAAACGAAGATCATGGCATCTGGTCCCATCACTTCATGGCAGATAGATGGGGAAACAGTGGAAAAAGTGTCAGACTTTATTTTGGGGGCTCGAAAATCACTGCAGATGGTGACTGCAGCCATGAAATTAAAAGACACTTACTCCTTGGAAGGAAAGTTATGACCAACCTAGACAGCATATTAAAAAGCAGAGACATTACTTTGCCAACAAAGGTACATCTAGTCAAAGCTATGGTTTTTCCTGTGGTCATGTATGGATGTGAAAGCTGGACTATAAAGTAAGCTGAGCACCAAAGAATTGATGCTTTTGAACTGTGGTGTTGGAGGAGACTCTTGAGAGTCCCTTGGACTGCAAGGAGATCCAACCAGTCCATCCTAAAGCAGATCAGTCCTTGGTGTTCATGGGAAGGACTGATGTTGAAGCTGAAACTCCAATACTTCGGCCTCTTGCTTGTAAGAGCTAATTCACTGAAAAGACCCTGATAATGGAAAAAAAATTGATGGCAGGAGGAAAAGGGGATGACAGAGGATGAGATGGTTGGATAGCATCACCGACTCAATGGACATGGGTTTGGGTAGACTCCAGCAGTTGGTTATGGACAATGGAGGCCTGGTGTGCTGCAGTTCATGGGGTCACAAAGAGTCGGACACGATTGAGTGACTGAACTGAACTGAACTAATGTTGGGAATGATTGAAGGTGGCAGAAAGAGGGGATGACAGAGGATTAGATGGTTGAATGGCTTCAGCGACTCAATGGACATGAGCCTGAGTAAGCTCCGGGAATTGGTGATGGACAGGGAAACCTGGCGTGCTGCAGTCCATGAGATCACAAAGAATTGGACACAACTGAGAAACTCAACTGAATTGAGGCGCTGGATAACCTGGGAACAGGATTCCTTCATAGTAGAACTTCAGAGGGTGCTCTTCACATTATATATTGCATCTGCAACAGTAGTGCCTCTTGGAGCCATATGGCGTGTAGGCAGTGAGGCCATCAGTGGACCTCTCTGAATTTTTCAAGCATCTTGCTTAAAGTTTTCTGGACAGATGGAGAGGTTTCAACTTTTATTAAATATTTAAAAGGTATCTGAATGTAAGAAGATTAATTGCATTACTAGGGTATAAGATGGAACTACTAATAGGATAATCTATCACTTTTGCAAAAAACTATGGTTCTTAGAATTTGAAAACTTGCATTAGACTCCTGTTGTTCTATCTCATAATAGGGCTACTAGGAAACCTGAGAACCTAATCACAGAAATATAAAAAGTTTTATTGTTCAGTTGCTCATTTATGTCCACATCTTTGAGGCCCCATTGACTACAGAACAACAGGGCACCCTGTCTTTCAGTATCTCAGAGTTTGGTTAGATTCATGTCCATAGAGACTAAAATGCCATCCAACCATCTCACCATCTGTCACTCCTTTTTCCTCCTGCATTCAATCTTCCCAGCATCAGGGTCTTTTCTAATGAGTCAACATTTCATATCTGGTGGCCAAAGGACTGGAGCTTCAGCTTCAGCATCAGTCCTTCCAATGAATATTCAGGGTTGATTTCCTTTAGAATTGATTGGTTTTTGTCTCCTTGCTATCCAAGGGACTCTCAAGAAACTTCTCCAGCATGACAACTCAAAAGCATGAATTATTTGACTATCAGATTTCGTTATGGTCCAACTCTTACATATGAGGTCATAGCTTTGCCTATACAGATCTTTGTTAACAAAGTGATGCTTCTGCTTTTTATTAGGTGGTCTAGGTTTGTCATAGCTTTTCTTCCAAAGAGCAAGAATCACTTAATTCCACGCTGAGTCACTCTCCTCATTGATTTTGGATTCCACAAGTAAAGCATATTACTCTTTCCATTTTCCTCCCATCTGTTTGCCAGGAAGTGAAAGGAAAAGATGCCATGATCTTAAGTTTCTTGAATGTTCAGTTAACAGCCAACTTTTTCACTCTTCTCTTTAACTTTCAAGAGGCTCTTTAGTTCCTCTGATTTCTGCCATTAGGGAGTGTCATCTGCATATCTGAGGTGAATATTTCTCTCAGCAATCTTGATTCCATCTTGTGAGTTATCCAGCCCAGCATTTCACATGCTGTACTCTACATAGAAGTTAAATAAGTGGAGTGACAATGTACAACCTTATCATACTGCTTTCCCAGTTTTGAACCACTCTGTTTTTCCATGTCCGGTTCTATCTGTTGTTCTTGAGAAGCATACAGGTTTCTCAGGAGACAAGTAAGATGGTCTGATATCCCCATCTCTTTCAGAATTATCCACAGTTTGTTGTGAGCCAAACAGCCAAAGGTTTTTGCATAGTCAATGCAGCAGAGCTAGATGTTTATCTGGAATTCTCTTGCTTTTTGTATGACCCAGTGAATATTGGCCATTTGATCTCTTGTTCCTCTACCTTTTAAAATTCAGCTTGCCCATTTGAAAGTTCTCAATTATCTTGCTAGCATGTGAAATGAGTACAAATTTGCGGTAGTCTGAACACTCTTTGACACTGTCCTTCTTTGGGATTGGAATGAAAACTAACCTTTTCCAGTCCTGGGGCCACTGCTGAGTTTTTTACTTTTGCTGGCATATTGTGTGCAGGACTTTCACAGCATCATATTTTAGGATTTGAAATAGCTCAACTAGAATTCCATTGCCCCCACTAGCTTTGCTCATAGTGATTCTTCCTAAGACCCATTTGACTTCACATTCCAGGATTTCTGGCTCTAGGTGAGTGATCACACCATCTTGGTTATCTAGGTCATGAACATCTTTTTTGTATAGATCCTCTGTGTATTCTTGCTCCCTCTTCTTGATATTGTCTATTTCTGTTAGGCCAATACTATTGTTGTCCTTTATTGTGCCCATCTTTGCATGAAATGTTCCCCTGGTATCTCTAATTTTCTTGAAGAGATCTCTAGTCTTTCCCATTCTATTGTTTTACTCTATTTATTTGCATTGTTCATTTAAGAAGGCTTTCTTATCTCGCCTTGCTAATAACTTGCATTCAGATGAGTATATCTTTCCTTTTCTCTTTTGCCTTTTGCTTCTCTTTTCTCATTTTTTTTTAAGGCCTCCTCAGACAACCGTATTGCATTTTTTTTTCTTTTTTGGTTGGGTATGGTTTAAGTCACTGCCTCCTGTCCAGAGTTATTAACCTCTATCCATATTTCTTCAGGTACTCTATCAGATCTAATCCCTTCAATCAGTTTGTCACTTCTACTGTATAATCAAAAGGGATTTGATATAGGTCATCCCTGAATGGCCTAGTGGGATACTGGTTAAGTTGGAAATGGGGACAGTATATTATATCATGGCTTAATTAAATCATCATTATGAACTGAATTTTGTCAATGTGATCAAAAAAGTACTTATCTCTCTTTCCTATTAATATATAGTTTTAAAATGTTGACTTGCACACAGTGGATACCAAGTACAATTGCATTTTACTTTTAAATTAAAGCATGTCTTAATTCACAAATGATGACAAAGGTCTACTAAGCTTTCTATATCTTTCTTCTCCTCTCTCTTAGATAGTTAGAGGAAAAGAGTCTTATCATATCCCATTTTGCAGCTCTGTAGTTATTCTAGAGAAAATCAATCAGATGGACAGAATATGGACAGACATCTGCAAGAGGATGAACAGAATGAGTGGAATGACTTTGAGGATTACATTTACTCTTAAAGGGGACAGAATCCTTACAGATATGATCATGAAGGTGAAAGACATAGAATGTTCAAAGAATAGCAATTGTTCACTCAATTCTGGAATTCCAGAGAATAAATTAAAACTGCATTATCTGAAATAACCTGAAATTTAAATAATACCAAAAGCATATTAATAAATATATGAATGGCAAATTCTTAAGATGAAACAGTAGGAATTTGAAGAACAGCAGTTTACATCACAAAAGACACAACAATTCTATTGTTTATATTATGAAAGGTGTTCTCAGATTTCTCAATAAAAAATATTCCCTAGTGGCCTCATCACAGACAGAGACCTGCATTTACTAGATCCTGTAATCAGGACTCAGTAATTAAGTCTGATCAAAGGACATTTTATTACTCATGTCTCATATTTCTCCTGCCCCTTTGAAATCAGAGAATTTATGATGTAATCAAGCTCAGTTGTGTCTGACTCTTTGTGATTCCATGGACTAGTCCATGAAATTCTCCAGGCCAGAATACTGCATTTCAGGTGGATTCTTTACCAACTGAGCTATCAGGGATGCCCTGAAAAAGTGCATTATATATATATATTTTAAAGGATACATTATATGTCTCTTTTTTTAACCAATCATTAACATTAGTGGTTTGAAAAAAAAAAGTAATTTACCTGTAATATTAAAACATGTAAAATGTACTTGCTTTATGCTTTTACAGTGGATAAAGAAAGAGGGGGAAACAAATAATACATCTACCCCTGAGCTGTGCTGTGATGTCCATATCCTGCCCTTCAATACTAATTTTCCCAAACTGACAAGTTCCTGCCTGCTACCACAACAAAATATCTGGAGAAAAGATCTCCATATGCTGTTGTGAAGCTGATCACACTCAACTGCTAAAGAAAGTTGAGTGGTGAACCACAGATACCAAGCTGTTGTTATCCATTGTAGTTCAAGGCAGTCTCTGCACAGAGAGGCTGGTGCGACTGGAAAACAAGCCAAGTTGGAGAGGAGGAAGGATCCTATGCATGTGAGTAAATGAGAGGCTAGAGTAAATGATTGGGGGAGATTCCAAGTGGGATCCAATTGTTATTGGTCCTCCTTCTCTTGCACATCCCAACCAGTAGAACCTAAACATGAAATTGATCTCTAGAAGTATGGATGCTTTTGTCTAAAAGAATAGCTTCTAGAGAGAGCATTTTTTTTTCTATAGAAGAAAATACATTTGTGATGGTAAGAAAGCAACTATTATATTTTCCTTTAGGACCTTTATCAAGATACAGAGACAGCCACACTAAACTTTATCATAGTCTGCAACTCAGGTTTGATGCTTCTGTCTCTAGGACTTTGCCTATGTGTTCCTCTCTCTCATGGGGAAATGGCATTCTCTAGCTGTTAGTTTTAGTTTTCATAATCCTCTATCCTTCAAGGCTCAGTTCAAATGATACATAATTCTTGAAGCCATTTATTATTTAAAACATGACTGATGTCTAGTTTTTGAGCACACACACACAAAAAAAAAAGAAAAGAAAAAATACTACTCCCAGTCCTACCTTAATGACTTACCCTAAGGTGGGAGTTCAGTTCAGTTCAGTTCAGTTGGGTAGCTCAGTCGTGTCCAACTCTTTGCAACCCCATGAACTGCAGCACACCACTCACACCTATGGACAGATCACCTAAACAGAAAATTAACAAAGAAACACAAACTTTAAATGATACAATAGACCATTTAGACCTAATTGATATCTATAGGACATTTCACCCCAAAACAATGAATTTCACCTTTTTCTCAAGTGCTCATGGAAACTTCTCCAGGACATATCACATCCTGGGCCATAAATCTAACCTTGATAAATTCAAAAAAAATTGAAATCATTCCAAGCATCTTTTCTGACCATAATGCATTAAGATTAGATCTCAATTACAAGAGAAAAACTATTAAAAATTCCAACATATGGAGGCTGAACAACACGCTTCTGAATAACCAACAAATCACAGAAGAAATCAAAAAAGAAATCAAAATATGCATAGAAANCAAACAAAAGCCCAGGTCCAGATGGCTTCACAGCTGAAATCTACCAAAAATTTAGAGAAGAGCTAACACCGATCCTACTGAAACTCTTCCCGAAAATTGGAGAGGAAGGTAAACTTCCAAACTCATTCAATGAGGCCACCATCACCATAATACCAAAACCTGACAAAGATGCCACAAAAAATGTAAATTACAGGCCAATATCATTGATGAACATAGATGTAAAAATCCTTNACCGATCCTACTGAAACTCTTCCCGAAAATTGGAGAGGAAGGTAAACTTCCAAACTCATTCAATGAGGCCACCATCACCATAATACCAAAACCTGACAAAGATGCCACAAAAAAAGTAAATTACAGGCCAATATCATTGATGAACATAGATGTAAAAATCCTCAACAAAATTCTAGCAATCAGAATCCAACAACACATTAAAAAGATCATACACCATGACCAAGTGGGCTTTATCCCAGGGATGCAAAGATTCTTCAATATCCACAAATCAATCAATGTAATTCCCCACATTAACAAATTGAAAAATAAATGCCATACGATTATCTCAATAGATGCAGAGAAGGCCTTTGACAAAATTCAACATCCATTTATGATAAAAACCCTCCAGAAAGCAGGAATAGAAGGAACAGACTTCAACATAATAAAAGCTATATATGACAAACCCACAGTAAACATTATCCTCAAGGGTGAAAAATTGAAAGCATTTCCCCTAAAGTTAGGAACAAGATAAGGGTGCCCACTTTCACTGCTACTATTCAACATAGTTCTGGAAGTTTTGGTCACAGTAATCAGGGCAGAAAAAGAAATAAAAGGAATCCAAATTGAAAAGAAGAAGTAAAACTCTCATTGTTTGCAGATGACATGATCCTCTACATAGAAAACCCTAAAGACTCCACCAGAAAATTACTAGAGCTAATCAATGA
>SJYX01008634.1:658252-701380 GCA_006410675.1 Oreotragus oreotragus | reverse complement strand
GCTATGACCAGTGCATTTTCTTGGCAAAAAACGATTAGTCTTTGCCCTGCTTCATTCTGCATACCAAAGTCAAATTTGCCTGCTACTCCAGGTGTTTCTTGACTTCCTACTTTTGCATTCCAGTCTCCTATAATAGAAAGGACATCTTTTTTGGGTGTTAGTTCTAAAAGGTCTTGTACCTCTTCATGGAACTGTTCAACTTCAGCTTCTTCAGCATTACTGGTTGGGGCATAGACTTAGATTACTGTGATATTGAATGGTTTGCGTTGGAAAAGAACAGAGATCATTCTGTCATTTTTGAGATTGCACCCAAGTACTGCATTTCAGACTCTTTTGTTGACCATGATGGCTACTCCATTTCTTCTGAGGGATTCCTGCCTGGAGTAGTAGATATAATGGTCATCTGAGTTAAATTCGCCCATTCTAGTACATTTTAGTTTGCTGATTCCTAAAATGTAGATGTTCACTCTTGCCATCTCTTGTGTGACCACTTCCAATTTGCCTTAATTTATGGACCTGACATTCCAGGTTCCTATGCAATATTGCTCTTTATAGCATCAGACCTTGCTTCTATCACCAGTCACATCCACAGCTGGATATTGTTTTTGCTTTGGCTCCATTCCTTCATTCTTTCTGGAGTTATTTCTCAAACTGATCTTCAGTAGCATATTGGGCACCTACCGACCTGGGGAGTTCCTCTTTCAGTATCCTATTATTTTGCCTTTTCATACTGTTCATGGGGTTCTCAAGGCAAGAATACTGAAGTGGTTTGCCATTCCCTTATCCAGTGGACCACATTCTGTCAGACCTCTCTACCATGACCTGCCCATCTTGGGTTTCCCCACGGGCATGGCTTAGTTTCATTGAGTTCGACAAGACTGTGGTCCTAGTGTGATTAGATTGACTAGTTTTCTGTGAGTACGGTTTCAGTGTGTCTGCCCTCTGATGACCTCTTGCAACATCTACTGTCTTTCATCATTTTCTCTTACCTTTTGCGTGGGGTATCTCTTCACGACTATTCCAGCAATGCACAGCCACTGCTCCTTACCTTGGAGGAGGGGTATCTCCTCAATGCTGCCCTTCCTGATCTTCAATGTGGGATAGCTCTTCTAGGCCCTCCTGCACCCGCGTAGCCACCGCTCCTTGGAGGTGGGGTGGCTTCTCCCAGCTGCCGCCCCTGGCCTCAGGTGTGGGGTGGCTCTTCTCAGTCATTGCCCCTGATCTGGGATGTGGGGTGGCTCCTCCCAGCCACTGCCCCTGACCTCAGACACAGGGTAGCTCCTCTCGGCCATTCCTGTGCTGTCGCAGCCTGGCACTCTTGGCCACTGCCCCTGACCTCAGACGTGGGGTAACTCTTCTTGGCCACCATCCTTTGGGCATAGGGTCCTCCCGGCTTCTGCCCCTGACCTCAGACATTGTGTAGCTCCTCTCAGTCATGCTTAGTGCGCCGGTCGCAGCTGCTTGTGCTTAGTGCCAAGTGGGAGTAGACAACCCTATAGTTTGAAAAATAAAGATGAATCACTTTCATACTTATAAAAGAGTGTGGTCCTGGTGTTGGATCAGTGTGATTCCTGGAAGAAATGATATACAATATAATTCTAGAGTGGGCAGGCTATAGCTGGATTTCCTCTTTCATTACTTGAAGGGATGGGTGGTAAGGTTTCTGAGCACTTAATTTCAATGTGTTTGTATGGGCATGTTTCCCACTAAGAAGCAATTATCCAACACCAGCTGCAATTTAATTCATTTCAGATACTGTCTACATAGAGATAGCAACAGAGTCCACAGGTTAAAACTCAGTCCCACAAAACTGATTGCTTTCCACTCAGAGGCCAATCACATACCCAAGTTGTCACCTGTGTTACTGACTGACCTGCAATAGATAGGAGTTTCCAATGACCCCATCCTTGGTTTCAGTTGATTTCCTACAGCAGCTCACAGAATTTAGGAAACCAGTCAATTCACTAGGTTGCTGCTGCTGCATCTGTGAAGTCATGTCAGTTGTGTCTGACTCTGTGCAACCCCATAGATGACAGCCCACTAGGCTCCACTCTCCCTGGGATTCTCCAGGCAAGAACACTGGAGTGGGTTGCCATTTTCCTTCTCTAATGCATGGAAGTGAAAAGTGAAAGTGAAGTCTCTGAGTCATGTCTGACTCTTTCGCGACTCCATGGACTGCAGCCCACCAGGCTCTTCTGTCCATGGGATTTTCCTGGTTTCTTATAAAAAGATGTAATTCACAAAGACTCAGATGGAAGAGATGCATAGAACAATGCATTGGAGAAATGGTGTGGAGTTTCCATGCTCTCTGAGTGCCACTCTCCAAAATCTCCACTTGTTCACCAAT
This sequence comes from Oreotragus oreotragus, assembly GCA_006410675.1. NCBI lineage: Eukaryota > Metazoa > Chordata > Mammalia > Artiodactyla > Bovidae > Oreotragus > Oreotragus oreotragus. Next base: position 699,033 of record SJYX01008634.1, on the reverse strand, counting down.
CTAGAAGCTCCAAGAACCTTGTCTTTGCAGTTTTATGGAGGCTTCATCACAAAGGCACAATTAATTAAATCATTTTTCACTGGTGATTGAACCTAATCTCCAGCCTTCTCACCTCCCAAGAGGTCTAGGGTTGGGACTGAAAGCTCCAAACTTCTAATCACATGGGTGGTTCTTCAGACAAACAGGCCCTATCCTTAGGTGCATTCCAAGGTCACCTCATTAACATAAACCAATGTGGTAGAAAGGGGCTTGGATGAACAAAAAGACTATTTCACTTTTATGACTCTGAAGCAAGTGTATAAACTTGAGAGAAGACACCAACTATTTTGACAAAAAATGCTCCCATTGTTTTTATTGCTCAAGAAATTCCAAGATCCATGAGCACAAAACTGGGAACCTCCAATTAAAATAAATAAATATATATATATGTATATATATATATTAAAAAAAACTGGGAATAGAGAAATAAGATATATATTTCTTATTATAAGTAACAATATTGTAAGTAGGTGAGATGAAAAACTATTTCAGTAGATGGAATAGCACATGCTAAGTTCCAGAGATGAAAGAGTCTATTATGCATGAGAAGAATGAGCAGATGTGTAGGTGGTTACTGAGAGCAGAAAAATAGGAAGAGAAAAAGCTAGACAGTGTTGAGATGGTTTAGGGTTTTCTAAGCCATGTGGAGGAGTTTGCGCCCACTTACTAAAAATGGAAGTCCTCAAAATTTTTGCAAAAGTGGAGTCAGCTGCCCAGATATGCATTTTTCCCAAAACAAGTAATAGTAAGAATAAAAATGTTGACTGCTCTGAAAAGAATGGGGTGATGGGGCAAGGGAAATAAAGCAGCTAGCAAATAAATAACATAGTAATACATGCTAGAGATTGTTGGTCCTCAACATGTGTAAGTAGGATACAATAACGGAATGGGACAAGATATAGGAGATAACTAGTCAATACTTAGTGGTTGATTGTATAAGAAGTTAAGAGAGGGAGATAATAGGATGTGAACACAGAGTGGCAAACATAGTTGCTGGGAAGGGAAGTGTAAAAATAAGTGCACACCTGAGTGTAGATAAGGAAGGAGTCATGAGACCAGTTGGGGCCTTTTAAAACTATAAGTGTTCCACTCAGCATTTAAATATGCAAATAGAGAGAAATGAAGAGGCAAGTGCTGGTTCAATATTAACTAGCATATATATGCAGTAACAGAAGCTGTGGGAAGAGATGAGATCACCAAAGAAGATATGGGGCTTAAAGAACAAATCACTGAGGACAGAGATTGAGTGTCCCACTTAAATGTGGTCAAACTGACCCTCATAGCAAAACTGGTTTTCATGCTTCTGAATTTTCATAGTAATCTGTTTTTCCTTCTTTGTTTATCACTTTAGCCTTATAAAGTATGGTTATTTATTTTAATTTTGTTTTATTTACTCCACCCCTCAATAATTATTTATCAACCATCAGACATTTTATATATTTTAAATTTATTTAATTGATTCTAACCCTAACTCAAATCCTTTTTTTTTTTTGGGGGGTTGCTCTTTTATATATTTTTATATATTTTATATTCACTTTCTCATTTTATACTCACAACAGATTTGAGAGATAGGCTATGATTTTCCCCTATTTGTCAGAGATAAGGATATGTGTTCTCCAAATCCTGTATATACCATCCTCATGGACATACAAACAGGCTTAATGTTCCAATTAGCCTTATATTTAGGCAGGGCCACCCCGACAATGGACTGAATTCTAGTCAAAGAAATGTAATCTGATTTACTCTATTTCCAGGACTGGCCTCTAAAATACCTTCCTTACAATACTCCTGACACTCTTTTTATCTTCATTTGAGTCCAAATACAGAAAATCCAGAGATGGATAGCAAGTCCCTTGCGGGATATTGAAGCTTCAGTCCTTGAATAGATTCTTAAAAGAGGATAACCCCCAAAACAGTTGCCTGAGCCGAAATACACATCAGAAAGTAACATGAGTGAGCAAGAAACTTTTTGTTTGTTTTGTTTATAATGACTGAATTTGGTATTGTTTGTCAAAACAACTAGCTTAACTGACTAACAGACAAGTAAAAGAAAGGTAATTAAATTTAGTAAAGTAAAAAGTATTCATTTCAGTTCACACAACTAGTAAGTACATTTGCTGGTATGCCAACTTAAATATACTTGAGCACACACACAGATATATTACAAACTTATTTTCTAAAATATTTCTTCCCTCCAAACTCACATAATCTCAGAGCTCAGGATAGGGTCTCACCCATGTGGCAAACGCCATGACAATGTCTGTTAAATGGAACAAATGAAGTTATGGCGATATTGTCATAGCCATGCCACTATGGATTATAAAACTCTTGATAGAAAATGATACACTAAAGTACTGCTTGGGAATTTGTGGATTAGAAAATGAATGTCAGATGACACACATGGTGAATAACAACTTTGATCTTAGTCTTTTCCTCCCATTGACTCGTAACATTATTATGGATAAACAAATACAGAGAATGAAGTCCCTCTAAGGCCTCCCTTATTTTTAGAATGCTATGACTATGAAAATTAAATTTTAAAAATCCCTTGAGAAAATATTATTTAAATTACTAATTTTTCTTTAGCAGCTCCACCTTCAAAAAGTGCCACCTTAACTGAGATTTTAAAAGAAGCAAAGATTTTTTTTTTAATGTTAGAAATATGGAAAAAAAGAAAAAAAAATCCAGAGAGCTGTTCAGTAAGACCAAAAAAAAAAAAAAAAAAAAGATATTTCTAACAGGGTTGTCTTGCAAACTTGTCACCTATCATAGTTAGTAATATCATCATCAAAATGCTTTTAGTAGCTAAACAAAATATTCAGAATAACCAAAATAACCAAAGAAAGTATTTTATATGTGTAGAATTCTTAGCAATTTGTTGTGAAATGCAGTACTCAGAATTGTGTTTGCAATTTGAAATCTTGCTGTAAAAGTGTCTAAACTAACAGTGGTGCCCACAGCTTGTCTATGACATTAGGCATTATTCTGCTTTCTGGCTATCTAAATAAAGGTGATAAACATATTAAATAGGAAAACATAATGGAGATGGTGTCAGAAAAAAAATCCATAAATCTTCATCTATATATAGAAACACAATAATTTCAAAAGAAGATTAGTTGGTAACCTAAATCCTGAAGCATCAGTATTTGGATCTAGATGCAGGATGACCTTACCTTGTAATAAATGCAAGGAAAATCTTAATCATGTCCACGCTAAATTAATCTGAATTCCCCCAGTGCATTTACTGATGTCATAACAGTCATTGCCTAAGACCATCATGATGAAACCATATATCTGAATTTGAGCACACAGAGAGAGGAAGGGAGAGAGAAGAGAGAGGAGGGGAAAAAGAATGAGAGACAGATATAGAGGAGAAAAAAAGAGAGATTAAGTCAAAGTCCAGCATCGCGTTTGTGCTCTGGGGGAAAGGTAAGAAAAATATAAGTAACGAGGAACATTCCTAGCTAATGAGTAAACTCACTAAGAAAAGGCATGGATTTTTACATATGTATATAACATATAAAATATACTTAATATTTGTAATAACAGGTTATTGAGATGTAAAGGGAAAACATAGTTTTCTTCTTTATACCTTAAAGAATGCATTCAACGTATTTAATTTAGTTTAAATTTCTAATTAGAGAAATCTCAATTTTAGCATAACTTTTTGTTACAAAGAACAGATCAAAGAGGGGACTTTTTGTTTCAGATTGAATTTGGTGGACAATGTATATTTGTCTCACAGCTCAGAAAACACAATATGGAGAATCAGTATACAAAACTATGGTCAGTCCAAATTGCCTGTGAGATTCCTGCCTTGAAATATATTCATCCAATGATTCCCATTTTATCTTTTTTAAATAAAGGTTTGTAGGATCATAAAAAATAAATATGCCATGAGTTTGTGGATTGTTTTCTTCTTTTTTCCTTTTGGCTGGTTCATGCTGCGTTAGTGGGATAATTCTTTATCCAAAGCGCCGGCACTCTGGTGCCATCAAGCCGTGATGATTTTTGCCTTATTGCATTTAGCAGCACTTCAGCATTATGGCTGCACACTACCTCAGGGAACAGGAGGGGGCTGGAAAAAAATAGAAAGGAACAAAATAAAGATAGAAAGAAATAATCATCAGAGAACATCCTCAGGGAGTGCAGAAAAGCAAAAGCCAGAGAAAGTAACAACTTACAGTGCTGTGAAAATTGTGTGAACCTCTTACAGGGAGAAATACATGTTTGATAGAATTTAAATTATTTAAGACCCTGGAAAGTGATTTTACTCATCTTCCGCTTCTGGAGGAAAACTATCTGCAAATAATTTTATTTACTCCTTTCTCTTACTCATTTTTTTTTTCTACCTGTAAATTTTACATTCAATCTTTAATGCTAGATTCAGGTAACTAAAGTTACTCTGCATTGTTGTATTTCTTTTCTATTTAATTGTTTTGCAGCATTTCATCTGATTATAAATGTCATGTTGACATATTATAGGTAGGTATTACAAAGTCAAGCAAATTGTAGACAAACTTTATGCCTTAAATTTATATCATCTTTGCAGTGCCAGATAACATTGGGTTGTGGCTTTTTTTCTGGAACTTTATTAAAAATGAACATAGCTTTTAGGGAGTTGGACATTATCAAAATGATTTTTAGAATCATAGAAAAAGGATTTCCCCAACTTTTACAAATTCTGAAGTTTAACATATCTCTACAAAGAGAGTGACTACAATTGTATAAATTTAAGAAAATAATAATGATAAAATGAGAGGAATCATAAATAGTATCCTATTTAAAACTGTAAACAGAGATGACTCTCATCTCAGCACCATAGGAAACAAGTGGTTGTTTTTATGTCCAGTGCAACAAGTTTTTGCTTTTCGTGGCTCCTCAGCTCAGAGAGCAGCCATTTGTTTCTGACGCAGTAGAGACTGAAACAATCTAACCCCCATGGTGCTATATTAATCTTTGTAAAGTCTAACAATGTGGTTTCAGTGAAGGATAGGGAAACAATTTCTTAATCTCCCAAATAAGTGAACTTTTTACAGAGACACAGCATCAAAATGTGAATATCATGACCAAAAACATAATGACTATCTCCTATCTTCCTTAGGAGAGAAGGAAGGGGAGATCTGTCCTCAAAGGGCAGAGTTAAACATGACAGTTTCTCAGCTATCCAATCATATTTACAACAGTGCGGTACAGTGGGGAAGTCATTTCAGCAGATTGCATTCCCCAAAGTAACTGAGTGTTAGCTTCCCCTACTGGGGGTGGACTGATGCCTCTGTAGCAGGTCTTAGTAGGTGCTGAGTGGGATGTCCCTTCCCCTCGTGATGATGTAGAATGATGATGCCAGGCCCTTCCATTAAAGGGATGAGATATATAAAGTTCCTCCTTAATGATAGCCAGGGATTTAAGGCACATGCTTCGTAGGCAGAAGAAACTGAGAATGAGTCATGGTGAATAGTGAAAAGCCAATCCTTTTGCTATGATATCACACTAGCACCTAAAGTCTAATTTGTAGAGTACCCTTTTTTTTTTTTTTTCTGGTCAAGACATTCAAGTTCTAATTTATTTAGAGGTTCCTCAGTCATCAACTTTTTAGGGAGGGTAAAAAGTTGTTTTTAGCCTCAGAGTTTGCTCATGAAATAGGGGAATGTATATGTACCTAATAAAGAATAAAGAAGTTAAGAAGGCACAATGATCTTTATACATCTTTGGCTGATAGGTAAACTACATAAACTAAACTCTTAAAAAATGTATACAGACATCTTCACATGGTATTTGTCTACCACATAAGTAACATGCCAGCTCACAATTCTGCATGATGTTCTAACATGCAGTTCAGTTCAGTCCAGTCACGCAGTCAAGTTCGACTCTTTGTGACCCCATGGACTGGCGCATGCCAGGCTTACCTATCCATCACCAGCTCCCGAAGCTAGCTCAAACTCATGTCCATCAAGTCAGTGATAACATCCAACCATCTCACATGCTGTCGTCCCCATATCCTCCCACCTTCAATCTTTCCCAGCATCAGGGTCTTTTCCAGTGAGTCTGTTCTTCCCATCAGGTGGCCAAAGTATTAGAGTTTCAGCTTCAGTATCAGTTCTTACAATGAATTTTCAGAACTGATTTCCTTTAGGATTGACTGGTTGAAACTCCTTATAGACCAAGGGACACTCAAGAGTCTTCTCCAACACCACAGTTCAAAAGCATCAATTCTTCGGCACTCAGCTTTCTTTATAATCTAGCTCTCACATCGACAGGACTTTCCTGTGGCTCAGAGGTTAAAGCGTCTGTCTCCAATGTGGGAGACCTGGGTTCGATCCCTGGGTAGCGAAGATCCCCTGGAGAACACCAATATTCTTGCCTGGAGAATCCCATGGACAGAGAAGCCTGGTAGGCTATAGTCCACAGGGTTGCAAAGAGTTGGACACAGCTGAGCGAGTTCACTTTCACTTTTTCACATCTATACATGCCCACTGGAAAAACTATAGCTTTGACTAGATGGACCTTTGTTGGCAAAGTAATGTCTCTGCTTTCTAATATGCTCTCTAGTTTGGTCATAGCTTTTCCTCCAAGGAGCAAATGTCTTTTAATCTCATGCAGAATATAACATGCAGAATCAGGCCTAAAAAACTGTTACCTATATTCAACTCCATAACCCACCTACTATACCAGAGAGGTTGTGTGTCTGTTAATATCCTTGACTTTGGAGAATTGGAAACACCTGAATTTCAGCCCCAGATCTTCCTCCTTCTAGCCAAATAATCTTAGTCAGTTGTTTAGTCTTATGTGAGTTCTGGTATTCTCATCTATAATACAAGGTAAATGGATGCTTTTTTGTAGGATTCTTGCAAGGATTGAGTGACTTATAGACATTTTTATTCTACTTTCATTTAGTTGCTTCCCAGCTGTGTAACAAAGCACAATCAGTGGCCTCACTTGCTTCTATTCTCAGTGTCCCAAGAGAAGGAAAATACTCTGGATGCCCAAAGAGAGTGAAGAATGTGGTAATGCTTCTCAACAGATAACTCAGATCACCTGAGAATTACAATAATGCCTAAAATTAATCACTCTAGATTTTTCCATGGAACACAAAATTGTGTTCCATGGAAAAATGTAGAGTTGAGAAGCCAACAGATATATGAGCTTCTTGCTATTGTGAAGAATTAAGTGTATAGTCAGCCTGAGGAAACTGGTTTTAGTTTTCAGTTTATATAATATCCCTAACAATTTAATATTTTCAGCAGGGTATCTGTGTTCCATGTATTAATTGGTGACTTTAATACTATGCTAAATGACCTCAATATTAATACTAAAAGTCCTCAAGAATGAGAATGACAAAATACCAAATATGCCACATAAAATGTGCAAAGTTTTAGAAGCAAACACTGATTGCATACTTATGATGTGCCAGGAATTGTTCTAAATGTTTTACTGGCTCTGTTTTATTGAGTCTGTACACCAATGCTTCAATGGAGGAATGTTTTGTTCATTAGATTAAATCTCTGCTGATGAGTTATGGAAAAAGGACTTCAGCGTAGGCATCCTGACTTCAGGGTCCATAGCCCATGCTCTAGGCTGTATGTACCATATAATTGCAAACAAGACAGAGACGAAAATGATGTAGTTTATCTCAGCTATAGGCATTTAGCTCTGTCTGGATGATTTAAGAACTACTTTTTGATCATGGCATATTTTAACTTATGTTAAATTTATAGCATAATAATCTAACACCAAAGTTTGAGAATATTGTGTTGGAAATAATATTATAAAAAATAGGTAATGACTTGTTGTGTGGGGAGAAAGAGAAATAAGAGCTATATTTTAGCAAGACTGCATCATCCTAGTACTTGATTAACAGCTCAGTGAAATTCCAAAGAACATAAAATCTTATCCTTCTAACTTTATAAATAAAGAAACTGAGGCCCACAGAATAATACAACAGCAGATGCACACGTCTTATGTTGTTAATTAACATTTGTTTCACTTTTCACTGACTGGCCAAGCTACGAACCTAATGTTGAAAAGAAAAAAGAAGCAGGTATGTGCCACCCAGAGAAGGTCACAGAAAAAGACCACACACATATTATACCCTAGTGGTATAGAGTTTACTTACAGCAAGAGGAGAGAATGAGGACACAAGATCCAGCACCTTGCAATGTGATCTCCCACGCTAAGTTATCTGCCTCCCTTCTGACAGAAGAGATTTTGCTGCATACATCACACTTCTTGCTGCAATAGAAGAATCATGACCATCCCCCTGGGACTTGAAATACAGAAGGCTGGGGGCTTGCCTAAGGGCCATTGACACATGTGCTTAGGAAGAACAAAGGAGTACATACTAAGTTTGAAACAGGGAAAGATGTTTCCACAAAAGGCCATCAACCCAGAACAAGCTGTTAGTTCTCTTTGCCTCTTGGTAATAAAGTGTTCCTGCATGGATTGAAACATGGTATGCATCAGATTGCCATTCCTAACTCTTTTCGTTTTTTCTTCTTGATGGGTACCAATACTTTATTTCACCTTATTTAACTATCAGAAATTGGCAGTTACTCGTTAAACATATATATATATATATATATATATATATATATATATATCGATAGATAGATCCATTATTGTAAATTCAACTGCATATATATAAATTTCTTTGCTCATTTTTTTCTTGCAATCCTCTTGGAATATATTTCCATTTTCCTGAAGTTCTTGTAAATAGGATTTGGTTTTGGTAGATTTTTTTTTTGTCATAAAATACCTTTATTTTATTTGTGTTCTTTAATGATGGTTCAGCTGGATATAAAGTTATAGATATTTTTAATTTATTTTTTAATTGGAGAAAATTTGATTTACAATGTTGTGTTGGTTTCTGCCAAACAACAACACAATTCAGCAATAATTATATTTATATATATGTATGTATGTATATATATAATCTCCCTCTCTTCTCCCCATCCCACCTTTCTAAGGTCATCAACGAGTGCCAGGCTGTGTTCCCTGTGTTATATAGCAGCTTCTCAGCTGTTAGCTATTTTACACATGGTAATGTATATATGTCGATGCTACTTTCTCCATTCATCTCACTCTCTCCTTCCCTTACTGTGTCCACAAGTCCATTTTCTATATCTGCATCTCCATTCCTTCCCTGAAAATAGGTTCATGATACCATTTTTCTAGATTCCATATATATGCATTAATAAAAATCTGAGTGCCAAAGATTTGATGTTTTTGAACTGTGGTGCTGGAGAAGACTCTTGAGAGTCCCTTGAACAGAAAGGAGATCAAAACAGTCAATCCTAAAGGAAATCAATCCTGGACATTCATTTGAGGGACAGGCTAAAGCTGAAGCTCCAATACTATGGCCACCTGATGTGAAGAGCCAACTCATTGGAAAAGACCCTAATGCTGGAAAAGACTGAGGACAGAAGGAGAAGGGGGTGGCAGAGGATGAGATGGTTGGATGGAATCACTGATTCAATGGACGTGAATTTGAGTAAACTCTGAGAGATAGTGAAGGACAGAGAAGCCTGGTATATTGCAGTCAGTGGGATTGCAAAGAGTCAGAATTGGCTGAGTGACTGAACAACAACAGTGTTAGACAAATACAAAAGGTCCTGTGCTGTGCTGTGCTTAGTCTCTCAGTCATGTTTGACTGTTTGTGACCCCATGGACTGAAGCCCACCAGGATCCTCCAGACAAGACATGGAGATTCTCCAGACAAGAATACTGGAGTGGATTGCCATGACCTCCTCTAAGGGATATTTCCAACCATGGATCGAACCCAGGTCTCCTGCATTGCAGGCAGATTCTTTATCATCTGAGCCACCAGGGAAGCCCAACAATACTGGAATATCCCTTCTCCAGGGGATCTGCCCAACCCAGAAATCGAACTGGGATCTCCTGCATTGCTGGCAGACTCTTTACTAGCTGAGCTACCAGGGAAGCACACAAAATGTCCTAGCCATTCCTTTCTCCAGGGGATCTTTCCAACCCAGGGATCGAAACTGAGTCTCTTGTGTTGCACAGATTCTTTACTATCTGAGCCACCAGGGAAGCCCCAAAAGCCCTATGGTAGCTAAATCATGGGACCAATTATGTCTATGCCCTAATTCCTGCAACTTGTGAATGCATTGTATTTATTACATGGCAAATGGTTTACTGCAGATGCAGATCTTGAGACATGATTTTTCTTGATGATTCAGTATGTTCAGTTAAAGCATGTGAGCTCTTAAAATCAGATAACTTTTTCTTGCTAAAGTCAGAGAGACAGGATAAAGGAAAAGGCAGGAGAGATTCCAAGCAAGCATGGGAGAGACTTGACACACCATTGTTGGCAGCAAAAATGAAAAGGAGGCTGCAAGCCAGAGGATGTAGAGATCTTCAGAAACTGGGAATGTCTCTAAACTGATTCCTAACAAGGGCATGGGATCTCACAATTGCAAGGAAGTAGATTCTGCCAATAGTCTGAATGAGCAATAAATGGATTTTCCCCTAAAGACTTCTGTAGGGAACACAGAATTGTTGTCACCTTGATTTTAGCTAGTGAGACCTGTACCAGATTTTTGACCTATAGAATTGCAAGATAATAATTTCCATTGTTTTAAGCTCCTAAACTTCTGATAATTTGTTCCAACAGCAATACATATCTAATTTAGCTTCTAATAAAGTTGGGGTGCTATCATTATCTTTATGCTTTGAATTGGCAATTATACTGTTTATCTGCACAATTTTCATTTATATACATTTCTGATGCTAACTTTATTTTTAATTCTAAAGTTGTGTAGCATTCCAAGATCTCACAAATATTGGCATTCTCAGTCAGGGATGTGTGATTCTAAGACAGCTTTCAGGATTCACTCTGAAAGAAATTCTGGAAGGATTCACTCTGAAAAATTCACTCTGAAAGAACCATGTTGTTTCCACTATTTTATTCAGATGAAATCAGCTGATCCTAGACACAGGTGTGAAAGTAAGGGTACTTCACAAATAAGTAATTTCTCCCTATATGGTGTTTGCCTGTAGGCACGTCTCCTTGTTTTAACTTAGAAAATCCTTATAGTTAAGTAGTTGAGCTTTGTTTCTTTCTCTGCTCCACCTTCCTCCCTGAGTTACTGACCTACAGTTACCAGGTCAGGGACTCCTGAAGTAGAACCCTGGAATTAATTGCAAAAATTTTATGGGTCTAAACGATGCCTATCTTGGTGACCCAGGGTTGTAAAATGAACAGTTAGCTGCCCAGATAGGAGAGGTGCTCTGCTGATTCATCTTGGAGGATGCTGCAGAGCAAAAAAATCAAGCTGAAGAAACTTCTATTTAAAATGAGGCTTTGTTTTAATCAAGACTTTTTTTTCTTGTTCTTATTCCAATCAAGCCTTCTATATAATGAAATAGGAGATAAAGAATATAATCACAGCTAAGCTACTCATGGCAGAGCTACCTTGGCCCAAAGTGATATTGGATATCCTATTATTAAGGAGCTTAAACAACTGACTCCAAGCATAATACACTACAGTGTTCTAGTTTGCAGATGATGCTAAATTGGGAGGAAAGGTCATCCCTGAAAAACAGTCCTCAGGTAGGAAAAGAATTAGCTCCCTTAAATACCTGGGCTAATAGATAGAAAATTCAATGAAGATAAATGCAGAATAATGAGTCTTGTAGCATGTAATAAAAGGACATAATATCTCCTTAATGGGAAGGTACTATAGCATATTGACCTGGAGAGAGATGTGAGTTATTTTAATAAAAACCTATATTAAAGATTATTCAGATTCATTATTATTGGAAAAAAGGAAGAAATGCAGTGTGTTTTGTTAGATTTCACCTAAAGCAGCACATTCAATCTAATCACTGTACATTCTCCAAGAAGCAGATTTAGAAAGAGCCTTAAAAGGGCAATTTATAGACAAGCTAAATAAAAGCACTTATCAGAGACACAAGTATGAAAGAAATTATAGGTTAAACTGACCATTTTCTTTTTGGTAAGTCAGACATGTTAGAGAACGTTGGAACAATGGAGTGTCAGGACTGGGGTAGCAAGCATACTGCATTTTGAAGACAGAGGGGAGCTGCTCAGGAAATCTACCTTTTGTTCTGTAAGACCCACTTTTATCAATGGTCTGACAATGGCCATTAAATTCTTCAGCAATTACAAATCTCAGATAACAAATAAAGCACAGACAAGTCTTTCTGACAGTTCTTCTATTTCTTTCACAGCTTTTGTCTTATTTGTGTCCTGCTTAACTTCATCTGCAGATTTCTGAAAAATTACTAACATTGAAGAGTTAACAGGCTGATGTATATCAATCAAGACAAAATAATAGGGACATGTATAGGTTTAAAGGGAGAAGGAGTTGGAGTCATTTGAAAGAAATCCTTAAAAATAGATGTGGGTTACCCAGCAAATATAAAAATTAACTTTTGTAATCAAAGGATAAGAAAAATTGCTAATTACAAAACTGCCACTGCAAATAGGTGACATTCTCCACTATTTGCCAAGGTAAATTGAAGTATGCCTTCAAGTACATGTCAGACAACTAATATCTCCCCATATTTGTCCATCATGATACGTTTCACTCTTTCAGAGGTCCCTGGAGGATTAGAGATTAAACTATTATTATTCATAAGCAAATTAGTACCATGCTTGAGTTCAGACTCTGGAATTGAATAGATCTGGTTAGTCTGCGGCTCTAGGACAGGACTTCTCAATCTCAGTATTACTGATATTTTGGACTGGATGATGTTTTGTTAAGCACTGCAGTATGTTTGATTGTATACTTGACCTCTCAGTTCAGTTCAGTTCAGTTCAGTCGCTCAGTCATGTCAAACTCTTTGTGACCCCATGGAATATAGCATGCCTTGCTTCCCTGTCCATCACCAACTCCCAGAGTTTGCTCAAACTCTAGTCCATTGAGCCGGTGATGCCATCCAATCATCTCATCCTCTGCTATCCCCTTCTCCTCCTGCCTTCAATCTTTCCCAGCATCAGGGTCTTTTCCAATGAATCAGCTCTTCATATCAGATGGCCAAAGTATTGGAGCTTCAGCTTCAGCATTAGCCTTCCAATGAATATTCAGGACTGATTTCCTTTAGGATTGACTGGTTTGATATCCTTTCTGTCCAAGGGACTTTCAAGAGTCTTCTCCAACACCACAGTTCAAACATATCCATTCTTCAGAGCTCAGTTTTCTTTATGGTCCAACTCTCACAGTCATACATCACTACTGGAAAAACAATAGCTTTGATTAGTCAGACCTTTCTTGGCAAAGTAATGTCTCTGCTTTATGATGTCTAGGTTTGTCATAGCTTTTCTTCCAAAGAAAATTTACTAAGCCTTTACCCACTTCTATCAAAGTTGTGACAACCAAAAATGTCTACAGACATTGCCAGATATCCTAGGGTGGGGCTGAGGGAAAAAAAAAATTACTCCAACTGAGAACTGATAGGCATTGTTCTAAGACCACGTGACATACCCTCAGTTCAGTTCAGTTCAGTTCAGTCGCTCAGTCGTGTCCAACTCTTTGCGACCCCATGAATCGCAGCACGCCAAGCCTCCATGTCCATCACCAACTCCTGGAGTATTAAACCTCAATTTCTTCATCTGTAAAAATAGCAGATTTTGCATACCACCAAGTGGTAGTCATGTGTCTAGCTGTCTCAGAAATAGGAGGCAGCTTTGTGACTCTCTAAATGAAAAAATAAAGACTCAAAATCATCAACTGACTTGCCCAAGGACTTACCAATCTTCAGTGGTAGACTTTGAGCTCTAACCAGGGTGAGTTGAAAAAAAGTGGGAAATGGGTTTATGGAACATAAGGATAAAATCATTCTGACTACAAATCTCAGCATCCCATGTGTGCTTTACCCAATAGATCTTAAACCAACATTAAGGAATCACTGTGGACTGTCTATTACAATTACTCCATCTCTCAGTATAAATTTGAGGATTATCCTGGTTGCTTTCTATTTTCTTCTATATGAATATTTGCCTTCTACATATTTACTCTTATATGAGTATTTGTAGTCTATATATTTTCTTGTATATTAATATTTTTCTAATCTTGGCTGTGGTTTGTTTTACATATACAGAAGACATTTTTGAGTAGAGCTGGACAAAGCCCTGGCTAATGAACCAAGTTGAAGGAAAATATTTGTTTTGTACAATACTGCATATTCTGCAAACAGTTAAAAAAAAACACACACACACAGAAAAGGAAAGACTGGTTTGCTTTTCACAAGCTTGCAAAATTGTGTATTTTTTTTCTCTTTTCAATTTTTTTTTGGGGGGGAAAAGCTTGTCACTTTTCATGAGACTATATATTCTACCATGAGGTTTCTCTAATTTAAACAGCCTATCTTTTACCAAACATTAAACAAGCCATAAAGCAGGAACTTTGGAACTTCAAATGAAGCTGTCAGAGATTCTTCCTGCCATCAGATGATTTGCAGCTGTGTGACTCATTTGTATCTTTATAAGAATTCAGGGGGAAAAAAAGAGATTATTAGCATTTCAATTCCTGTCAACTGCTGAAACTAACTAGGCCTGAAGATGTGCCTGGCTTCCCTGTGCTAATGCTGTGATAAGTGCTGAATACAAGCCGTGATGTTGGAGGAACTTAGGAGTGGAAGTGATTGAGAAAGGAAGCATCATTGGTACCAAACACCCTTATACATGAATTGTCATGCTCAGCATATCTCACACAGCATGGAAACATGCTGAGTATTGGCAGATAAGACATGCTTCTCCCAGGAAAGAATGAAAGCCTAGAAGATAGGACAGTGCAACATTTCAGTGTCGCTTGGGTGTGTATACTCACATCCTTTCTCAAAATACCTCCTTAGCCTATTGTTCTAACCCTCAGTCTAATTAAAGTCATACCATTTTGCAGGTAGTTCTATACTCCTTCTATGCTAAGCATCATTTCTTATGTGATTCTCTCTGCCTAGAATCACAGTTTTCACCCCCACCCTTTACAAACTCTTGCTGTCGAATGGAGAAATAATCCCTAGCTTATATCAACAGGGCATTTATTCTTTCCTCTGAGCAAGGAACTACAGCTGTGAAACAGTGATGAACATGACAATCACTTTCATAAAATAGATATTTATTTAGTTCATGTTTGTTGTTTGACTAATTGAAAAATAAACGGAGAATTGGATGCATAATGAGCCTATTTTTTCCCATACCAGTATATAACATCTCTCAAGAACTAGAAAAAACATAATTCACATGACTTCCTATCTCAATATTTGATTCATGATTTCTCTTTATCTGGCAGGACTGTTATTGAGCACATGCCTTTATTTTTCACTTCCTGATCCCAAATATGTAGTTTCATCATATGGGGTAATGTTGTAGTGTTTGTTATATTCAAAAGATAATTTTCATTTTAAATTATTTAGTCACTAGTTAAAAAAAGAAAAAAAGTATCTAGAATCATAGGATTATATATATATATATATATATATATACACTATTCTTATAAATTTTGAACACAAGCAATTTCAGACTCAATTTTGAGCAAGTGTGTGAAGAGAACAGATACCATGTAAATCAGGACCTAGGGAGTATATGTGTTTATTAAAATTGTTCATGAGGTAACAAACCCTTACTAAGTTATATGAGTAGCTGTACATGTATATGAGAAGAGAATTCATCAGAACATAATTGCTCTCCCTGCCCTTTGAAAAACCTGTGTACAGACTTTACATGGGGTAGTTTACTTTTAGTTGTCTATTGCTTTGTTAATAATTTCCATCCTCAAAATAGACCTTTGGTTTTGGCGTTTTCCATTTGAATAATTGCTTTGCAGATCATTTTCAGTTCAGTGCAGTTCAGTTGCTCAGTCGTGTCCAACTATTTGTGACTCCATGAATCACAACATGCCAGGCACTCCTGTCCATCAGAAAGTCCCGGAGTTTACCCAAACTCATGTCCATCGAGTCACTGATGCCATCTAGCCATCTCAGCCTCTGTCGTCCCCTTCTCCTCTTGCCCTCAGTCCTTCCCAGCATTGGAGTCTTTTCCAATGAGTCACCTCTTTGAATGAGGTGACCAAAATATTGGAGTTTCAGCTTAAGCATCAGTCTTTCCAATGAACACCCAGGACTGATCTCCTCTAGGATGGACTGGTTGGATTTCCTTGCAGTCCAAGGGACTCTCAAGAGTCTTCTCCAACACCACAGTTCAAAAGCTTCAATTCTTCAGTGCTCAGCTTTCTTCACAGTCCAACTCTCACATCCATACATGACCACTGGAAAAACCATAGCCTTGACGAGATGGACCTTTGTTGGCAAAGTAATGTCTCTGCTTTATGCTATCTAGGTTGGTCATAGCTTTTCTTCCAAGGAGTGAGCATCTTTTAATTTCATGGCTGCAGTCACCATCTGCAGTGATTTTGGAGCCCAAAAAATTAAAGTCTGACACTGTTTTCACTGTTTCCCCATCTATTTCCCATGAAGTGATGGGACCAGATGCCATGATCTTCGTTTTCTGAATATTGAGCTTTAAGCCAACATTTTCACTCTCCTCCTTCACTTTCACAAAGAGGCTCTTTAGTTCTTCTTCACTTTCTGGCATAAGGGTGGTGTCATCTGCATATCTGAGGTTATTGATATTTCTCCCGGCAATCTTGATTCCAGCTTGTGCTTCTTCCAGCCCAGCGTTTCTCATGATATACCCTGCATATATGTCAAATAAGCAGGGTCACAATATACAGCCTTGATGTCCTCCTTTCCTATTTGGGACCAGTCTTTTGTTCCATGTCCAGTTCTAATTATTGCTTCCTGACCTGCATATATTTTTCTCAAGAGGCAGGTAGGTGGTCTGGTATTCCCATCTCTTTCAGAATTTTCCACAGTTTAATGTGATCCACACAGTCAAAGGCTTTGGCATAGTCAATAAAGCAGAAATAGATGCTTTTCTGGAACCTTCTTATTTTTGCCATGATCCAGCAGATGTTGGCAATTTGAACTCTGGTACCTCTGCCATTTTTAAAACCAGCTTGAACATCTGTAAGTTCATGGTTCATGTATTGCTGAAGCCTGGCTTGAAGAATTTTGAACATTACTTTACTAGTGTGTGAGATGAATGCAATTGTGTGGTAGTTTGAGCATTCTTTGGCATTGTCTTTCTTTGGGATTGGAATGAAAACTGACCTTTTCCAGTCCTGTGGCCACTGCTGAGTTTTCCAAATTTGCTGGCATATTGAGTGCAACACTTTCACAGCATCATTTGAGGATTTGAAATAGCTCAACTGGAATTACATCACCTCCACTAACTTTGTTCATAGTGATGTTTTCTAAGGCCCACTGACTTCACATTCCAGGATGTCTGGCTCTAGGTGAGTGTGAGTGATCACAGCATCATGATTATCTGGGTCATGAAGATATTTTTTGTACAGTTTTGTCTGTTCTTGCCACCTCTTCTTAATCTCTTCTGCTTCAGTTAGGTCCATACCATTTCTGTCCTTTATTGAGCCCATCTTTACATGGAATGTTCCCTTGGTATCTCTAATTTTCTTGAAGAGATCTCTAGTTTTTTCCATTCTGTTGTTTTCCTCTGTTTCTTTGAATTGATGATCATTTTAGCCCTTCTTTATTCAGAGTCATACATAAATACAAGAGTAATTGTAGCCACATGGATGAGAGGCCCATTGATTTTCTAGTTGACTTTATGGAATTATAAAATACAAAGAAATCTCAGAAATTATCTTCAGCCATGAACATATTTTGAAGAGAGGAAAACTGAGGTTCTTATAATTTGAATGATTCATTTAAAATAAAACAAGCAGGTAATGGCAGAGACTAGACCAAAACCAGATTCTGGTCTTAATTTTCATAATGTCTCAAGTTGCTTCATGTTCTAAATCTCTGGTGTGCTTTCTTAAGCTGAAATCCTCTCAGAAGTCCCATTTCTCAAAGCTGCACTCTCATCTTTAGTGGAAATTGTCCTGGGAAAATTTTCTTTCTGAAGGAATATTCAAGGTTGACTTATTCCTAAACATTAATAACTGCAGAACTAGATCCCAGATGAGTGCTTATACAGTACTACAACCAGTGGTATAATCATCAGTAGTACAACCACCAGTAGTACAATCAGAAGTACAACTAATAATATAACCAATAGTACAACCACCAGTAGTGCAACCATCAGTAGTACAGTCAGTAGTACAGCCAATAGTACAATCTCATTTATTTAACATGAGGGATGTAGTTGTGCCAGGGATGGTCCCACCAGGTGTACTTTTAGTTAAATGGTCCACAGGTTTTGTTCAAGCAAGTGAAGCTTCTTTGCTTTGGGGCTCCATTGAGTTGATATCAATTATCTGACTATTCGGTTTGAAGTTCTAGAGGAATTTTTTTTTCCCTGTCAAGGTCAGTTGGGGTCAAAATTGTTGGTAAATCACTTGAAGTCATTTACTATCTCTTGAAACCACAGGCATATAACTCTGGAGATTTTATTCATCTTCTTGGTCAGTGCAGTGGTATTGTTTTGGATATGAGTACCAGATATGTTTAATTGATAATAAAACATTAGAATAAGCAGGAACACTGGCTTTCAATAATTTATTTGGTCAGTCTCAAACATTTTGGAACTTACTAGTTTGGCAAATGCCAGTTATCGTGCTAGGCTCTGGAAGTAAAAAGGTGTATCCAGAATCTGTCCTTAAGAAATTTTTACATCAGGAAATATGTCCTATAATTTCTTTTGGACTTTCTGTTCTCTCATCCATTTATTATCTTCAAATGATAAAGTCCTGACTACTTTCTTCTTATCCACTTAAATTTTTGTTATACCCATTACACTGATTCAATTTCTCATCTTTACATGCTTGTTTTGCTATAAATAATTTTGCCAATCAACTTCTGATTTAAAATATCTGTCTCTACAAACACAGGCTTAAATTTTACTAAATTTGGATTACCAAGTATGGGACTAAGGAGGATTTATTTTTGAAAAGATTCTCCGATTAATAGAATTATTTTTTATATTGATTTAGGTGTGAATTACAGTTATAAGCATTCATGAGCAGTCATTGAACTGCTTATTTAGATTTGTGCATGTTATTATTTTATTATACCTCAGCCATTTTAGAAAAAAAAAAGCTTCCCAGTTAATTATAATTATTACTATGAAAGCCAAAGTCTTTTAAACATTTTTTTTTTCTTTTTTACTGAGAGATATTGTTGATAATGCCTTGCAAACTATAGAATCATCCCCCATTAGGCCATTCAGGTATGATCTAAATCAAATCCCATAGAAGTATACGGTGGAAGTGAACAGTTATAAGCATTCATGAGCAGTCATTGAACTGCTTATTTAGATTTGTGCATGTTATTATTTTATTATACCTCAGCCATTTTAGAAAAAAAAAAGCTTCCCAGTTAATTATAATTATTACTATGAAAGCCAAAGTCTTTTAAACATTTTTTTTTTCTTTTTTACTGAGAGATATTGTTGATAATGCCTTGCAAACTATAGAATCATCCCCCATTAGGCCATTCAGGTATGATCTAAATCAAATCCCATAGAAGTATACGGTGGAAGTGATGAAGATGAATAGATTCAAGAGATTAGATCTAGCAGATAGAGTGCCTGAAGAAACATGGGCAGAGGTCTGTAATACTGTACAGCACATAGTGACCAAAACCATCCCAAACAAAAAAGAAATGCAAGAAGACAAAGTGATTATCTGAGGAAGCTTTACAAATAACTGAGGAAAAAAGAAAAGTGAAAGGCAAGGGAGAAGGGAAAATTATAGCCAATAAAAATGCAGATTTCCAGAGAACAGCAAGGAGGAACAAGAAAGGCTTCTTAAGTGAACAATGCAAAGAAATAGAGGAAAACAATAAAATGGGGAAGACTAGAATTATCTTAAATAATCATAGATATCAAGGAATATTTCATGCAAAGATGGGCATGATAAATAACAGAAAAGATAAGGACCTAACAGAAGCAGACAAGAGTAAGAAGTAACAAGAATACACAGAACTGTTCAGAGAAGGTCATAATGACCTGGATAACCACAATGATGTGGTCACTCACCTAGAGTCAGACTTCCAGGTCCTTAAGAAGAATTACTATGAACAGAGCTAGTGGAGGTGATGGAATTCTGGCTGAGCTATTTCACATCCTAAAAGATAATGCTGTTAAAGTGCTGCATTCAACATGTCTGCAAATTTGGAAAAAACAGCAGTGGCCACAAGACTGGAGAAAGTTTCATTCCAATTCCTAACAAGGATAATGTCAAAAAATGTTTAAACTACCATATAATTTCACTCATTTAACATGTTCTCAAGGTTATGCTCAAAATCCTGCAGGCTAGGCTTTACAAGTATTTAAACTGAGAACTTCAAAATGTACAATCTGGTTTTCAGTGAGGCAAATAAACCAGAGATCAAATTTCCAACATTCTTTGGATTATGGAGAAAGCAAGGGAATTTAAGAAAAAAAAAAAAAAAAGATCTACTTCTTCTTCATTGTTTATGCTAAAGTCTTTGACTGTGTGAATCACAAGAAACTGTGAAAAATTCTTAAAGAAATATGAATACAAAACCACCTTACCTGTTTCCTGAGAAACCTATATGCAGGTCAAGAAGCAACAGTTAGAACTGAACATGGAATGATGGACTGGTTTCAAATTGGAAAAGGAATATTACAAGACTGTATATTCTCACCCTGATTATTTAACTTCTATGTACAGTACATCATGGAAAATTACAAGCTGGTGAGTCACAAACTGGAATCCAAAGTTTGCTGGGAGAAATATTAACAACCTCAGATATGCAGATGATACTACTTTAATATCAGAAAGTGAAGAAGAACTAAAGAGTCTCCTGGTGAGGTTGAAAGAAGAGAGTGAAAAAGTTGGTTTGAAATTCAACATTAAAAACCTGAGATTATGGCATACAGTCCCCTCACTTCATGCAAATATAAGGAGAAAAAGTGGAAACAGTGACAAAATTTCATTTCTTAATCTCCCAAATCACTGAGGTAGTAACTGCAGCCACAAAATTAAAGGATGCTTGCTCCTTGGAAGAAAAGCAATGACAAACCTCGACAGCATATTAAAAAGCAGAGATGTCACATTGCTGACAAAGATTCCTATAGTCAAAGCTGTGGTTTCCCCAGTAGTCATGTATGGATGTGAGAGCTGGACCATAAAGAAAGCTGAGCACTGAAGAACAGATGCTTCTGATTTGTGGTACTAGTGAAGACTCTTGAGAGTCCCTTGGACTGCAGGAGATCAAGCCAATCAATCATAAAGGAAATTAGTCCTGAACATTCATAGGAAGGACTGATGCTGTAGCTGATGCTTCAATAATTTGGCCACCTATGTGAAGAGCCAACTCATTGAAAAACACTCTGATGCTGGGAAAGGTTGAAGGTAAAAGGAGAAGGGAGTGGCAGACAATGATATAGTTAGATAACATCACCGACTCAATGGACATGAATTTGAACATTCTCAAGGAGACAGTGAAGGACAGAGGAGTCTAGCATGCTGTGGACTACGGGGTTGCAAAGAGTTGGAGAGGATTTATCAACTGAACAACAATATTTGTATATTTGCTTTAATGTTGTATTTGTATAAATTTTCTCCCATAAGGAACAAACTAATAATAGTGTTCTCCTGTTTGCCAGAATGGGCAATAACTGTGTAGATGAACAACTAGGGCAGAAGAAATGAAATTTCCCTATATATTTTTTTAAATAGATACTTTTTAAATGCTTGAACAATTAACATGTATTTCTAACTTTAAAAGCAAAATTGAAATCATAAAAAAAAAAAACAAAAGAAAGAAAAATACTTCCTGAGAAGTTACTGCAAAATGTCTCCAGAAGAAAAATATTTTCAATTTTGAGTTGTAGGTGAATCAATTTACAGAAGCTTGAAATACAGGTGAGATTAAAAAAAGGAAGATCAGTCAGAAAGGTGTAGCAGTTATTTAGGTGAAAGATGATGAGGACCTGAACCAGAGAACCAAGAGCCACTTAGGAAGCAGAATCCGTATAACTCAATGGCTGATTAAACTGAGGTTAAATTGGAGGTGGAAGTGGGGATTGGGAAAGGAGGAGGCACTTGGGCTAACTGAGAAGTGACCTTAGGAAATAGAGAGTGTGGTTGGGATTTGTTGAATCTGAGGTTTACTCAGGATAACCAGGTGAAATGTTCAGAAAGCAGATGATGTAAACGTGTTCAGCCAACAACATTTTCAGGACCTCTGCTTTAAGGTATCTTCTGGGTTATTGAGCAACCACAAGGTGCCAAGCGTTGTGCAGAGAACTTGCATTGCAGCTTCTCTCAAATAACAAAAGACATTGAAAATCATTATCCTCATTTAAATATAAAAACACTCATTTGTAAGTTTTTAAAGCTAATCAGTCCTGTTGTTCATGGACGACCATATGCAATCTGATGTATAAAAATGATGCTAAAGCCTGATTCTTCTAATGATCATCAGATGGGTGTGAGAGTGAAGGTAATATTTGACAGCAAGCATTCATCTTAGTAGATGGCTGTTAAAGTATTCTAAAAAAATTCTACTCATTATTTGACTGTCAGACATTGCCTTTAACTGGTCATCAAAGAAGAGTCACGATAGCCTCTCAGAGATCTAATTGCACAATGACACAGTAGCTGCACCACCTTTAAAAAAATTGCCTTATATAAATATATTTCAAATACCATGTACATCGCCCATTTAAGATGCATGACTCACAGAGCTATACAACTATCAATACAGTCTAGTTCCAAAGCAATTTCATCACCCAAAAGAAAAACTCCATACCTATTAAATTGAGTTCCTATTCCTCCTGTCCTGCTCTGTCCACTTCAGTAGCCACTAATTTACCTTCTTTGCCTATTCTGGACCTTTCATATAGATACAAGCATGTGCTTTGCATGTGCTAAGTTACTTCAATTGTGACCCACTCTTTGTTATCCTATGGATTGTAACCCTTCTGTCCATGGATGCTCCGGACAAGAATACTGGAGTGGGTTATACAAACATACATTTTATATAAATGGAATCAGACATTTATTTTGTGATTGACTTATTTCATTTAGCATAATGTTTTCAAGGTCAGTCTATATTTTTTCATGTATCAAAATTTCTTTCTATTTTATTGGAAATAATACTCTGTTGTATGAGTATATCACATTTTATCTTCCTACTTATCATTTCATGGATATTGTTTAGATGGTTTCTAATATTTAGGTATTATGAATAAAGCTGCTATGAATATCTGTGGGTAAGTTTTTGTGAAGACATATTATAATTTGTTTTGGCTATATAAATAGGAATGAAATTCCTTGGTCATGTGGTAATTCTACCTTTAATGTTTTGAGGGATTGCCAAATTGTGTTGTAAAATAGATGCACTGTTTTTCAATCTTATCAGCAATACATAAGAGTTGCAATATCTCTGAATTCTCACCAACACTTATTTTTGTCCATCTTTAACAATTATTACTTCCCTGTTATTGTGAAGTTTTATCTTATTGTGTTTTTAAACTTCATTTTCCTGACTATTAATATTGAACATTTTTCATATGTTTATTGGGCATTTTTATATTTTCTTTGGAGAGATGATTATTTAGATCATTGGTCCATTTTAACTTAGGTTTTTATATTTTTATTATGGAATTGCAATAATTACTTTTTTTAAAATATATTTTTTATATAAATCACAATTGTACTCATTTCACACACTAGTAAGGTTATAATCAAAATCCTTTAAGTTAGGCTTTGGTAGTATGTGGACCAAGGGCTTCCAGACGTACAAGTTGGCTTTATTAAAAGTAGAAGAATGAGAGATTAACTTCTTAACATTCATTGGACCATAGAGAAAGCAAAGGAATTCTAGAAAAATATCTATTGCTGCTTCATTGACTATGCAAAATTCTTTGACTGTGTGGGTCACAACATACCGTGGAAAATTCTTAAAGAGATGGAAATATCAGCTGACCTTACCTGTCTCCTGGTAAACCTGTACACAGGTCAAGATGCAACAGTTGGAACCTTACATGGAAAAACTGACTGGTTCCAAATTGGTAAAGGAGTACAATAAGGCTGCATATTGTCACCTTGATTATTTAACTTATATGTACAGCATATCATGCAAAATGTCAGGCTGGGTGAATCACAAGCGGGAATCAGGATTGCTGGGAGAATTATCAACCTCAGATATGCAGATGATACCACTCTAATGGCAGAAAGAGAAAAGGAACTAAAGAACCTCTTGATGAGGCTGAAAGAGGACAGTGAAAAACGTGGCTTGAAACATGAAAACTTGCATTACCATATGTAAAATAGATAGCCAACAAGAACTTGCTATAAGGTTCAGGAAACTCAAACAGGGGCTCTGTATCAGCCTAGAGGAGTGGGATGGGGAGGTAGATGGGAGATATGTATACCTATGGTTGATTCATGTTGAGGTTTGACAGAAAATAGCACAATTCTATAAAGCAATTACCCTTCAATAAAAAATAAATACAATTATTTAAAACAACAACAACACTCCATCCTGGCATCCCATCCTCTCATTTCATGGCAAACTGAAGGGGAAACAGTGGAAACAGTGACAGTTTTCTTGAGCTCCAAAATCACTACAGTGACTGAAGCCATGAAATTAAAAGACACTTTCTCCTTGAAAGAAAAACTATGACAATCCAAAACAGCGTATTAAAAAGCAGAAACATCACTTTGCCAACAAAGGTCTGTTTACTCAAACCTATGTTTTCTCCAGCAGTCATGCATAGATGTAAGATTTGGAGCATAAAGAAGGCTAAGCTCTGACAAATTGATGCTTTCAAATTGTGGTGTTGGAGAAGACTCTTGAGAGTCCCTTGGACTGCAGGGTGATCAAATCAGTTAATCTTAAAGGAAATTAACCATCAATATTCACTGGAAGGACTGATGCTGAAGCTGAAGCTCCGATACTTTTGTCACCTGATGCAAAGACCCGATTCTTTGGCAAAGACCCTGATGCTGGGAACATTAAAGGCAAAGGGGAAGGGAGAAGCAAAGAATGAAGTTGTTAGATAGCATGACTGAGTCAATGGACATGAATCTGAGCAAACTCTGGGAGATAGTGAAGGACAGGGGAGCCTGGCATGCTATAGTCCTGGAATGCTAGGGTCTCAAAAAATTAGGTACAAATTAGAGACTAAACAAAAGCAAAAATATATGTTTTTCAAATGCATTCTACAATCCTGCAAGTTGTGTCATCATTATTGGTCGCATTGTCTGTAGTGGAAATTTTGTAATTTTGGTATAATTCAATTTATCTACCTTTTCTATTGCTGCTTGTGTTTTTGGTATTATATGAAAGAAGAAATTATTTAATTCATGAAGATTTATCCCTATGCTTTCTTGCAATACCTTTATAGTTTTAGTTTTACATTTAGGTCTATGACTTGTGTTGTGTATTTATGTGCGTGTGTGTGTGTTTGGTCTAAGAAAAAGGCTCAATGTCTTTTGCATGCAGATGTCTAGTTTATCTAGTACTATTTCCTAAAAAGAGGTATTCTTACTCCATTGAATTTTTTGGCCTCATTGCAAAAGCCAATTGGCTATTTTACCTGCTTCTTTAGTGTGGAAAAATCCTGGTTTAGCATATTTCCTTTAGCTTGTAAACTCTGAAAATTAAAAGGATTAGTTTTGTCTATCACTTTGCAACTCCATGAACTGTATCCTGCCAGGCTCTTCTATCTATGGAATTCTCCAAGCAAGAATACTTGAGTGGATACCCATTCTCTTCTCAAGGGGATCTTTCCTACACAGGGTGAGGACCCGTTTCTTATACTGCAGGCACATTCTTTTCCATCTGAGCCACCAGGGAAGTCCTAGGGTGGCTAATATGTATCATTAAAGTACTATCCAGTTTTATGTTCCTGTTTGTTATAATTTAAAAACAAATATGATTTTACTAGATATGGTAGGCAAAATGACAACCCCCTCCCCAAGATCTCAAGATCCCCACATACTCATCTTCAGAACCTGTGAATATCTTGTCTTACATGAAAGAGAAGATTGAAGATGCAGTTAAGTTTTCTGGCATTGATAAGGGGAGATTACCCTGGATTAAACAAATGGACTCAATCTAATCACTAGTCTTTAAATTGGAAGATGAAGAGGCAGAAAAGAGAATCAGAGAAATACACTGTGAAAAGGACTCAAGTCACTGTAGTGACATTGAAAATGGAGGAAGCAGGCTGCAAGCCAAGTCATGCAGATGGCTCCAGAAGGAAAGGCAAGGAGTTGGGTTCCCCTCTAGAGTCTTCAGAATGAATCACGGCTCTCTTCACTTTGATTTTAACCCAGTGAGACCTGTGCAGGAAGTCTCACAGAACTATAAGATTATAAATGCGCTGTTTTAAGTTTTTAAGACATGAAGTTTGTGTTAATGTGTCATAGAAGGAACAGAAAACTAATGCAGCAGTATTTTAGGCTAGCAGTGGTCTCATCTGTATAATTGTTTTTATGGCCTGGAGCCCTTTTTTTTTTTTTTTCCTGGCTTAAAGACTGGTTAATTTCTGACCAGTTAGGGAATACAGTACTGCCCTCCACATTGTACATATGCCTTTCCCTCATTATAGCCAAGGGAAAGTCTCAGGGTCTGAGGCCACATTCAGAAAGCTGAACTGCCTGCTTCACTGGGTAGACAACAACTCTGATATCCTCAGCTGCTAATATTCTGCCACTAAATCTACTTTAAAAAACATAAAAAGAAAAACAGCAGCACACTAAGGAAAATAAATGTTTAGATGAATTCATGTGCTTTCCACTAGAGAGGTTAATAATAAATCTGCTGGGTAGTACATATTGCCCTCCAAGTTTAAAGTCACCTCGTCATTCCCAGGGAGATTAGCTGAATTAATGGTCAAACATGTTAATAGAATAATGGAGCGTCCTTAACCATTTCTGGAGGAGGAAGGGGAGGGGTGTACTGGATGCTTATTTTATGGCAATTTATGTCAGTGTAAAAGTTATAAAGATTGCCAGAAAGTAAAGGAGCATGATGTAGAATCACTAGAGAAACTGTAAAATCAATATCTCTAGGGTTTTCAACACTGTACTTGGCAGGTCCTTTCAAATACATTGCCTGCATGATATTTTATGTATGTAACTGGCAATGGTGATGGTGGATGATATTCACCTCATGGATTTGGCACCAAATCAATCATCAAAAGTGAAAATGCATATGTCTCTCTCTATTTTCTATCTGCTTTCTCAAAGGTTGTCTGAGATTAGATCCTAAACCCAAGAGAAAGTTATCCACAGCAAAGGCTAATAGGAAAGATTCTAAAAGTGTCCAAATAGATAGAAAAATGCAACTAAAATCATAGATTCTTTTTAAATAGGAAATAGCAATTTATTCTAACGGTAGGAAAGAGGGGTTTTAAAACTGAGATACTATTTTATTCCTATGATATTGGCACATATTTAAAAATTAATATATATGTAGGTAAATTTGTAGGAAAATGGAAACTCAAATGTTTATGGTGAGAATATACACTGTAAAACCATTTGTGAAGTGAAAATTGGTAATATTTGATATCATTTTAGATTAGCAAAATCTGACCCACTGTGTAAATACTATGGCTTTCCAGTAAACTCATGGGATGATCATTTTGATGCTGCAAATTTTTATTATTGCAACAACTTCCTTGAGTACAATCCCCTAACTCATCCAAAGGTTGTATAAAACTCTAGTTATCTGTATCAAAAGAATACTAATTGCAAGAACTGAAAGACTTCTGACTTACACAGTTATGTCATATGGGAAACTGTTTCCTGGCAAACAGAAGTTCAAAGATGAAACTCAGAAATAGATACTTTGATGAGATTAGATTTAAATCAGTGTACATATTTGCTTGTGTAAAGTGTGACCCTGGTGGTCAATTGAAGACAATGATGAATCTGTTTCCATTATAGCTTAAAGGTGTTTGGAATCAAGTGTCTGCAGAAGGCAAGACATTGGACACCAAGTTGCTATTGGAATTAGAACAATTTAATGGAAATATGACCGCTGCTGCTGCTGCTAAGTCTCTTCAGTCGTGTCCAACTCTGTGCGACCCCATAGACGGCAGCCCACCAGGCTCCTCCATCCCTGGGATTCTCCAGGAAAGAACACTGGCGTAGGTTGCCAGAAATGAATACATATGATAAAAAAGGACTATGGAGAGGACTGCATTGGAAAGCTTGCAGAAATTATGTGACAAGTGTGGAGATTTAAATTACCAGGCCAAAGCTTAGTTAAAAAAGCAGATGATTTTTTCTTTGACTTGAAAGGTTCCCTTCTTTCTCAAAACTTCAAGGTTAATGTTTCTAAACCTCACACTCAATGTTTGGTCTACTGATGGCTGAGATAAATATATGTTGAAGTCAAAGTTATGCCATATCTCTTAAATCAAAGTATACCAATGGTAAAGTATAGGATCCTGAGAACTAGAATTGGGATATTTGTAGAGATTCCACTGAGTATGAAAACTTAGAAACCCAAAATTCCACAGGGTTTCATATTTTTCCAACAAAGAAGCTTTCTTCTGAGGTGTTTACCTCCCTTATTTCTGAAGATATTTATTATTCAGAGTTGAGGAAATGGCATTGCAATAATGTCTCAATTCTTATCAAGATCTATCAGATCTTATGCTACCACGTTGCTAACTTGACTCAATTCCTGGCAGAGTCCACCAATCATACTTATGTCTCCCCAAAAAACACATAACCACCATTAGTGCTGAAAATTGGAATCCTTTCACCAGTTTCCCTCATGTTAAATTCCCCAGCTCTTTCAGTAGTTGAGTTCTTCATTCACTAAGCCCTGTTCAGTTCTTCACTACCCCATGGACTGCAGCAGGCTTCCCTGTCCTTCACCATCTGCCAGTTTGCTCAAACTCATGCCCATTGAGTCAGTGATGGCATCCAAACATTTCATTCTCTGATTCCCCCTTCTCCTCCTGCCTTCAGTCTTTCCTAGCATCAAGGTCTTTTTCAATGAATCAGTTTTTCACATCAGGTGGCCAAAATATTGGCGATTCAGCTTAAGCCACACTCATTAGAATGAGTATTCAGAACTGATTTCTTTTAGGATTGACTGATTTCATCTTGTAAGCCAAGGGACTCTCAAGAGTCTTCTCCAAAGCAACAGTTCAAAAGCATCAGTTCTTTGGCATTCAGCTTTCTTTATGGTCCAAATCTCACATCCATACATGACTACTGGGAAAACCATAGCTTTGACTAGATGTACCTTTGTTGGCAAAGTTTTAGGTTGGACATAGCTTTTCTTCCAAGGAGAAAGCATCTTTTAATTTCATGGCTGCAGTCACCATGCATGGAGTCACCATGGCTCCAGTGATTTTGGAGCCCAAGAAAATAAAGTCTGTCACTCTTTCCATTGTTTCCCCATCTACTTGCCATGAAGTGATGGGACCAGATGCCATGATCTTAATTTTTTTAATATTGAGTTTTAAACCATTTTTTTCACTCTTCTCTTTCACTTTCATCAATAGGTTATTTAGTCCTTCTTTACTTTCTGTCAAAAGGGTAGTGTCATCTGTATATCTGGGGTAATTGATATTTCTCTTTGTAATTTGATTCCAGCTTGTGCTTCATCTAGTCCGGCATTTCGCATAAAGTACCCTGCATATAAGTTAAATAAGCAAGGTGACAACATACAGCCTTGATGTTCTCCTTTCCCAATTTTGAACCAATCTGTTGTTTCATTTCCAGTTCTAACTGTTGCTTCTTGTCCTGCATACAGATTTCTCAAGAGGCAGATAAGGTGGTCTAGTATTCCCATCTCTTTTGAAGAATATTCCACATTTTGTTGTGGCCTACCCAGTCAAAGACTTTAGCATAGTCAATGAAGCAGAAGTAGATGTTCTTCTGGAATCTGCTTGCTTTTTCTATGATCCTATGGATGTTGGCAATTTGATCTCTGATTCCTTTACCTTTTCTAAATCCACCTTGAACATCTAGAAGACCTCAGGTCATGTACTGTTGAATCCTAGCTTGGAGACTTTTGAGCATTACTTCACTAGCATGTGAAATGAGTGCAATTGTGTGGTAATTTGAACATTCTTTGGCATTGCCTTTCTTTGGAACTGGAATGAAAATTTCATTAGTAAACTCTACCAAACATTTAATGAAAAATTAATAGTAATATTTATCAAATTTTTCTAAAAGATGGATAAGAAGGAAACTGTTCCAAACTCATTTTATGAAACCAGCATTAATCTGATATCCAAACCAGACAAGGTACCACAGGAAAAGATCACCATAAGCTAATCTCCCTACTGAATATATGCATGAAATTGAAAAGTGAAAGTGAGGTCGCTCAGTCATGTCCAACTCTTTGCGACCCCATGGACTACCAGGCTCCTCTGCCCATGGGATTTTCCAGGCAAGGGTACTGGAATGGGGTGCCATACTTGGTGGTAAAAAGCTCAGAACTTTTTCTCAAAAATTATCAACAGTGTAGCCCACTCACTTTCATGCATTGGAGAAAGAAATGGCACCCCATTCCAGTGTCCTTGCCTGGAGAATCCCAGAGATGGGGGAGCTTGGTGGGCTGCAGTCTATGGAGTCACACTGAGTCGGACACCACTGAAGCGACTTACCAGCAGCAGCATCCCACTCTCACTACTTTTATTCAACACTGTAATGGGAGTCCTAACCAGAGAATTAGGTTAAAAAATAAATAAAAGGCACTCAAACTAAAAAGTAAAAAGTAAAACTGTCACTATTTTCAGATGGCAATACTATATATAGTAATCCTACAGAATCTCTGAAAACCTGTTAAAACTAATAAACAAATTCAACAAAGTTATAGGATATAAAATCAATACAAAAATTATTTCGCATTTTGTACATTAATAATGAACTAACAGAAAAATAAATTTTTAAAAATCCAATTTGAAATTGTGTCAAAATGTATAAAATACCTAGGAATAAAGTTAATCAAGAAAATGAAATATTGGCATATTGTAAACTATAATACTCTAATGAAAGAAATTAAAGAGGCAGATAAATATAAGGATATCCTCTGCTTATGAATTAGAAGAATTAATATTGTTAAAATGGCCAGAATACCCAACACAATCTACTGAAATCCTTATCAAAATTCCAGTGACATTTTTCATAGAAGTAGAACAAATAAACTGAGAATTTGTATGGAACAACAAAAGATCTAAATAGTCAAAGAAATCTTGAGAAAGAAGAATGTACTAGAGGCATCATGCTTCATTATTTCAAACTAAATTACAAAACTGTCATAATTAAAACAATATGATGTTGGAATTAAAAAGAAATAGAAAGTCCAAAAATAAACTCACTTAAAAAAAAAAAAGTTGGAGGTAGAGAGTATGTTGACTTTCATGATAAAAATGTTAAAATCAAGAAAAGGAAAAGCATAACCATATTTTAAAATGTATTATTTCTCTTCTGGCATTTTACATGGGGTAGATTATTTAAGCTGAAGTAAATCATAAATATTACTATGGCCCAATCAAGTATTTTCAAATGTAAAGTGACAGAATCAGGTAAGTTCCAGCTGCAATAGTTTCTTTGAAAAAAGTTGATATCATAGCTTTCTATACCACAGTCATGACCCTCATAAGTATGTTTGCTTTCATTCCACTCAGTTCCTTTATCTATTTTCCATCAAAGCTTATTTCTATTCTCTTTTGGAATACACTCTAATCCCCTTGTTGGACTTTCCTGGTGGCTCAGAGGTTAAAGTGTCTGCCTGGAATGCAGGAGACCAGGATTTGATCCCTGGGTAGGGAAGATCCCCTGGAGAAGGAAATGGCAACCCACCCCAGTACTCTTGCCTGGAGAATCCCATGGAGGGAGGAGCCTGGTAGGCTACAGCCCATGGGGTCGCAAAGAGTCGGACATGACTAAGCGACTTCACTTTCACTTTCAACCCCCTTGTTAGCAGTAAAATATTGTGTCTGGCTTCATGGGACAGAAACACAATTACTGTGACTTACCAAACAGAAGTTTTATATTACATCTTCAGCTGGAACCCTGAAGTGGACAGATTAAGGCTAGTACAGTCTCTCGAATAGATCAATAAAGCAATTGCTTCTAGTTCCTTCTTTGCCATGTGAGGAATATAATTATTATCTGAGTAGTCTCCTCCTAATCATTAATTAGCTGTTCCACCTCTGCTATTATATAGGCATTTTGTGCAAAATAAGAAAGCCACGAAAAATATAATTTATACCAGGGAAGACAAACCTTTCCAATAGATTTTCCACTTATATTTCATTGGTTACATGTCATAAGTTCTTCATTCTCAACATCAGAAGTAAGGAAGACTAGAAAATATAGTTTATTTTCCTGGGAACAATAGCAAAGTTTTTAAAGCATTAATGATGGCAATGTTGAAAATGGCATTCTGCTTTGAAGGAAAGGGAGGGTAAGAATTAAGCTGATACTCAAGAGTATTTGTCATATTTTAGCCTGTCTTTATCTGAACTTTGTTAAAGTTTGAAGTTCAACTTTGGTATATACCCTCAAAGATATAGGTGTCCAAATTTATTGCTGCCTTCATTGATTCCCTGTTGATAACTGAGACAATCATTATTTTTTAGCTTGTATGTTGTGACTGAATTGATTATTGCAAGGCATTATTACTGAGTTTATTTTTTCTGGATTATTAGTTAATTTCCAGAAATTAGGTAGCACAGCTTTTTCTTTTGTATCTCAGTAAGTGGATAGTTCTAGTCACATGGAAGTTAAATACAGTAGTTTATATTATCTAATGTATTTTAAAGAAGAATAAATAGCTGAAGAAATGTTCTAAATGATAAAAAAAAAAGATTACTGAAAAAGTTCGATTTGTAGTATGTGGGATTAAATCATATTTTCAGGTTGTTTTCATCATTAAAATATGTTAACTTGTTTTAGAAAGCACTGAACTTTGACATATTCTTATGACCTCCAGGGGGACTAGAATTATGAACATGAGTAACAACAATGGAGAAATAATATGATAGCCATTTAATCTCATGTGCCTAGTCATGGTTATATGAACTGGAGAATACATTGTGTTCAATGTACAAAGCTAAAAATTAGAATAATTCAGAACTTGTGGTTATCAAAGGTACACTAAAACAAGAAAATAGTGTGTCAAAGATGGAAAAAAAGGTGTTGATATTTAGTAGAATGCAAAGATAATATAAACTCATCCCCAGTCCTTTAGCACCTTGCACTATGTTTTTGACCTTCACCTGGAAGACTGGGAAATAAGATTTAGTAATATATTCCCTCTTCTCTGCAATCTTTTAAAAANTGGAGAATCCCATGGAGGGAGGAGCCTGGTAGGCTACAGCCCATGGGGTCGCAAAGAGTCGGACATGACTAAGCGACTTCACTTTCACTTTCAACCCCCTTGTTAGCAGTAAAATATTGTGTCTGGCTTCATGGGACAGAAACACAATTACTGTGACTTACCAAACAGAAGTTTTATATTACATCTTCAGCTGGAACCCTGAAGTGGACAGATTAAGGCTAGTACAGTCTCTCGAATAGATCAATAAAGCAATTGCTTCTAGTTCCTTCTTTGCCATGTGAGGAATATAATTATTATCTGAGTAGTCTCCTCCTAATCATTAATTAGCTGTTCCACCTCTGCTATTATATAGGCATTTTGTGCAAAATAAGAAAGCCACGAAAAATATAATTTATACCAGGGAAGACAAACCTTTCCAATAGATTTTCCACTTATATTTCATTGGTTACATGTCATAAGTTCTTCATTCTCAACATCAGAAGTAAGGAAGACTAGAAAATATAGTTTATTTTCCTGGGAACAATAGCAAAGTTTTTAAAGCATTAATGATGGCAATGTTGAAAATGGCATTCTGCTTTGAAGGAAAGGGAGGGTAAGAATTAAGCTGATACTCAAGAGTATTTGTCATATTTTAGCCTGTCTTTATCTGAACTTTGTTAAAGTTTGAAGTTCAACTTTGGTATATACCCTCAAAGATATAGGTGTCCAAATTTATTGCTGCCTTCATTGATTCCCTGTTGATAACTGAGACAATCATTATTTTTTAGCTTGTATGTTGTGACTGAATTGATTATTGCAAGGCATTATTACTGAGTTTATTTTTTCTGGATTATTAGTTAATTTCCAGAAATTAGGTAGCACAGCTTTTTCTTTTGTATCTCAGTAAGTGGATAGTTCTAGTCACATGGAAGTTAAATACAGTAGTTTATATTATCTAATGTATTTTAAAGAAGAATAAATAGCTGAAGAAATGTTCTAAATGATAAAAAAAAAGATTACTGAAAAAGTTCGATTTGTAGTATGTGGGATTAAATCATATTTTCAGGTTGTTTTCATCATTAAAATATGTTAACTTGTTTTAGAAAGCACTGAACTTTGACATATTCTTATGACCTCCAGGGGGACTAGAATTATGAACATGAGTAACAACAATGGAGAAATAATATGATAGCCATTTAATCTCATGTGCCTAGTCATGGTTATATGAACTGGAGAATACATTGTGTTCAATGTACAAAGCTAAAAATTAGAATAATTCAGAACTTGTGGTTATCAAAGGTACACTAAAACAAGAAAATAGTGTGTCAAAGATGGAAAAAAAGGTGTTGATATTTAGTAGAATGCAAAGATAATATAAACTCATCCCCAGTCCTTTAGCACCTTGCACTATGTTTTTGACCTTCACCTGGAAGACTGGGAAATAAGATTTAGTAATATATTCCCTCTTCTCTGCAATCTTTTAAAAACAATTGAGGCTACACCTGAGTTCACAAAGAAAGTAAAACCTCTGAGGAAGTTGTTCTTGGTACAAAACAACCTGTTGTTTTTAACAAATTTTAAAGAATTATTCACATGATTAAAGATTAGAAACCTATTACCATTACTCCATTTTTGCCCCTTATCTTTCTCTTACTTTAATGATATATATATATTCTTCATTTAAATATGACTAAAAAAAGAAGTATGGAGTAGGAAATGACCACCCAGCCCAGTATTATTGTCTGGAGAATTCCTGGTGGGCTACAGTCCATGGAGCTACAAAGAGCTGGACATGACTGAAGCGATTTAGCACAACAAAAGAAGGAAGTATGGTGGAGATTGACCTCTCTGTTCTGAACTCTCATTTTGCATCACAGATAAGACTAAATGTGTAGGTCTGAGGTACCATCAATCTTGGTGGAAGAAATGGGAAGGGAGGGAAGAGGACTGATACCAGAAAATCACTAATTTTCTGATCATTATGTTATTCAAAGAAGACTTGGTTTATGAAAAGTTCATGGATGGATGCTTGTTAATCTTATAGCTGTGTTGGGTACCTAAATGATTATGCTTCATTCAAAGCATTGGTTTCAAATCTTTTTGTTATTATTATAGAAAACTTTATTTTTTCTTTCTTTGAATGAAATTATGCATTGCAGCTCCATAAGCTGGAAATGTAGATCTCCTCTGAGTAAGAGAAAGGAAACACACAAGGGAAGAGGACTGATACCAGAAAATCACTAATTTTCTGATCATTATGTTATTCAAAGAAGACTTGGTTTATGAAAAGTTCATGGATGGATGCTTGTTAATCTTATAGCTGTGTTGGGTACCTAAATGATTATGCTTCATTCAAAGCATTGGTTTCAAATCTTTTTGTTATTTTTATAGAAAACTTTATTTTTTCTTTCTTTGAATGAAATTATGCATTGCAGCTCCATAAGCTGGAAATGTAGATCTCCTCTGAGTAAGAGAAAGGAAACACACTATCCCTCAGCTGTGCCCTCTTTACCTGGAGTCAGTCTCCTTTACTCTGGCAGACAGTGCAAAAAGTTACTGTACAATCTGATTTGCCCAGATTCCTGGAGAAGTTACAAGCAGTGATCTATTTCACTCTCAAAAGTGAACCAGTTTGAACAATATGTTATATGGCCATCTTATTGATGAGATATCTTAGAGGA
This sequence comes from Oreotragus oreotragus, assembly GCA_006410675.1. Taxonomy (NCBI): domain Eukaryota; kingdom Metazoa; phylum Chordata; class Mammalia; order Artiodactyla; family Bovidae; genus Oreotragus; species Oreotragus oreotragus. Next base: position 663,031 of record SJYX01008634.1, on the reverse strand, counting down.
ATCTTGGAGCATCAGGACCGCTCTAAAAAATCACTGAGAAAAGGCACTTATTTGAAATATTTGTGATTTAGCTGACATACATAAAGATATGACTTTAGATTTATTGCATACTTATTACAGGAAGAGCTGATGAGCAAAGTTATAGCATTATATAGTTTTTACTGATTGATTTATATATGTTAACATTAGTGATTTGGGCTTTCTGATGATTGAAATATTAGAGAGGGAGTAAATATATTTTAGTAACAATAGAGGTTCTTCTGATAATTATCTCTGTGAAATGGAATTCTTTGTATACATGGACCTCAGTTTCTTTTGCTGCAAAATGAAGGAGTGGTACATGACACTCCCTCTGTCTCTAATTTTCTTTTATTCTATAAAACTGTATATATTTTTGCTTGGGAAATTCAGTCTGTTCCATTTGCTGTCACAATGATAATCAGTCCCTGCCTTTTAAGGTAGATTTCAGGTACAGTTTGTAGCATTTCACAACTCTACTTATAATAAGTTATTCCCACAGATAAAGAACAAGAGATTGATAAGAGAAAAACAGTCCCCTGTGAAGTCTTCTCCAATATTAATTAACTTGAATGTTGGATACTGCAAATGAGATTCATTGGAGAACAGAATTGTTTCTGCCAGACACTTATTTCACTTGGCTGGACTCTGAAAAACCAAGTAGTATTGAATATAGTTAAAATTTCCCTAAATGCTTCTGAAATGTGCAGGTGGTGTGCTCTAATGAAAGTAGATTACTTTGGAAAATACTGTTCTAAATAACTACTTTTCTCAGGCAATGGCATATGTAGGCACATTAAAAGAACAAATATGAGAAGGACTTTACATAAATCTTCTCTAGCTACCAATATGAAGGTTCATTACCTTTGCAACTATAGTTCCTCTTTCCAGGAAGTGCCAGCTATAGGATTCAAAGCTGGTGGTAGATCCCCAAGTGCATTCCTTTAGTCACTAAATAAACTCTAAATATGTACATGAAATGAAGACACTGCAAATCCAATCCCCAAGGTAAAGAAAGAATTGAATCCCCAAATCTCTAAAGCCTATCAAGCAGCCAATGTCTGAATGCCATGTGGTAAGTTTGATCTAAAATTAGAAAAGACAACCTGAAGAAATAATTTTTAAGGATGCTATTCAAACTATGTGATGAACTATGTGGGAATATTTTGAGCTAATAGTGCTCTTTACAACTCAGTTCATGTAATAAAAAATATATTTGTTGCTGGTTGAGAATATCTACTTACTTCTAGAATCATTAGAAGAGAGCATATCATAAAACCTTACAAAAATTATGAATTATCATTATAGGTTCATTGCAATAACTATGTACTTTCAACTGCAGAATGGCAGGGTTTGCATAAGTCTGTATAGTTATTCAGATTTTCAGTTTCAGGAGATAAAAATGAGAACAATCTTAGAGGGAGAAGCAGGTAAAATAATCCCTTTAAAATATTTTTCTATTATATTTTTATTTGTGCACTTGTTTATTCTTTTTATGATAGCCACCTACTTCAATCATAGCACTGGTTTACGAGTATTAGATTTGCAAAAGAAACTACTGACAGAGACTTTCTACCAGTCAGAATAAGCTATATTATACCAAAGTAACTAAAATCTCCACATTGTAAAGACATGTTTGCTCTTTCTTATCTACAGGTCTCTTATGGATTGAATCCTGCCTTATAGTCTTGTCTTATAGTCCCTCACTCTGGTGTCCCATCTATTAAGCATCCAATCACTTCTAAGACAGACAAGGGAGAGAGAGTTTTGGAACTTTTGAAATTGTCGAATAAATGCCCTTGCTCAGAAATAACAAATATTACAGTTGTTCAAAGCTCATTGACTAGGAACACAATCTTACCAAATTCAAATAATACAGGATATATAATTTAAACATTTGATCAAATGACAAAAAGCAGGAAACATTTGATAAACAGTATTAATTATAACCAAAATTTACCCTTCTATTCACAAAACAGTAGATCACACTGTCTCCTCAAACAAAATATATTTATTCTTTCCTAAGAGAGACCACCCAAAGGTCTCATTTACAGATCTATGGAATGTGACATTAATAGTACATCAGTGTGTTGTGGGGTGCCTTTAATCAGGTCTATCTGAAGGCCTTCTTGATTAATAAATCTCTGTGTTTGGAAGACTAGTTAATTGCTTCTACAATCTCACAACCTTTAATAAAAGAGGGAGAAGGTAACCACAGAAACAATACCCAATTGGACATGGAACAACAGACTGGTTCCAAAGAGGAAAAGGAGTACGTCAAGGCTGTATATTGTCACCCTACTTGTTTAACTTATATGCAGAGTACTTCATGAGAAATGCTGGACGGGAAGAAACACAAGCTGGAGTCAAGATTGCCAGGAGAAATATCAGTAACCTCAGATACACAGATGACACCACCCTTATGGCAGAAAGAGAAGAGGAACTAAAAAGCCTCTTGATGAAAGTGAAAGAGGAGAGTGAAAAAGTTAGCTTAAAGCTCAACATTCAGAAAACGAAGATCATGGCATACGGTCCCATCACTTCATGGGAAATAGATGGGAAAACAGTGGAAACAATGTCAGACTTTATTTTTTGGGGATCCAAAATCACTGTGAATGGTGACTGCAGCCATGAAATTAGAAGACGCTTACTCCTTGGAAGAAAAGTTATGACCAACCTAGATAGTATATTCAAAAGCAGAGACATTACTTTGCCGACTAAGGTCCATCTAGTCAAGGCTATGGTTTTTCCTGTGGTCATGTATGGATGTGAGTGTTGGACTGTGAAGAAGGCTGAGCACTGAAGAATTAATGCTTTTGAACTGTGGTGTTGGAGAAGACTCTTGAGAGTCCCTTGCACTGCAAGGAGATCCAAAGGTCCCATCACTTCATGGGAAATAGATGGGAAAACAGTGGAAACAATGTCAGACTTTATTTTTTGGGGATCCAAAATCACTGTGAATGGTGACTGCAGCCATGAAATTAGAAGACGCTTACTCCTTGGAAGAAAAGTTATGACCAACCTAGATAGTATATTCAAAAGCAGAGACATTACTTTGCCGACTAAGGTCCATCTAGTCAAGGCTATGGTTTTTCCTGTGGTCATGTATGGATGTGAGTGTTGGACTGTGAAGAAGGCTGAGCACTGAAGAATTAATGCTTTTGAACTGTGGTGTTGGAGAAGACTCTTGAGAGTCCCTTGCACTGCAAGGAGATCCAACCAGTCCATTCTGAAGGAGATCAACCCTGGGATTTCTCTGGAAGGAATCATGCTAAAGCTGAAACTCCAGTATTTTGGCCACCTCATGCAAAGAGTTAACTCATTGGAAAAGACTCTGATGCTGGGAGGGATTGGGGGCAGGAGGAGAAGGAGACGACCGAGGATGAGATGGCTGGATGGCATCATGGACTCGATGGACGTGAGTCTGAGTGAACTCTAAGAGATGGTAATGAACAGGGAGGCCTGGCGTGCTGCGATTCATGGGATTGCAAAGAGTCGGACACGACTGAGCGACGGAACTGAAGTGAACCTGCAACAATTCTCAGATTCTCTTAGCATCTGTCTTATGGGTCCTACTCTGTGGTTGGGAAATATTTGTTGATTAAAACCTGAGTCAGTTTCCAGAGAAGAGCACTCAGACCACTGTTCTCCACGGGCATCAGTTGCACACAGGAGGCTTTCCCATCTCCTTCATTATACACACAATTTAAAGTGGCACTAAGAAATTCTACAATACTCAGAGATTGAAAGCCAAGAGTTGCTTTAAATCTTAAACAGGTGAGGTTTTCAGATCAGGATGGGGCTTCTTCTGGAAGCATAACTCTGAGAAATATAGTTCTTTTCTCATCTATTTAACTGCAGTAAACTTAAGGTGACAACAGCCACACCCAGATACTTTGTTTATTCCTAAACATATTTTAAGATACTTTCCCCTTAAGATTCTCCCCTTAAGATTCTCAACTATATGCCTGCCTTTCTTATAATTAGTTATGGGTTCCTGTGATTATGTCACCTTTCCATGGGAGAGATTCCCATTCTATCGCTTTTTCCTTAACTATGTTTTCATATCGAGTATTTAGTGGATAAGTAATTGTTCCAGTATAATAAGACATCTTAATGACCAGGACAACCTTAAGGATGTGGTCACTCACATAGAGCCACACATCCTGGAGTGTGAAGTCAAGTGGGACTTAGGAAGAATATCTATGGACAAAGATGGTGGAGGTGATGGAATTCCAGGTGAGTTCTTTCAAACCATTCAATATCACAGTTATTCAAGTCTATGCCCCAACCAGTAATGCTGAAGAAGCTGAAGTTGAATGGTTTTATGAAGACCTACAAGACCTTTTAGAACTAACACACAAAAAAGATGTCCTTTTCATTACAGGGGACTGGAATGCTAAAGTAGGAAGTCAAGAAACACCTGGAGTAACAGGCAAATTTGGCCTTGGAATGTGGAATGAAGCAGGGCAAAGACTAATAGAGTTTTGCCAAGAAAATGCACTGGTCATAGCAAATACCCTCTCCCAACAACACAAGAGAAGACTCTACACATGGACATCACCAGATGGTCAACACTGAAATCAGATTGATTATATTCTTTGCAGCCAAAGATGGACAAGCTCTATACAGTCAACAAAAACAAGGCCAGGAGCTGACTGTGGCTCAGATCATGAACTCCTTATTACCAAATTCAGACTTAAATTGAAGAAAGTAGGGGAAACCACTAGACCATTCAGGTATGACCTAAATCAAATCCCT
>SJYX01008634.1:628515-649875 GCA_006410675.1 Oreotragus oreotragus | reverse complement strand
CTTTTAATTTCATGGCTGCAGTCACCATCTGCAGTGATTTTGGATCCCCCAAAAATAAAGTTTGACACTGTTTCCAACTGTTTCCCCATCTATTTCCCATGAAGTGATGGGACCAGATGCCATGATCTTCATTTTCTGAATGTTGAGCTTTAAGCCAACTTTTTCACTGTCCACTTTCACTTTCATCAAGAGGCTTTTTAGTTCCTCTTCGCTTTCTGCCATAGGATGGTTTCATCTTCATATCTGAGGTTATTAATCCCATTACATCCACCTATAATCCAGAGCATTGTCTGTATATCTAGCACTATAGATTCTGAAGATTTAAATAAAACAGAAAATTCTGTTCAGTGGTTAACCGTAAAGATTTAAGCACAACATTTTTTTCTGATGCTGGGTTGAGAAAGAGTGAAGAAATGTTTTAAAGGAAAAATTACCCCAATTTAGAGCAACTGATTTTCATCCCTGGTATATACTCTGAAATTGTCTAACCCTTTGTGACCCCATGGACTGTAGTCCACTAGAGTCCTTTGTCCATGGAATTCTCCAGGCAAGAATACTGGAGTGGGTTGCTGTTTCCTTCTCTAGGGGATCTTCCTGACTCAGGGATCGAACTTGAGTCTTCTGTATTGCAGGCAGATTCTTTGCCATCTGAGCCACCAGCTCTAGAAGTGAAAGTGGAATATTTTATCCATCAGGTTGAAGTCAAAAGCTGAGCTCTGATTGTGTTACTTTATAACTGGACTGAGTTTTCAGAGAGCACTGTCCTGGAGCTGGAGAGACAACCACTTTGGACAGGAAATCTTAGAAGAAGAAGATTGAAATGTCAGTCTTACACAGGCACATTGGTTGTTATTTTCCCTCTGAAATGTACTGAAAGAGAGACTATCCTCAATACTAATATTTTTGTTTGTTTTATATTGATTGACTGAAATGAATATGTTTTTTAGTGCAAGGAAGTGAATTTATATCTTCAAGGTCCCACTGAATTTCACATCAGGAAAAAGTGTGTCATGATCTGTTGACCTTATACTTCTCATTAAGTAAGGAAAATAATCTACAGGAATCCTTCATTTTACACTATATAGCATATAACAGATATGCAGGATATTTTATGTAAGGGATCTTGAATCATGGATTATAAATTTAAAAAATGATTATTCTTCTGAAGTAAAACGTAAGTGCTTCTTTATTAGGTAGTATCATAAAAAACTTGACCTCTAAATTTTAGCACATATTAGAGTTATAGAATCTGTCTCCTGTTCACATGATAAACACTTGGAATCAAAAATCTTGATTTCTCATTTTTGTATTCTACTACAGCAGCAATTACTTTGGCTCAGTACTTCATTTTGATTGAGACAGAACTTCTCATTTATACTTATTATTATTATAATTCTGGTCCCACACAATACTCAATTCACATATGGATATGACAAGATATGAGTGTCTCTTTGTTACTCTAGGGATTGAACTGAAAACTGGAACTAGGAAGAAAAAAGTGGGAAGCCTGGAGGAAAATAAGGGAATGTTAGAAGGAACTAGCCTATATTTCCCTTATTTATGATATCATAATACCATTTATTATTTGCACTATTAATTTATTAATAAGTTGGATTTGCAGAGTCCCTCCTGTGGGCTGAATACTATAGTAGATACTGAAGATGTAAACAAAATAATAATTGAGTTCAATTTTCCACCCTAAGGAAATAATGATGGTTTTTAATTTGGACTAGACCCATAAAAATGAATATTTTATCTGAATCTTGGTGGAAAAGTTGTAAAGCCATTATTTAGTATATATATATATATATAGTAAATATAGAGCAGAGAATATATACATATATGTAAGTCAATTATATATTCAGAATATATACATATATGTAAGTCAATTATATATTCAGTTCAGGTCAGTCAGTCATGTCTGATTCTTTGTAACCCCAAGGACTGCAGCATGCCATGCTTCCCTACCCATCACCAACACCTGGAGCTTGCTCAAACTCATGTCCATTGAGTCAGTGATGCCATTCAACCATTTTGTCTTCTGTCGTCCCCTTCTCCTCCTGCTTTCAATCTTCCTCAGCATCAGGGACTTTTCAAATTAGTCATTTCCTTGCATCAGATGTGGTTCAACTGGTAAAGAATCTGCCTGCAAAGCAGGAGACCTGGGTTCAATCCCTGGGTTGGGAAGATCCCCTGGAGAAGGGAACAGCTACCCACTCCAGTATTCTGGCCTGGAGAATTCCATTGACCGTATAGTTCATGGGGTTGCAAAGAGTTGGACAAGACATCTGAATCTTGGTGGAAAAGTTGTAAAGCCATTATTTAGTATATATATATATATATAGTAAATATAGAGCAGAGAATATATACATATATGTAAGTCAATTATATATTCAGAATATATACATATATGTAAGTCAATTATATATTCAGTTCAGGTCAGTCAGTCATGTCTGATTCTTTGTAATCCCAAGGACTGCAGCATGCCATGCTTCCCTACCCATCACCAACACCTGGAGCTTGCTCAAACTCATGTCCATTGAGTCAGTGATGCCATTCAACCATTTTGTCTTCTGTCGTCCCCTTCTCCTCCTGCTTTCAATCTTCCTCAGCATCAGGGACTTTTCAAATTAGTCATTTCCTTGCATCAGATGTGGTTCAACTGGTAAAGAATCTGCCTGCAAAGCAGGAGACCTGGGTTCAATCCCTGGGTTGGGAAGATCCCCTGGAGAAGGGAACAGCTACCCACTCCAGTATTCTGGCCTGGAGAATTCCATTGACCGTATAGTTCATGGGGTTGCAAAGAGTTGGACAAGACTGAGCAACTTTCACTTTCACAGCAGATGGCCAACACATTGGAGCTTTTGCTTCAGCATCAGTCCTTCCAATGAATATTCAGGACTGATTTCCTTTAGGATTGACTGCTTTGATCTCCTTGCAGTCCAAGGGTCTTCTCAAGAGTCTTCTCCAACACCACAGCTCAAGAACATCAATTCTTTGGCATTCAGCTTTCTTTATGGTTCAACTGTCACATCCATACATGACTACTGGAAAAACAATAACTAAGACTATGCAGACCTTTGTCAACAAAGTAATGTCTCTCCTTTTTAATGCCCCTATGTTTTCTAAGATTTCATATGCAAATATTCTAATTAATGGGGTAAATTATTTTCCTGTATTTTAAATAAAATAAAATTTTTATTATTTTTATTGACACACTTTTTATTATTTTGCAAATGCTAAAATTTAAAACATCTTAAAGTAGTTTTCCATAGGTGTCACTAATGTCAGAAAAAGTAGTTTGGATTTGATATCTTTGATGCTGAGACCATTAATGTAAAAAATCAAAGTAACATACTTTATGAATAATAAATAAGCAATCATGGGGCACCAAATCCAATCTTAAAAATAAAGTCATGATGCAAATACTGTAATTGAAATTCATATGATATATTTATGTGTATTCATGAAAACTGATGCATACTCTTGCCCTATCCAACCCATTCTTTAAAGTAGAGGCAGTAAATACATTAATTGTGGGACTTAACAACTGCAGTTTAGTAAAACATGTTTGATTAATTTTTACTGAGCTTTCCAAAATAAAATAAGAAAGAAATCATCTCATTTATTATATTATAGAAGGAAAAGGGATATTGATGATATTTGACTGTATCCAAGTGATCAAATGACACTCTAACCAATTTTAGAAATGGGTTCTTTGTGTCAAATGAATTTTCTTCCTGAAAATGAGGAGTATTCAAACATCTCAGAATTTTAAGAAGTCAAGCCTCTACACTACTAGCAAAAAAAAAAAAAAAAGTGGAGAAGAATATCACAGAAACAGTTAAAACTGCAAAAAAAAAAAAAAAAAGTCTTTATGGCGATGACAAGACAGAGCCTAACATTTAAAAAAACTAAAAGCTGCACTGAAAAATAATCCATAAGAAATATTATTTTAGAAGTTACTATTAGCTTCAAGTAAAAGTCACAATCATGTTTTATGAAGGGAATACTATATTTGGATTCTTTTTGTTTTTTAGGCAATTTTAATACCCATTATATTATAGTAATAAATTATGTACCATGCTCTTCAATGGTTTTAATTCATTTTTGAGTCTGTTGTTTATTTTTAATATTTATATGTAGTTATTAGTAGACAATATTATAACTCAGTTTTATAATTTATAATTGCAAGACTGCATTCTGAATGTTTATCAGCCAAATAAAAGCAAGAGCAAAGAGTTAATGTTCAACTTTAATGTACTTGTTTTGATTTTCCAGATAAATTTCAAAGCTTCTAAAAAGGAATGCATAGACTTAGTTCCTCTTCTTTAATGTCTCAAGTGTTCAGATATCATTAAGCATATATGTATATGCTGCTGCTGCTAAGTCGTTTCAGTCCTGTCTGACTCTGTGCAACCACAGCCCACCAGGCTCCCCCATCCTTGGGATTCTCCAGGCAAGAACACTGGAGTGGGTTGCCATTTCCTTCTCCAATGCATGAAAGAGAAAAGTGAAAGTGAAGTCACTCAGTCGTGTCTAACTCTTAGCAACCCCATGATCTGCAACCTACCAGGCTCCCCCAACCATGGGATTTTCCAGGCAAGAGTTCTGGAGTGGGGTGCCACTTCATTTGATTTGTTCCTCTTACTCCTGGTGCAAGATCGGGTTACCCTTAGAAATTCATATATTACACTTTATCATTGGTAGCTGTCAAGGTCTTAAGTTTCCTTTCACAAGATACAGAATTTAAAGTGGCAAAGTTTGAATCCACAAACATTGTTGGAGACAACTATATAGGGACTTCTCTTCCATGAAAGTGAGGGAGGTAAGATTAGTCAGAGAGAGAAACTGAAATGTGATGACCTTGCAACAAGGGCATTCAGGGCCTTCCTGAAAAGTGAAGATCGCTCAGCCATGTCCAACTCTTTGTGACCCCATGGTCTATACAGTCCATGGAATTCTCCAGGCCAGAATACTGGAGTGGGTATCTTTTCCTTTCTCCAAGGGATCTTCCCAACCCAGGGACTGAACCCAGGTTTCACACATTGCAGGTGGATTCTTTACCAGCTGAGCCCCAAGGGAAGTCCATATATATATTCCACACTCTACCAAATGCTGAGAATGATGAGCAGTGGAGGAAAAAACTTGAAAAATATTACACCTGTCTTCAGAGTTTGCAAAAATATAAACTGGAAGAAAAGACATACACCAGTATATACAATTAAAAAAAAAAAAGTACCATAGAATATAAAAACAAAAGCTAATTGTTTGTCAGAAGTTATAGATATTTTGTGATTTTCTGGATAGTTGAAATTACTATAGAAATATTCAGATAAGGCAACAGAGGTTGAGGAGACATTCTTTGAAAGTCAGTTTAGAGTTCCTACTACTTCTTTAGTGTAGACATTTAAGTAGAAACTTATTAGAGGGAAAACTGAAGCAAATTCTTTCAGGTTTTATTCTATTTGTTTTGGGATTAATAGAAAATGAGACATTCACATGTCTCTTTTCATTGTTCAAATGTCACTTCATTTGATTTGTTCCTCTTACTCCTGGTGCAAGATCGGGTTATCCTTAGAAATTCATATATTACACCTTATCATTGGTAGCTGTCAAGGTCTTAAGTTGGCTTTCACAAGAAACAGAATTTAAAGTGGCAAAGTTTGAATCCACAAACTTTGTTGGAGACAACTATATAGGGACTTCTCTTCCATGAAAGTGAGGGAGGTAGGATTAGGCAGAGAGAGAAACTGAACTGTGATGACCTTGCAACAAGGGCCTTCAGTTCAGTTGATTGAAAACTGTTGTTGGTGGGCTCTTCAGAACAGTCCCATACTGGATAAAGAATTTCAGGACTTTGAATCTTTCATTCACTATCCAGTGGATGAGGGATATCCTGCAGAAGGAATGTAAAGTTGAAGGAAGCTTGCTTTGATGCTGGGTTTTGGAGAGAATCTAAATTTGAGTAATCAATTGCTAAAAGTTCTAGTAATTGGAGAAATAAGTGCACCAGTGCTGTAGGGGAGATCTGGGTAAAGTGTGGATAAAATACTGAAATATGCATTAAAGACATTGGTCCTTTTCAGTCGTTTATAGATGGGATTTTCTAGATCGTAACACCTCAAGAGAGGAAAGACCTAACTGTCTTGCTCCTCATCATCCTTCCAGAGCTGAGAGCTCTAACTGGGACATAATGTATGCTCACTAAATATTTACTGAAATAAATAACTAAATTAATTAGTAAATAATTACCCACTATATAGTATTTTAGACAGCTGGTTTTCAAGATGGAAATGAAGATTTCCATAAAACTGAGTTTGCAACAAAATAAAGAACTGGATTTTTACATAATAACTAACATATGAGGCTTTCCTGGTGGCTCAGATGGTAAAGTCCGCCTGCAGTGCAGGAGACCTGGGTTCAGTTTCTGGTAGGGAAGATCTTCTGGAAAAAGGAAAGGCTACCCCACTCCAGTATATAATCATCATCAAATTCTTTTGTTGAATATCTAATATAGGCCTTCCACTGAATAAATTAAGAAGGTGTAAGAAAAGATTTAAACTTTCCCAGTGACTCAGTGGTAAGGAGTCTGCCTGCAAAGCAGGAGCCTCAGGAGACATAGGTTCAATTCTTGGGTCAGGAAGATCCCCTGGAGGAGAGCATGGCAACCTACTCTAATATTTATGCCTGGAAAATCCCATGGACAGAATGTGGCATGCTATGGTCCATAGTCTCAGAGTCAGAAACAACTGAAGCGATGTAGTGTGTAGCGCATACACACACACACAAGAAAAGATCAGGCAGTAAACACTAAGAGGAAACTGAGATGCTTCATACAACAATCAAACAAACAGAAAAATCAACAACAGTAAAAACAGAGATGTCTCTTTTCACTTTTTGAAAAATAAGTGTGATGTATATTTCAATACTTCTTTTCTATATATTAAGATGTTTGCATCAATTTAATTTTCATCACATTTAAATTTCAAATAATAGTAAATGGATACAGCCATGAAAAACGCAAAGAAGACTCAACACACATCCAGACATTAATTTGAAAGCAAGATAAGCAGTATTTTAAATGGAGATTTAATGTGGGTTAGCGCATACATTGACATGTTAATGTCCTTTAAATAAGGAGTTGAGAAGAAAATACACTGTAATTTAAATGAAGGGTGCCCATTTTTATGCAAAATATAAAAATTGCCAGACTTCTAACATTGCATATACCTTTACCTACAAGAAAAAGGACCAAACAAAGAGAAATGCAACCCTGAATGGAGACAATAGACCTGTGAAAATGGCCAGCTAGCAATTCCAACTACTAGCTCAAGAAGATAAATGTAGGTTGTAGCTTTTACCATTAAGGAACCGGTTAGAGTTCCATTTTGTGCCAAAACAGTTCTGCCAAAAATAACTTTCAGTTCCAACTTGCTCTGTCAGTCCTCCTCACAGAAACAGTTTTGGCTTTTATACATGCAAACTGACAATGAAAGTTACGTTCCAACGACCTTGTCTTTGAGATGGTAGTAACACATTGTAGTAGAATTAGAAAGTTACACTGAGATCTGTAATGCTATTATAACCCATTGGGAGCCAATCCAATCTGGGTGAGATATTTCCTACCCTATGTTCTCAGAGTGATGCATACAGCTAATTGTAAATATCTCATATTGAACTGCCACCTGCTTCTCTCAGTTACATCATTCACAGTTAATTTATATTCAGGTGGCACACACATCATTTTCTCTTAATTTCTGCATAACAGTTCATTTTCTTTGGTTAGAATCAGCATTTCTCTCCGAGTATTTTGTAAAAGTACAGCTTTACGACACATAACCTATACAAAAGCCCCCAAATTCGTGACAGATCTATGAAAAAGAGCACATATAATAACAGAGAAAAAAAAACTTCCCAATGAAGAAAGATACTTAAAAAAATCTAGATTCTATATTTGAACACAAGCATGTCCCTTTAAAACAGAAATGCCACCAGTTCATTATGTATTCTTTCAGCATCTTAGTTGTGAAGGGGGGGGCTGATGGAGGAACACAGTCTTAAATTCTTTAGAGTGGTCCTCGTTGGTTTATCTGCTGTGATTTACTGTTGTGATTGTTGAGTAGCTGACCACTGATTTTAACACTAGAGTATAGAGGAGACAGATTGACATGGGTTTCATTAAAATTCAAGAAACTCAACTCCACAGAGAGCATGACTAACTTCCTTATACATGACAGGAATCCCCACAGATGGTACTTCACCCTTGCTAAAGGAATTAAGTCTACCAAAAGAATCCCTGTCTATAAGCAGCCAATTCCCCAAATCTACAGGCTCATCTGCACAGATATTCTTTATACTGTCATTCTTAAGTACTTTAGGGTAGCTCTGAAAGACATCACACATTCATTATATTGTGTCAAATAGAACATGAAGAAGACAGCTTTCTATTTCTCCTGTCCCCTGCTCTTGTCAATCAAAAGCACAGTAATTAAATGGGGATGAGGGTGCTTTCAAATTAAGAACAAAAGAGGAGGCATTTAATAGGAGGCTGAGAAAAGTAATTAAAATAAATAAATAAAGGCTCTGGCTGTGTCTATTGTCCTTAGATGAGCTGTCCTCAGCTGAGCTATGCTTTCACCAGCTCCCCCTACAACTCACTCTCTACTCAAGTTTCTACTGTGAAAACAAGGCAGACAGTATGCATTATATGCAGTGCCTAGTAGATGCTGGGAGTTCAGAATAATATTAAAAATGTGAATATGTTAATGAAATACACTACATTTTTCTTATTTTCGAGATTGAATATGATCAGGGTAAGCTGAAAGACATTTAGCACCATACGTTCACCATTTCACAGTTACCATGCAGGTTTTCTTAGATTAGGAATATCTCCCACTTCTACATAAGGTAAAATACAATTCCTCATGCCACCAGCTGCATTTGAATCACCTCTCTTTCATTGTCAATCAGGTTATAAAGGCAAATAGACAAAGAGATTCATCAATTTTGTGCCAAGTTTTGAATTTTTATCTCCATGTTCCCAAGCCAATGAATCTTGTATTGGTAGGCTTGTCTCATGAAGTTCTTATGGAACACTATTTCTAGGTTTGGGGATTTCAGGAAAAGAGGGAATATATAATTCTATTTTAATGAAAGTGGTTATAAGACTTATTCACTTATGGAACACTGGTTTAGAGGGTTATGTTAGAGTCTCTACTATTTAATTGTGTTCATTGGTGTGTATATATATATATATGCACAGCAACATACATCAAATTTTTTCTTTGTTCTAACTTCAACATTATGTTTCATTTTTTTCCATATTTTATATGATTTTATATAAAATATGGAAATAAAATATATAAAATTATATTTTATATAATTTCATGTACACATGAAGATGTTTATTAAAATATGTAATTTTTAACAAAGTAATTTTTATCCTAAAGGTTTGACGTAATTACTTGTATGAACTCAAATACTTTTGAGACCCTGAGAACACAGAAATGCTGCTACTGTCTTTTCTCTTTAGAAAAAAGGATATATATGTATATAAACAAAATGTTATATCTTATTGTCATTTATTTTAGAATATTGCATCATATGAGAAGAAGCCCTCACAAAGGAAAACTTATATTTAAAAATAACATTCATTTAATAAAAAGTCTTTCTTACATAAAATAAGTACTAAAATGCTTATGAGAATTAAGTAACAGAGATCTTGCCTACACTTTTGCCTAAGCATTTTAAGTTCACATAAGAATCAATGCAAAAATGGGTTCTGCTATAGCAAAATACAGCATAATCTCTAAACAATAGTGCATATAGGACACTATTATACAGAAGAGTCAGCCAAACCTAAGTCTATTGCTAGCAGAACTTTTCATTCCTATGACACTATAATAAGGCCAATTAGGAGTTTGGGGATGGGGTCCAATTTTGAATTGGCTTTCTGTGCTGCAGTTATGGTACTTTCATGCCTATTTATCTGGGTAGTTATTTCCCCTGACAACCGTAAAATGAGTTTTTTACATAATTTTATGAGAACCATGTTATAACAAAGAATTATTTACTCCAAGATTCCAAGTGGATATTTTGCAGCTTTACTACAAGGCTTTGTGTTGGAATTCTGGCTAGCCAGAGTCTCTAGAAAAAATGGTATTTTTATAGATAAATTTGCAGACCTGTCTCTATTGAATTCAATATTAACTTAAAATTTCTCTCACTCCTAAAAGCAGACCAAGTTTGAAGTTAGCAAAAATAATGGTGAAATGTTAGTTCTTTTCACACGAATCCCTATAATTTCCAGGAAAAAAAAAGTGGGGGTGGGAGGTGGGGGTAGAAAGTAATCATATAAAGACACTAGTGACTATAGTAGTTATCCCCTTAGCTCAGGGTATATTTAGAAACAATAAGAATCTGAACTTCAGAGTGTCTTGATTCTGCCTTACAGGGCGAAAAGAAAGAACCATCTTGAGTTTTGAATTAAACTTCACCCTTGCAGTATTAATTATACCTTTAAAGCTAGAAGGGCAGAGTTGCCCACTACTGGAATAAATATGTCAGGTGTCTGCTGCAAATTTTCATCACTGCAAATCCAGAATCATTTCTCAGAGAGGAGAAGGGTATGACTGGATACAAGTCACAATCAAGGGGTTCAGTAAAGCATTTAGAGTGTGACCTGAAAAACCCTGGTACTCTGCTTAAAGGAAAAAAATTCACTGTCTCAATGCACCATAGAGACATTCATTCTAACCTGAGCACAAAAATACTGAACAAAGAGGTTAAAAAAATTACAGTAGATTCTTATTGTTCATGGACCTTATATCCCATAAAGTTACTACAAACACTAAATTAGCAAAGGCAATGGCAACCCACTCCAGTACTCTTGCCTGGAAAATCCCATGGACAGAGGAGCCTGGTAGGCTGCAGTCCATGGGGTCGCTAAGAGTCGGGCACAACTGAGCGACTTCACTTTCACTTTTCACTTTCATGCATTGGAAAAGGAAATGGCAACCCACTCCAGTACTCTTGCCTGGAAAATCCCAGGGACAGGGGAGCCTCGTGAACTGCCATCTATGGGGTCGCAGAGAGTTGGACACGACTGAAGCAACTTAGTAGTGACTTAGCAGAACCACGTGTGGTTAGAGTCCTATATGCTTCTAGTTACAACATTTTCATCAATTAATCAAAACATAAATTTGTTTTGTATACATATGTATAGATAATTATCTAACAAATATTATAAATTCATTAATGTTGAATTCAAAAACCTCACTAAAACTCATGCTTAAATGAAGTTTATCTGACACATGTGTTTTCTTTGTAAGGCAGGCACATCCCAGGCTTCTCACACTTCAAACTCTAGGCAGCATTCAGTTCTTCCTTTGGTTGCTTTTTAAACAGTATAGTGAGTGAAGTCACTCAGTCGTGTCTGACTCTTTGTGACCCCGTGGACTGTAGACTACCACGTTCCTCTGTCCATGGGATTTTCCAGGCAATAGTACTGGAGTGGATTTCCATTTCCTTCTCCAGGGGATCTTCCCGAACCAGGGATCGAACCCAGGTTTCCCACATTGTAGACAAGACGCTTAACCATCTGAGCCAGAGAAATCATCAACAAAAAGTGAAATATGTTAAAAAAAAAAAAAGTGACACTAAATTCATGTGCATGAAAGGGACACTTTTTTTAAAGCATGAGAGCTGAAATAAGAAAGCAAAGCCTTGCTTTGTTCACCATCAACTAGGGTAATGACCTACATATTTTGCTGCTCTGTGCATGTACAGAAATGACCATAAACCTGTGGCACATACTGGTTTGGGGGTTACAAACAATCACTGAGTAGGTGAATTCGTGAATAGAGAAGCTTCAAATACAGAATCCATGAGTAAGAAGAACTGACTATACACACAACCTTGTCCTCAGCCCCACCTCTATCTAGATCACAACTTACCCCTGTACTTTATACAACCAGGTCATCTCATAATTAACAAATGTGATAAACAAAAATATTCTCTCACACAGTCTCTGTCTTAGTCATACAGTTCCTGATAGTCTCACATGTCATTTCCATTTCTTGGTGTCTACATCTCCTGAAATAAATAACGCTTTCCTGACTGTCATCAGACATCAACACAGCATATCTTTCTATTAGCAGCTTCATCTTTCTCCCATTAGCAATGAGGGAAGATAAATAAACTGGAGTCTGGGGCCTCCAGCAAACCATCTTCTCCTTTAGAACTAGGTCCTCTAAAAAGTGATAGTGAATTGAGATAAAGGAAATGTAAGAGTGCTGGCTTTTGTGGCTACACAGGCTTAGGGTATAGTTCTTGTACAATGAAAGCAGGCTAAGTTGCCAGCCATGGATTTTGGGAACACAAGGAATTCAATGGCTGGTTAGACCCTAGTTTCATGCTCCACTTTGTAACATGATTTCATTCAGAAATGGAGAATGTAAATAGACCCAATTTGGGGAAGCTGAGGAAGATTAAGGTAGGAAAAAGGAGGAAGATTCTAACTTTCAGGACTTCATTGCTATATCTCAAACTTAAATTTAAGTGAATAAGATTAATGAGGGATTTCTTATAGTCTCATATTTCCTATGGATACTTCTTAAATCTTAACCCATCCATGAAATCAAATGCACATTGGAGAAATTTTATGATCTTATGTCATTAGACCATTGTGGGAAATTTCCAGATTCACAAAAGACCCCAAAGAAGGAATTATATGATCTATTTTCTACTCCAGGTCCTTTACAGGAGTGCATTGTGGATGATCACTCATTATATATTGTGTGAGAACCCCAGTTCTTCTAATGTTTAATGTCCTCTGCAAAGGAAAATACATAGTTTATGATCAGTCTTCCTTCCCAACCCCCAAATATAACTTGCTCAGGTGCCTCTCAGATATTCACGAGGAAATAACTTTCCAGAAGGCTTATACCGTCTACACAATTTAAGCAACTGTTATATATTCCAAAGCAAGGAGGATCCATCTCAATCACCTGGTATGATAAAGTATATAGGTTCTATTTAATAACATAGAAGCAAACAAAGAATTATCAAGGTTCTTAACATAGGTTAACCTAGAGGACATATGTTATGCCAGAAGAATTCATAGGGAGTTACAGGGTGAACATAAACCACATTTTAGACAGGAAAAGCTTCAAATACTTTCAGTTCAGTTCAGTTCAGTCACTCAGTCATGTCTGACTCTTTGCGACCCCATGAATTGCAGCACACCAGGCCTATCTGTCCATCACCAACTCCCAGAGTTCACTCAAACTCATGACCATTGAGTCGGTGATACCATCCAGCCATCTCATCCTCTTTCATCCCTTTCTCCTCCTGCCCCCAATCCCTCCCAGCATCAGGGTCTTTTCCAATGCAAACTCTTCGCATGAGGTGGCCAAAGTATTGGAGTTTCAGCTTTAGCATCAGCGCCCCCATGAACACCAAGGACTGATCTTTAGGATGGACTGGTTGGATCTCCTTGCAGTCCAAGGGACTCTCAAGAGTCTTCTCCAACACCACAGTTCAAAAGCATCAATTCTTCGGTGCTCAGCTTTATTCACAGTCCAACTCTCACATCCATACATGACCACTGGAAAAACCATAGCCTTGACTAGATGGACCTTTGTTGGCAAAGTGATATCTCTGCTTTTCAATATGCTATCTAGGTTGGTCATAACTTTCCTTCCAAGGAGTAAGCGTCTTTTAATTTCATGGCTGCAATCACCATCTGCAGTGATTTTGGAAGCCCCAAAAATAAACTCTGACACTGTTTCTACTGTTTCCCCATCTATTTCCCATGAAGTGATGGCACAAGATGTCATGATAGGATTGCTAATTTATGGGAACAATCTTCAGACCAGTAATCATTATTTGAACATTTATTGTAAGGCTATTTGTTCCCATAATACCCACAACTTTAGAATAAAGATCAAATCTCTTATACTTTGATCACATAGCCATTATATTCTCATGACTTCATAACAAAACAAAACAGTGGCTTGTGCATTTCTTTCCTCTTCTCCTTTCTAGTCATTTGTTTTGAAAATTGGAGGAAGGGTCAAGAAGAAAATATTTAGTAATTATTTCTAAAATGTTGTTGGCCTCCTCTGACAACTTATAAAATAATGATAAAATTGATTTGCTTTATTAACCTGTTTTTCAAAAAAACAAACAAAACAAAACTGTGGAGTCAATCATTTCGCATCGAATATCTTGTTTGTTTCTAGATGAGAGAAATGTCCTTGGGATGTATGATGAAATGATGAAATCACAGAAACGTACAGAGTCCTTCCCTCTGGAAGATTTTCAATAAGAAGCCAATGTTTAGGGAGGTAGTAACAAAAGCGAAGAAAAAGAAATGGTAAGTTACTGTTTGTGGGGCCATTAGGTTTGAAGTATGAATGAATGAAAAGATGCAACAATAGATAGCCTTGGGATTAAGTGTTGGTGTATTTCAGAGCATTCCTTTACATGTATAGAAATACCACAGACAAAATAATCTCACTGTAAACAATTTTTTCCCATATGAATCTTCATATAAAATAGATACATGTAATATCCAGTTAAACTCAGTTCAGTAAGTTCAGTAGTTCAGTCATGTCTGACACTTTGTGACCTGTGGACTGCAGCACACCAGGTTTCTCTGTCCATCACCAACTCCTGGAGCTTGCTCAAATTCATATTCATAGAGTCAGTGATGCCATCCAACCATCTTATCCTCTGCCATCCCCCCTTATCCTCTTGTGTTCAATCTTTCCCAGCATCACAGTCTTTTTCAATGAGTCAGTTCTTTGCATCAGGTGGCCAAAGTATTGGAGCTTCAGATTTAGCATCAGTCTTTCCAGTGAATATTCAGAACTGATTTTCTTTCAGATGAACTGATTGGATCTCCTTGAAGTCCAAGGGACTCTCAAGAGTCTTCTCCAACACCACAGTTCAAAAGCATCAATTCTTCGGTGCTCAGCTTTATTCACAGTCCAACTCTCACATCCATACATGACCACTGGAAAAACCATAGCCTTGACTAGATGGACCTTTGTTGGCAAAGTGATATCTCTGCTTTTCAATATGCTATCTAGGTTGGTCATAACTTTCCTTCCAAGGAGTAAGCGTCTTTTAATTTCATGGCTGCAATCACCATCTGCAGTGATTTTGGAAGCCCCAAAAATAAACTCTGACACTGTTTCTACTGTTTCCCCATCTATTTCCCATGAAGTGATGGCACAAGATGTCATGATAGGATTGCTAATTTATGGGAACAATCTTCAGACCAGTAATCATTATTTGAACATTTATTGTAAGGCTATTTGTTCCCATAATACCCACAACTTTAGAATAAAGATCAAATCTCTTATACTTTGATCACATAGCCATTATATTCTCATGACTTCATAACAAAACAAAACAGTGGCTTGTGCATTTCTTTCCTCTTCTCCTTTCTAGTCATTTGTTTTGAAAATTGGAGGAAGGGTCAAGAAGAAAATATTTAGTAATTATTTCTAAAATGTTGTTGGCCTCCTCTGACAACTTATAAAATAATGATAAAATTGATTTGCTTTATTAACCTGTTTTTCAAAAAAACAAACAAAACAAAACTGTGGAGTCAATCATTTCGCATCGAATATCTTGTTTGTTTCTAGATGAGAGAAATGTCCTTGGGATGTATGATGAAATGATGAAATCACAGAAACGTACAGAGTCCTTCCCTCTGGAAGATTTTCAATAAGAAGCCAATGTTTAGGGAGGTAGTAACAAAAGCGAAGAAAAAGAAATGGTAAGTTACTGTTTGTGGGGCCATTAGGTTTGAAGTATGAATGAATGAAAAGATGCAACAATAGATAGCCTTGGGATTAAGTGTTGGTGTATTTCAGAGCATTCCTTTACATGTATAGAAATACCACAGACAAAATAATCTCACTGTAAACAATTTTTTCCCATATGAATCTTCATATAAAATAGATACATGTAATATCCAGTTAAACTCAGTTCAGTAAGTTCAGTAGTTCAGTCATGTCTGACACTTTGTGACCTGTGGACTGCAGCACACCAGGTTTCTCTGTCCATCACCAACTCCTGGAGCTTGCTCAAATTCATATTCATAGAGTCAGTGATGCCATCCAACCATCTTATCCTCTGCCATCCCCCCTTATCCTCTTGTGTTCAATCTTTCCCAGCATCACAGTCTTTTTCAATGAGTCAGTTCTTTGCATCAGGTGGCCAAAGTATTGGAGCTTCAGATTTAGCATCAGTCTTTCCAGTGAATATTCAGAACTGATTTTCTTTCAGATGAACTGATTGGATCTCCTTGAAGTCCAAGGGACTCTCAAGAGTCTTTTCCAACACCACAGTTCAAAAAGCATCAATTCTTTGGGGTTCTGCTTTATTTATGGTCCAACTTTCACATCCATACATGATTACTGGAAAAACCATAACTTTGACTAGACGGACCTTTGTTGGCAAAGTAATGTCTCTGCTTTTTAATACGCTGTCTAGATTTGTCATAGCTTTTCTTCTAAGTCTCAAGTGTCTTTTAATTTCATGACTGAAATCACCATCTGCAGTGATTTTGAAGCCCAAGAAAATAAAGTATGTTACTGTTTCCACTGTTTCCCAATCTATTTGCCATGAAGTGATGGGACCAGATGTCATGGCCTTAGTTTTTTTAATGTTGAGTTTTAAATAAAAATTTTACTCTCCTCTTTCACTGTCAAGAGGTTCTTCAGTTCCAATTCACTTTCTGCCATAAGGATGGTGTCATCTGTATATCTGAGGTTGCTGATATTCCTCCCGGCAATCTTGATTTAAGCTTGTGCTTCATCCAGTCCAGCATTTTGCATGATGTACTCTGCATATAAGTTTAATAAGCAGAGTGACAATATACAGCCTTGACGTACTCCTTTCCCAATTTTGAACCAATGCATTGTTCTATGTCTGGCACTAACTGTTGCTTTTTATCCTGCACACAGATTTCTCAAGAGGCAGGTAAAGTGGTCTGGTGTTCCCATCTCTTTAAGAATTTTTCACAGTTTGCTATGATCTACACAGTCAAAGGCTTTAGTGAATCTTCATATTAATGAGATACAAGTAATATTCAATTAAGCTAGGTATTAGTTAAAGAGTATATCAACTGGCAACGCTGTCTAGATTTGTCATAGCTTTTCTTCTAAGTCTCAAGTGTCTTTTAATTTCATGACTGAAATCACCATCTGCAGTGATTTTGAAGCCCAAGAAAATAAAGTATGTTACTGTTTCCACTGTTTCCCAATCTATTTGCCATGAAGTGATGGGACCAGATGTCATGGCCTTAGTTTTTTTAATGTTGAGTTTTAAATAAAAATTTTACTCTCCTCTTTCACTGTCAAGAGGTTCTTCAGTTCCAATTCACTTTCTGCCATAAGGATGGTGTCATCTGTATATCTGAGGTTGCTGATATTCCTCCCGGCAATCTTGATTTAAGCTTGTGCTTCATCCAGTCCAGCATTTTGCATGATGTACTCTGCATATAAGTTTAATAAGCAGAGTGACAATATACAGCCTTGACGTACTCCTTTCCCAATTTTGAACCAATGCATTGTTCTATGTCTGGCACTAACTGTTGCTTTTTATCCTGCACACAGATTTCTCAAGAGGCAGGTAAAGTGGTCTGGTGTTCCCATCTCTTTAAGAATTTTTCACAGTTTGCTATGATCTACACAGTCAAAGGCTTTAGTGAATCTTCATATTAATGAGATACAAGTAATATTCAATTAAGCTAGGTATTAGTTAAAGAGTATATCAACTGGCAGATGGAAGCTTGACTTTTCTTGTAACAAATCAGTTAAGTCTGAGTGTGCTTTATTTGAAATTTTCTATTTGTCTTCCTCTTGATTGTTTAGTTCAGTTCAGGTCAGCTCAGTTCATTCGCTCAGTCATGTACGACTCTTTGCGACCCCATGAATCACAGCACGCCAGGCCTCCCTGTCCATCACCAACTCCCGGAGTTCACTCAGACTCAACATCCATCGAGTCAGTGATGCCATCCAGCCATCTCATCCTCTGTCATCCCCTTCTCCTCCTGCCCCCAATCCCTCCCAGCATCAGAGTCTTTTCCAATGAGTCAACTCTTCACATGAAGTGGCCAAAGTAATGGAGTTTCAGTTTCAACATCATTCCCTCCAAGAAATCCCAGGGCTGATCTCCTTCAGAATGGACTGGTTGGATCTCCTTGCAGTGCAAAGGACTCTCAAGAGTCTTCTCCAACACCACAGTTCAAAAGCATCAATTCTTCAGTGCTCAGCTTTCTTCACAGTCCAACTCTCACATCCATACATGACCACTGGAAAAACCATAGCCTTGACTAGATGGACCTTTGTTGGCAAAGCAATATCTCTGCTTTTGAATATGCTATCTAGGTTGGTCATAACTTTCCTTCCAAGAAGTAAGCGTCTTTTAATTTCATGGCTGCAGTCACTATCTGCAGTAATTTTGGAGCCCCCCAAAATGAAGTCTAACACTGTTTCCACTGTGTCCCCATCTATTTCCCATGAAATGATGGGACTGGATGCCATGCTGTCTCTTATACACATCTAGATGTGTATAAGAGACAGTTTGTNAGCCCCCCAAAATGAAGTCTAACACTGTTTCCACTGTGTCCCCATCTATTTCCCATGAAGTGATGGGACCAGATGCCATGATCTTTGTTTTCTTGACGTTGAGCTTTAAGCCAACTTTTTCGCTCTCCTCTTTCACTTTCACCAACAGCCTTTTTAGTTCCTCTTCACTTTCTGCCATAAGAGTGGTGTCATCCGCATATCTGAGGTTATTGATATTTCTCCCACTCATCTTGATTCCAGCTTGTGCTTCTTCCAGTCCAACATTTCTCATGATGTACTCTGCATGATTGTGACTGTATTCCTAACCACCATTCCTTTCTCCCCTGACTGGTTACTTTGTATACTTAAAGCACTTGTGGGTGCATTCTGTTGCTTTAGTCCTGTCCAACTATTTGGGACCCTGTGGACTGAAGCACACCAGGATCCTCTCTCCATGAGATTCCCAGGCAAGAATACTGGAGTGAGTTGCCATGGCCTCCTCCAGGTAATCTTTCCCAGCCAAACATCAAACCCTTGTCTCCTGCATTGCAGGCAGATTTTTATCACCTGAGCCACCAGTGAAAGTGAAAGTTGATCAGGCGTGTCAGACTCTGCGACCGCATGGACTATACAGTCATGCAGTTCTCCAGCCCAGAAACCCGGAGTGGGTAACCTTTCCATTCTCCAGGGGATATTCCCGACCCAGGAATCAAACTGGGATCTCCCGCACTGCAGGCAGATTCTTTACCAATTGAGTTATCAGAGAAGACCCTGAGCCAGCAGTGTAGCCATATTGTAGCATCAGTACTTAAAAAACATGGATTAACACTATAAAGCAGGTAGATGTTCTAAGTTGCTTCAGTCATGTCCAATTCAGCAAACCTATGGACTGTAGCCTGCCAACTTCCTCTGTCCATGGGACTCTCCAGGCCAGAAAACTGGAGTGGGTTGCCATTTCTTCCTCCAAGTGATATTCCCAACCCAGGGATCAAATCTCCTATCTTATATCTCCTGCATTGGCAGGTGGTTTCTCTAACACTAGCACTACCTGGGAAGTCTAATCAATTAATCGTTACAAAAGCATGTAATAAAGTAAGAATAAATTTTCTTCTCTGGTATCCACCATTGCCATTATCCTAAGAATTTTTTAAAAAGGTTTTGGGACAAATCTTAATCAGATGGTTTATAAAGATCAAAGTAATGCCATTGTTCAAGTAATATCCAGAGTCATAATTTCTGATGAGTAAGATACATTCTTGCAAAGTGAAAGCAGAAAAATAAAACTTCACAGTACTCAATTTTTAAGACCAAAGTTTAATTAAGAAAAAGAAAGTACATCATGTGGAGAAACTAAGAACAAAAGAGTTCTTAAACTCCAAAATTACTTTTTGGGTTTGTTTTTGGGTTGCTTTACAATTCTTGCTGTTTTATTTTCAATAATGATTGGAGTTAGGGACATATTATAGTATTTTGGATGGATGATTTTTGCAAACTGCCAGGCAATAAAACATCTGTTACAAAACATGTGCTATAGCTTTGGGGTATGGACTAAAACCAGTTAGTATTATTTTGAAGTAACTGAATGGCCAAAAAATAAACATAACTTATTTTATTATCATTATTATTATTTTAAAAGAACATCTTAATCCAAATAATTTACTTTTTCTTGTGAACTACATCTTTTATGAATACATTATTTTTTATTTACCAATGATTATTGAAAATAGCCTGCAGGTGCTAAATTGGACTGTGTGGCTTAGTGAAATAAAAGTATTTTAATATATAATCAATATTACCAAGAATTTATAAATTATATGGTTAGAAAAGTTGTCTGCCTTTTTCATATAAAGTAAATGAAATAGTTTAAAAATGTTCAAAAGAGTCTAGGATCCAAGGATATTTTGTATAGGAATAAGTATGGCATATAATGTAGTAGAATAATGTAGCAAATATTTAAAAGGTAGAAACTAACATATGAGCATAAAGCATAACAAAAAATGAAAATATCAGTCAGGCTAGGCTATGTTATGCAAATAGCTATATATTTATACCTTTTATATATCTCTTTATTATCTCTCAATGTCTTTCAATTATAAAAGTTCACTTCTTATTCTGTCAGTATTTACTTAGGGACTAAGCAGTTCTTAAAGGCAGATGTCTTTCTTGTGATAGGTCCATATTTTAAGCTGTTTCAAACTTGTGGAATCTTCATGTTAACATATATTTCCAGATTAAGAGAAAAAACATAGACAATGGCACACTGCCTCTGATATGCTTTTATCCAGAAATGACACATATCACTTATGCTTATGTTCACTGCCTAAGCAAGTTATATAGCCATTACTAAAGACAAGGAAGGATACTCCAGGAAGAAGAGGAGACTTAGAATTTTGTAAATCACTAGTTATATTCAGAATTTTGTAAATCACTAGTTATAGTAGTGTAGAGAATGGAGATTCTATTCTTTTTTTTTTTTCATTTTTTATTTATTTTTTTTTTTAAAGCTTCCATTTTACTTTATTTTACTTTACAGTACCCTATTGGTTTTGGCATACATTGACATGAATCTGCCACGGGTGTATACGAACTCCCAAACATGAACCCCCCTCCCACCTCCCACCCCACATCATCCCTCCGGATCATCCCCATACACCAGCCCCAAGCATCCTGCATTCTGCATTGAACATAGACTGGCGATTCGTTTCTTACATGATAGTATACATATTTCAATGCTATTCTCCCAAATCATCCCACCCTCTCCCTCTCCCTC
>SJYX01008634.1:608165-624861 GCA_006410675.1 Oreotragus oreotragus | reverse complement strand
AAAAAAAAAAAAAAAAAAAAGAAAAGAATTTGATCTTTGCAACATTTTTTGGATCTGACTCCAAAGGCAATGGAGCTAAAAAAACAAAACAAAACATATAACACTATATCAAATTAAAATGTTCTGAAAAGCAAAGGTAGCCATCAATGAAATGAAAAAGCAAAATACTGAATGGAAAAAAATTAGCAAATTATTAAAAAATGACAGAGTATCTGAATAGATTTTCCCAAAGATGACATACAGATGGCCAATAGGAACATGAATATATATATGATAATACTAATCATAAAGGAAATACAATCAAAACCACAGTGAGATATCATCTCACACCTGCCAGATGATAAATTATCAAAAGGACAAAAAATAACAAAGATTGGAAAAAAATGTGAAGAGAAGCATACACTTGTGCATTGTTAGCGGGATGACTGCACTGCTGTTGGGGCAGCCACTACATAAAACAATGTGGAGGTTCTTCAAAAAGTTAAACAAATGACTACTGTATGATCCAACAATCCTACTTCACAGTATTTATCTGACGAAAATGAAAATACTGGTTCAAAAATATAAATGCACTCCAATATTCATAGCAGCTTATTTATTAATACAATATTGAAGATATGGAAACCGACTGTGTCCATTCATGGATCAAAGGATAAAGATATATATACATCTTGTATATATATATAAAGATATGTAAAATATATATAAAGATATATATATATCTTATAGTCAATTTCATAAATACAAACAACAGATGATTAGATATAAAAATAATGAATTCTTGCCGTTTGTGACAGCATGAATGCTTGATAGAATTATTCTAAACAAAATAAATCAAACCAAAAGAAAACAAACAAAAAAATCCAAACTGCTGTGTGATTTCATTTATAAATGAAGTCACTCAGTCTTGTCCGACTCTTTGTGACTCCATGGACTGTAGCCTACCAGGCTCCTCCATCCATGGAATTTTCCAGGCAAGGATACTGGAGTGGGTTGCCATTTCCTTCTCCAGGAGATCTTCCCAACCCAGGGATTGAACCCCAGTCTCCTGCATTGTAGGAATATGCTTTACCACTTGAGCCATGTGTGGAATCTAAAAAACAAAAACAAAAACAAAAACAAAAAACAGAAAGAAATGATATGAAATAAAATTCATAGCTACAGAGTACAGATTGGCAGTTGCAACAGGAGACAGGAGTTGGAGGTAGGTAAAACAGGTGGAAAGGTTAAGACTATACTAGGTGGACTAAAGACTAGTCCACTAGGTGGACTATAGTCAAATAAAAACAGGAGGAAAGTTATAGACTATAATATACTATCCAAACTTCCAGCTATAAGGTAAATAAATTACAAGATACAATGTACATAGTGACTATAATCAATAGTACTATATTTCAAATTTGAAAGTTGCTAAGAAATTAAATATTCAGTTATCATCAAAAGAAAAAAATGTGTATTTCTATATGGTGACAGATGGTAGCTAGACTTATCGTGGTGATCATTTTGCACTGTATACAAATGTCAAGCATTGTCATATACATGAGACTAACATAGTGCTGTATATCAAATATGTTCATAAAGACAGTTCAGAATATAGTAGGTTTATTTAAAATTATATGGTGAATTTCACATGGAATCAATTTCATCTTCTTGTTGAATTGCGGTACTAAAATTAGAAAATAAATGGATTATTAAATACAAGATTAGACACAACTACAGAAATAATTGGGAAGCTGGAGGATACACTGGAACAAATCATCTAAAATCAGCAACTGCTAATATTCTGGTTTGTTTCCGCATCATATAGATTTTTCACCTTTTTAACATCACAAGTTTTGGTATTCATGATATCACACTTTCAAAAATAACCTCTAATTTGTAGCATTTGCCAATTTTAAATATCCTCACCATAACCATTTAAAGCCAATGATGGTTTAAAAACTGGTTCAAAAATTTTCTGAATATTTTACAATTAATTCTAATTTTCCACTATATCACAAAATACAAAGAATCAACAAAAAGAAGACATGAACTAGCATAGAAATAAAGGACAAAATAGGAATGAATGAAATATATCCAATAGAAATTATACAAGGAGAGACTAGAAAAAAAGGTAAAGTAGTTATATTGGAAGAGAAGATGGACAAAGATTTTTCATCATTAATAAATGACACATTGTATTTAAATTCAAAAAAACAAATTTCAAATACAATGGATTAAAAAAAACATAGTGAACCTGAAATATAAAAAGATGATAAAATATCCTAGAATCCACTACAGAGCAAAAGTAGCTCCCCTACAAATAAAAGAGTGTTAATTATATTGAGAACTGACTTCTCAAAAACACAATCTGATTTATATACATAGAGTGCTTGTAAAATAATAAAAATATATGGCACATTCTTTCCCCTCAAGCACTGCAAAAATCATGTTCTGGGGTCCTGTTGCCTATCCCTGCATCCTTTAATTAAGTAATAGGAAAAGTGTCCTCTTCCTCAAATCTGAACAATGAGAGTAAATCTTGTGTAGGAAGGATCTGGAGAAAGTTATTTTTAACCTCTGTGGTGCCTAGTGGGCTACAGTCTACAAGAGTCTCAAGAGTCAGACATGACTTAGCTACTTAGCAACTAAAGAGAGAGAGAGATTAAATCCTGGGCTTTCCAGGTGGCCCTCCAGAGGACGGCTCATAGTTTTACTGAGTTAGACAAGGCTGTGGTCCATGTGATAAGTTTGGTTAGTTTTCTGTGATTGTGGTTTTCAGTGTGTCTGCCTTCTGACAGAGAAGGATAAGAGGCTTATGGACCCTACCTGATGGGAGAGACTGACTGAGGGGGAAACTGGATCTTGTTCTGATGGACTAGGCCATGCTAAGTAAACTTTTAATCCCACTTTCTGTTGATGGTTGGAGCTGTGTTCCCTCCCTGTTATTTACCTGGGACCAAACTATGGTAAAGGTAATGAAGATAATGGAGACCTTCTTCAAAAGATCCCATTAATGTACTGCTACACTCACTGTCCCCAACCCTGCAGCAGGTCACCACCAACCCACGTTTCCACTGGAGACTCCTGGACACTGTCGGTCAAGTCTGAGTCTTATGTAGGGTCACTGCTCCTTTCTCCTGGGACCTGGTGCACATAAGGTTCTCTTTGTGCCCTCCAAGATTCTATTTCCTAGGCCTGTATAAGTTCTGGCAGCTCTATGGTGGGTTAATGATGACCTCCTCCAAGAGGACTTATGCTATACCCAAGTCTGCTGCAACCAGATACCCTGTCCCTGTGGCAGTCCGCTGCTGACCCATACCACTGCAGGAGATGCTCAAATACAGTTCTGTCTCAGTCTCTGTGGGGCCGCTGGGGTCTTGGTGTGCACAAGGCTTGTCTGTGCCTTCTGAGAATCCCTGGAGGGAATGGGCTTTGATTCTAAATGTGAATTTTCCCCTCCTACTCCTTACACTTACTCCTTGGAAGAAAAGTTATGACCAACCTAGATAGCATATTGAAAAGCAAAGACGTTACTTTGTCAACAAAGGTTCATCTAGTCAAGGCTATGGTTTTTCCAGTGGTCATGTATGGATGTGAGAGTTGGACTGTGAAGTAAGCTGAGCACTGAAGAATTGATGCTTTTGAACTATGGTGTTGGAGAAGACTCTTGAGAGTCCCTTGGACTGCAAGGAGATCCAACCAGTCCATTCTAAAAGAGATCAGCCCTGGGATTTCTTTGGAGGGAGATTTAAATTCATTTCGATGCTGAAGCTGAAACTCCAGTACTTTAGCCACCTCATGCGAAGAGTTGACTCATTGGAAAAGACTCTGATGCTGGGAGGGATTGAAGGCAGTAGGAGAAGGGGATGATGGAGGATGAGATAGCTGGATGGCATCACTGACTCGATGGATGTGAGTCTGAGTGAACTCTGTGTGTTGGCAATGGACAGGGAGGCCTGGCATGCTGTGATTCATGGGGTCACAAAGAGTTGGACACGACTGAGCAATTGAACTGAACTGAACTGAACTGTCTTACTGGGGCTTCTTCTTTGCCCTTGGACATGTGGTATCTCCTCACGGCCACTACAGCAAAGCACAGCCACCACTCCTGAGCTTGGGTGTGGGGTAGCTCCTCAAGGATGCTCCAGCGCCACACAGCCGCCATGGTCGTGGTGGAGAGTTCTGACAAAATGTGGTCCACTGAAGAAGGGAATGGCAACCACTTCAGAATTCTTGCCTTGAGAACCCTGTGAACAGTATGAAAAGGTAGAAACACAGGACAGGGAAAGGTGAACTCCCAGGTTGATAGGTGCCCAATATGCTACTAGAGATCAGTGGAGAAATAACTCTAGAAAGAATGAAGAGATGGAGCCAAAGAAGAAAACAACACCAAGATGTGGAATGTGACTGGTGATAGAAGCAAAGTCCAATGCTGTAAAGAGCAATCTTGCATGGGAACCTGGAATATTAGGTCCATGAATCAAGGCAAATTGGGAGTGTTCAAACAGGAGATGTGACCTTGACATTTTAGGAATAAGCTAATTAAAATGGACTGGAATGGGTGAATTTAACTCAGATGACTATTATACCTATTATTGTGGGCAAAAATCTCTTAGAAGAAATGGAGTAGCCAACAGAGTCAAAAAGAGAGTCCTAAATACAGTACTTGGATGCAGTCTCATAAACGACAGAATGATCTCTGTTTTTTTCCAAGGCAAACCATTCAATATCATGGAAATACAAGTCTATGCCCTGACAAGTAATGTTGAAGAAGCTGAAGTTGAATGATACTGTGAGGACCTACCAGACCTTCTAGAACTAACACCCCCAAAAAAGATGTCCTTTTCATTATAGGAGACTGGGATGCAAAAGTAGGAAGTTAAGAAACACCTGGAGTAACAGGCAAATTTGGTCTTGGAGTACAGAATGAAGTGGGGCAAAGGATAATAGAGTTTTGCCAAGCAAACACACTGGTCATAGCAAACACTCTCTTGCAAAAAGACAAGAGAGGACTCTACACATGAGTATCACCATACTGTCATCACTGAAATCAGATTGATTATATTCTTTGCAGCCAAAGATGGAGAAGCTCTACACAGTCAGCAAAAACAAGACTGGGAGCTCACTGTGGCTCAGATCATTAACTGCTTATGGCCAAATTCAGACTTAAATTGATGAAAGGATGGAAAACCACTAGACCATTCAGATATGACCTAAATCAAATCCATTATGATTTTATAGTGGAAGTAAGAAATAGATTCAAGGCACTGGATCTGATAGAGTGCCTGATGAACTATGGATTGAGGTTTGTNTAGCTCCCCTACAAATAAAAGAGTGTTAATTATATTGAGAACTGACTTCTCAAAAACACAATCTGATTTATATACATAGAGTGCTTGTAAAATAATAAAAATATATGGCACATTCTTTCCCCTCAAGCACTGCAAAAATCATGTTCTGGGGTCCTGTTGCCTATCCCTGCATCCTTTAATTAAGTAATAGGAAAAGTGTCCTCTTCCTCAAATCTGAACAATGAGAGTAAATCTTGTGTAGGAAGGATCTGGAGAAAGTTATTTTTAACCTCTGTGGTGCCTAGTGGGCTACAGTCTACAAGAGTCTCAAGAGTCAGACATGACTTAGCTACTTAGCAACTAAAGAGAGAGAGAGATTAAATCCTGGGCTTTCCAGGTGGCCCTCCAGAGGACGGCTCATAGTTTTACTGAGTTAGACAAGGCTGTGGTCCATGTGATAAGTTTGGTTAGTTTTCTGTGATTGTGGTTTTCAGTGTGTCTGCCTTCTGACAGAGAAGGATAAGAGGCTTATGGACCCTACCTGATGGGAGAGACTGACTGAGGGGGAAACTGGATCTTGTTCTGATGGACTAGGCCATGCTAAGTAAACTTTTAATCCCACTTTCTGTTGATGGTTGGAGCTGTGTTCCCTCCCTGTTATTTACCTGGGACCAAACTATGGTAAAGGTAATGAAGATAATGGAGACCTTCTTCAAAAGATCCCATTAATGTACTGCTACACTCACTGTCCCCAACCCTGCAGCAGGTCACCACCAACCCACGTTTCCACTGGAGACTCCTGGACACTGTCGGTCAAGTCTGAGTCTTATGTAGGGTCACTGCTCCTTTCTCCTGGGACCTGGTGCACATAAGGTTCTCTTTGTGCCCTCCAAGATTCTATTTCCTAGGCCTGTATAAGTTCTGGCAGCTCTATGGTGGGTTAATGATGACCTCCTCCAAGAGGACTTATGCTATACCCAAGTCTGCTGCAACCAGATACCCTGTCCCTGTGGCAGTCCGCTGCTGACCCATACCACTGCAGGAGATGCTCAAATACAGTTCTGTCTCAGTCTCTGTGGGGCCGCTGGGGTCTTGGTGTGCACAAGGCTTGTCTGTGCCTTCTGAGAATCCCTGGAGGGAATGGGCTTTGATTCTAAATGTGAATTTTCCCCTCCTACTCCTTACACTTACTCCTTGGAAGAAAAGTTATGACCAACCTAGATAGCATATTGAAAAGCAAAGACGTTACTTTGTCAACAAAGGTTCATCTAGTCAAGGCTATGGTTTTTCCAGTGGTCATGTATGGATGTGAGAGTTGGACTGTGAAGTAAGCTGAGCACTGAAGAATTGATGCTTTTGAACTATGGTGTTGGAGAAGACTCTTGAGAGTCCCTTGGACTGCAAGGAGATCCAACCAGTCCATTCTAAAAGAGATCAGCCCTGGGATTTCTTTGGAGGGAGATTTAAATTCATTTCGATGCTGAAGCTGAAACTCCAGTACTTTAGCCACCTCATGCGAAGAGTTGACTCATTGGAAAAGACTCTGATGCTGGGAGGGATTGAAGGCAGTAGGAGAAGGGGATGATGGAGGATGAGATAGCTGGATGGCATCACTGACTCGATGGATGTGAGTCTGAGTGAACTCTGTGTGTTGGCAATGGACGGGGAGGCCTGGCATGCTGTGATTCATGGGGTCACAAAGAGTTGGACACGACTGAGCAATTGAACTGAACTGAACTGAACTGTCTTACTGGGGCTTCTTCTTTGCCCTTGGACATGTGGTATCTCCTCACGGCCACTACAGCAAAGCACAGCCACCACTCCTGAGCTTGGGTGTGGGGTAGCTCCTCAAGGATGCTCCAGCGCCACACAGCCGCCATGGTCGTGGTGGAGAGTTCTGACAAAATGTGGTCCACTGAAGAAGGGAATGGCAACCACTTCAGAATTCTTGCCTTGAGAACCCTGTGAACAGTATGAAAAGGTAGAAACACAGGACAGGGAAAGGTGAACTCCCAGGTTGATAGGTGCCCAATATGCTACTAGAGATCAGTGGAGAAATAACTCTAGAAAGAATGAAGAGATGGAGCCAAAGAAGAAAACAACACCAAGATGTGGAATGTGACTGGTGATAGAAGCAAAGTCCAATGCTGTAAAGAGCAATCTTGCATGGGAACCTGGAATATTAGGTCCATGAATCAAGGCAAATTGGGAGTGTTCAAACAGGAGATGTGACCTTGACATTTTAGGAATAAGCTAATTAAAATGGACTGGAATGGGTGAATTTAACTCAGATGACTATTATACCTATTATTGTGGGCAAAAATCTCTTAGAAGAAATGGAGTAGCCAACAGAGTCAAAAAGAGAGTCCTAAATACAGTACTTGGATGCAGTCTCATAAACGACAGAATGATCTCTGTTTTTTTCCAAGGCAAACCATTCAATATCATGGAAATACAAGTCTATGCCCTGACAAGTAATGTTGAAGAAGCTGAAGTTGAATGATACTGTGAGGACCTACCAGACCTTCTAGAACTAACACCCCCAAAAAAGATGTCCTTTTCATTATAGGAGACTGGGATGCAAAAGTAGGAAGTTAAGAAACACCTGGAGTAACAGGCAAATTTGGTCTTGGAGTACAGAATGAAGTGGGGCAAAGGATAATAGAGTTTTGCCAAGCAAACACACTGGTCATAGCAAACACTCTCTTGCAAAAAGACAAGAGAGGACTCTACACATGAGTATCACCATACTGTCATCACTGAAATCAGATTGATTATATTCTTTGCAGCCAAAGATGGAGAAGCTCTACACAGTCAGCAAAAACAAGACTGGGAGCTCACTGTGGCTCAGATCATTAACTGCTTATGGCCAAATTCAGACTTAAATTGATGAAAGGATGGAAAACCACTAGACCATTCAGATATGACCTAAATCAAATCCATTATGATTTTATAGTGGAAGTAAGAAATAGATTCAAGGCACTGGATCTGATAGAGTGCCTGATGAACTATGGATTGAGGTTTGTGAGATTGTATAGGAGACAGGGATCAAGACCATCCTCAAGAAAAAGAAATGCAAAAAGCAAAATGGCTCTCTGAGGAGGCCTTACAAATAGCTGTGAAAAGAAAAGTAAAAAATCAAAGGAGAAAAGGAAAGATATACCCATTTGAATGTAGAGTTCCAAAGTATAGCAATGAGAGACAAGAAAGGCTTCCTCAGTGATCAGTGCAAAAAATAGAGGAAAACAATAGAATGGGAAAGACTAGAGATCTCTTCACGGCAATTAGAGTTATCAAGGGAACATTTCATGCAAAGATGGGCACAATAAAGGACAAAAATTGTATGTACCTAACAGAAGCAGTAGATGTTAAGAAGAGGTGGCAAGAATACACAGAACTATACAAAAAAAAATTCTTCACAACCCAGATAATCATGATGATGTGATCACTCACCTAGAGCCAGACATTCTGTAATGTGAAGTCGTTGGCCTTAGGAAGCATCACTACAAACAAGGCTAGTGGAGATGATGGAATTCCACCTGAACTATTTCAAATCCTAAAAGATGATGCTGTGGAAGTGCTGCACTCAATATGCCAGCAAATTAGGAAAACTCAGCAGTGGCCACAGGACTGGAAAAGCTTAGTTTTCATCCCAATCTCAAAGAAAGACAATGCCAAAGAATGCTCAGACTAACACACAATTGCACTCATTTCAATACTAACACAGTAATGTTCAAAATTCTCCAAGCCAGGCTTCAGCAGTGCATGAACTGTGAACTTCCAGATGTTCAGGCTGGATTTAGAAAAGGCAGAGGAACCAGAGATCAAATTGCCAATATCCATTAGGTTATTGAAAAAATAAGAGTTCCAGAAAACCATTTATTTCTGTTTTATTGACTATGTCAGTACCTTTGACTTTGAGGATCACCAAGAGATGGGAATACCAGATGACCTGACCTATCTCCTGAGAAATCTGTATGCAGGTCAGGAAACAACAGTTAGAACTGGACATGGAACAACAGATTGGTTCCAAATAGGGAAAGGAGTATGTCAAGGCTGTATATTGTCACCCTGCTTATTTAACTTATCTGCAGAGTACATCATGAGAAACACTAGACTGGATGAAGTACAAGCTGGAATCAAGATTGCTGGGAGAAATATCAAAAACCTTCTATATGGAGATGAAATCACTCTTATAGCAGAAAGTGAAGAAGAACTAACGAGTCTCTTGATGAAAATGAAAGAGGAGAGTGAAAAAGTGGCTTAAAGCTCACCATTCAGATAAGCAAGATCATGGCATCTGGTTCCATTACTTCATGGTAAATAGATGGGGAAACTGTGAGAGACTTTATTTTTTTGGGAGGCCCAAAATCACTGCAGATGGTGACTGCAGCCATGAAATTAAACAATGCTTACTCTTTGAAAGAAAAGTTATGACCAACCTAGAGAGCATATTAAATAGCAGAGACATTACTTTGCCAACAAAGTAATATCTAGTCAAGGCTATGTTTTTTTTTTTCCTTTAGTCATGTATGGATGTGAGAGTTGGACTATAAAGAAAGTTAAGCATCAAAGAATTGATGCTTTTGAACTGTGGTGTTGGAGAATACTCTTGAGAGTCACTTGGACAGCACAGAAATCCACCAGTCCATCCTAACGGAAATCAGTCCTGAATATTCATTGGAAGAGCTGATGTTGAAGCTGAAACTCCAATACTTTGGCCACCTGATGTGAAGAGCTGACTCATTTGAAAAGACCCTGATGCTGAGAATGATTGAATTTGGGAGGAGAAGAGGACAATAAAGGATCAAATGGTTGCATGGTATTACCGACTCAGTGTACATGAGTTTGAGTAAACTCCAGGAGTTAGTGATGAACAGGGAGGCCTGGCGTGTTCTAGACCATGGGGTCGCAAAGTCAGACACGACTGAGTGACTGAACTTAACTGAACTGAACTTCCCAGGTGGTGCTAGTGGTAAAGATCTCTCCTGCCAATGAAAGAGACCTAAGAGAAGCAAGGTTTGACCCTGGGTTAGGAAGGTCCCCTGGTGGAGGGGATGGCAACCCACTCCAATATTCTTACATAGTTAGTCCCCATTGACAGAGGAGACTTTAGGGCTATAGTCCATAGGGTCACAGAGTCAGACATGACTGAAACAACTTAGCATGCACATTAAGTCATATGCAAACTCTGGAATATCCTATTTTTGAAACTGTCATCAGTATCATGAGTGCTTTGAGAACTGAGCTAAAAAGTGGGCTCTAACCAAGTATTCAGATTACTTTCTGTGTAACACCCAAGTGTTACATGGGCATTTCAAAATAACACTACATAAATTTAAAAAAATTATACTAACATCCAAATCACAGCTCACAATGGACAAATATGTACATTCTGAACCCAAAAGAGTAGACAGCAAACTACAAATGATGTTGATGAATAATAAATTGTCATGAGTCAAATTGTCCAGAAAATTAATTTTAAAATTACTCATCATATCTAGAACCAGGTAAATCTCAACTTAACTGGGAAAAGGCAATGAACAGCCAGAAATGCAAAAGTAATACAGATGTTGAAATTATCTGATAGGACTTTAGAACAAATACCATTAAAATATTCCAAGAGACAAGTAGGGATACTTTGGGAAAAATGCAAAATTTTCAGCAAAGAAATGGAAGAAAAAATAGATAAATTGAATACATAGAAGATAAAAGTATAAGCCAAATTACATTTTTGTAACTAAAAAGATATGGTAACACTAAAAAAAAAACCTGCTTCATATATTTAATTGCATAATTAATGTGACAGAGTCAGTAAAATTAATTATAGACAAAAAAAATAATCCAATCTGAACCAGAGAGAATATATATTTTTGTGAAATGAACAGAGTTGAATAACTTATAAGGCAGTTACAAAAGTTTTATTATTTGTATCATAGAAATCTCAAAGTAGAGAAGAGAGTGAGGACTGACGAATCATGCTGAAATTGCCTGAATTTGAAAGGCATAAATTTAACAAGTTGAGCAAATCTCATTCAGGATAGATGTAAAGAAACCCATGACTGTTACACTCAAATTTATGAAAACTAAATTTTAAAAAATAAAACCTTGAATACAGGCAAAGAGAAATACATCTTTACATATAAGTTAAGAAAAATTAAAGTGGGCTGCTTATCATGCTGCTGCTGCTAAGTCGCTTCAGTAGTGTCCGGCCCTGTGCAACCCCATAGACAGCAGCCCACCTGGCTCTCCCGTCCCTGGGATTCTCCAGGCAAGGATACTGGAGTGGGTTGCCATATAAATTATGAAAACATGAAGAAATTGGCCCAACATTTTGTAAGTGATGAAGGAAAATAAAAACAACTGTCTAGTCAAAATTCTATGTTCAGCAAAATTACTTTTATGAAAAGTAAGTAAAAAATGCATTTTCCGGTGTAAGTAAAATAAGAAAATTTGACATGGATAAACCTGCTCTAAATGTTTGCTAGAATCTGCTTTTCAGAGAAAAATAAAAGAAGGAAACTGGAAGCATTCAGAATAAATAAAAATCAACATAATAATAAAAATATAGATAAACATAACAGAAAAGAACTATGAGCAAACAATGATAAAATATAAGGTAAATATGATAACCATAGATTGTGTACAACAGCAGTTTTGTCTTGTTTACATAGTTTTAGTGACAGAACTAAAATGCCAAATATTGATAGCAAATATATTGAGAAGGGATAGTCATAGATAAGGTTCTATCTGGAAGCTGACCTCTCTTAAATTTTATAATTTAAATTAAAAAATTAACATCTCTATAAAAATAATTAAAATAAAGGAAACAAACTATATAATGTTCATATTAATAGAAGAAAATAATGAAAATGTCAAACGATCTAAAATCAGAACAGTGTTTCTCAACTAAGGGCAATTTTGCCTCTCAATTAATATTTAGCAATTTCTGGAGAGATTCTCAATATTTTTAAACTGGGTATATAGGTTTCAGTAGATGCTACTGACAAAAGTAAGTAAACATCAGGAATGCTACTAAACACCTTGCAATGAACAGGACTGTCCTCTACTCACAAATAATTTTGTAATCCAAAATAGTGATAGTGCTGATATTGAGAAATCTTAATCTAGGAAGCACTCAGAAGCATAAAGTACAATTATAGTAAAGGATCCAAACAGTATAATTAAGAGTTGAAAATTTAAAAAATAAATGAACATTCAGCTAAATAATAAAGAAACTAAAAACAAAAGCACTCAGGATGAAGAAAAATACGAAAGATACTACAACTTTTACAATACTGATATATGACAAAATGGAATTTAAAGCCAAAGAATTGCTAGAAATAGAGGACTAATAACATTACAATGAAAGATTTAATTTTTTAATCTTATATATAATCAAATTATAAGAGGACTTCCCCAGTGACTCAGTGATGAAAAATTCTCCTGACAGTACAAGAAACATGCGTTTAATCCCTGGATAGGAAAAATCTCCTGGAGATGGAAATGACCACTCACTCCAGTACTCTTGGCTGGGAAATCCATGGACAGAGGAGCCTGGCTTGCTACAGTTCATGGGGTCAAAAAGAGTTGAACACTACTTAGTGCCTGAACAACAGCAACAAAAAAGAAATTATAAGAATCTAATAAGAACACACCAAAGCACATTTATATCAATATTATTAGACTACATGGAAAAATCTGTTTTGGATGCATGATTGTAACTTTTTTTTTTTAAAACCAGTGTATAAAACTAAAATAAAAGTAAAATAACATGACTAAAGAATGTTTAAATGACACAATTCAAAATCTAGACTACATATCCAGAACAGTTCACCAACAATTGGAAAATAACCTTTTAAAAATATCCCTAACTAAAGTTATAGAAGTTTCAAGAAATTCCAAAAACTTGATTTCTGATCACAATGTGATGAGCAAAGATAATTTAAAATAACGTTTTGTATATCTAAAATTTCCTGAGAAAGTAGGCTTTAAGTGTTTATAACCTCCCTCACCACTGGGAATAAAGGTAATTACATGAAGTAAAAGATATGTTAATCAACTTGATTGTAGTAGTTATTTCACAATGTATAGAGCTTCCTCAACTTATGATGGGATTATGTTCTGATAAATCGATTAAAAGTTGAAAATATCACAGGCAGAAAGTGCATTTAAAACATGTAGCCTACTGAACATCAAAACTTAGCCTAACCTACCTTAAAGGTGCTCAGAATAA
This sequence comes from Oreotragus oreotragus, assembly GCA_006410675.1. Lineage (NCBI taxonomy): Eukaryota > Metazoa > Chordata > Mammalia > Artiodactyla > Bovidae > Oreotragus > Oreotragus oreotragus. The sequence goes on along the minus strand of SJYX01008634.1, from coordinate 611,352 downwards.
TTGCATTTGCTTATATTTGCCTACACAGAGCCTATTTTATAATAGTAGGATTGTATGAAAACAGATGTTTGTATCTGTTATATTCTCCACTGATTGCGTGGCTGACTAGATGTGTATAAGAGACAGGTATAGGANAAAACATGTAGCCTACTGAACATCAAAACTTAGCCTAACCTACCTTAAAGGTGCTCAGAATAATTGCATTTGCTTATATTTGCCTACACAGAGCCTATTTTATAATAGTAGGATTGTATGAAAACAGATGTTTGTATCTGTTATATTCTCCACTGATTGCGTGGCTGACTAGGAACCATGGCTCACAGCTACTGCCTGCATCAAGAGAGATATCAACCTAAATTAAATTTCAAAGTACAGTTTTCTACTGAACACATATCACTTTCATACCATCCTAAAGTTGAAAAATTGTAAACCAAACCATTGTAAATTGAAAGTCATTTGTACTCATATTAAACCATCACATTGTAAACCATAAAGTTGTGTTGTGTTATACTACTTTGAGTCTAAAATTTAGCATAACCAATGACTGGACAACTTTATATTATATGCATCTAATGGAATTCAATAGAAAGTAAACATCACACACTGTCACATATATAGTGTTATTGACCAAAATATTTGACCTGAATTTTCATGTCTGATTCTTTGTGACTCCATGGACTATACAGTTCATCAAATTCTCCAGGCCAGAATACTGGAGTGAACAGCCTTTTCCTTCTCCAGGGGATAATTCTAACCCAACCAGGGTCTCTGCATTGCAGGCAGAATCTAAGAATACAGCACAGTAAGTCTAGAACATGGGATTTACTATAAAATAATTATTCAGGAGTCAACGTAAAGAACAAAAAGCAGTTCATCTCTGAAAGAGTTAAACATATGACACTTCTAGACCAAAACAGAGCTGAGACATATGACAAATAAAAGCGAAGTGTGAATATTAGTTGAATCCTAGACTGTAAAACGTTGTTTTAAAAGATAGGGGTTATTGGGAAATTTGCTTAACTACTGTAGAAAATTCTTGAGAATCTCTTGTACTGCAAGGAGATCTAACTAGTCAAAGGAAACAAATCCTGAATATCATTTGAAGGACTGAAGCTGAAGCTCCAATACTTTGGCCACCTAATGTGAACAGCTGACACATTAGTAAAGACCCTGATGCTGGGAAAGATTGAAGGCAGGAAGAGAAGGGGATGACAGAGGATGAGATGGTTGGATGGCATTACAGACTAAATGGACATGAGTTTGAGCAAGCACTGGGATATGATGAAGGACTGGGAAACCAGGTGTTTTGAAATCCATAAGGTTGCAAAGAGTCAGACAAGACTGAGCAACTGAAAAACAGTTGTATGTTAGATATTGTTTTGCACCAGTTTTAAATATCTTATGTATGATCATGAGATTCTTTTTATATAGAATGCTAACAATGGAATGTTTGGGGTTAAAGCATCATGATGTCTGCAATTGTCAAATTCTTTAGCAAAAAAGAGTGTGTGTGTATGTTTGTCTTCAGAGAAAGAAAGAGAAAACATGAGACAAAATATTGACAATTGTTGAATCTAAGTGAAGGGTTTAGAGACTCAATATATTATTCTTTCAAATTCTCTGAAAGTTTAAAATTTTCAAAATAAAAAGATGAGAATAATAGCATGGAGAAATAAATAGCTTTAGAGAAACAAAAGCCATTTATACATATTAAAAATATCCACCCTCAAAAATTATGCTGTACAATCTTTGTTGTCGTTCAGTCACTAAGTTGTGTCTAACTCTTTGCACTAGAGTTCTTCTAAGTGTTCTTGCTCCCTCTGCTTTATCTTTTCTACTTCTTAAGTCCTTATCATTTCTGTCCTTTATCATGCTCATCCTTGAATGAAATATTCCCTTGATATTTCCAATTTTCTTAAAGCAAACTCTAGTCTTTCTTATTTTAATCTGTTCTATTTCTTTGCATTGTTCATTTAAAAAGTCTTCTAGTCTCTCATTGCTCTTCTCTGGAACTTTGCATTCAGTTGAATATGTCTTTCCCTCTCTCCCTTGCCTTTTGCTTCTCTTATTTCCACAGCTATTTGTCAATGCCTCCTCAAACAACCACTGCCTCCTGTACAGTGTTATGAACCTCCATCCATAGATCTTGAGGCACTCTGTCTACAAGAGCTAATCCTTTGAATCTATTTATCACCTCCATTGTCTACTCAGAAGGGATTTGATTTAGATCATACCTGAATGGGCTAGTAATTTTGCCTACTTTCCTCAATTTAAGACTGAATTTTGCAATAAGGAGCTCATAATCTGAGACACAGTCAGCTCCTGGTCTTGTTTTTTTTCTGAGTATATAGCACTTCTCCATCTTTGGCTGCAAATAATATAATCAATCTGATTTTGGTATTGACCATCTGGTGAGGTCCATGTGTAGAGGCATCTCTTGGGTTTTTGTAGAAAGGTGTTTGCTGTAACCAATGTGTTTTCTTGGCAAAACTCTGTTAGCCTTTGCCATTTCATTTTTGTACTCTGAGGCCAAACTTGGGACCGTTTCTCTAGGCATCTCTCTCTCTCTTTTTTTTTTTTTTAAATTTAATTGGAGGCTAATTACTTTGCAATATTGTGGTGGTTTTTGCCATACATTCACATTAGTAAGCCATGGGTGTACATGTGTTTCCTATCTTGAACCCCCTTCCCACTTCCCTCCCACCCCATCCCTCAGGGTCATCCTAGTGCACCAGCCCTGAGCACCCTGTCTCATACATCCAACCTGGACTGATGATATATTTCACATATGATAATATACATGTTTTAATGGTATTCTCTCAAATCATCCCACTCTTGCCTTCTCCCACAGAGTCCAAAAGTCTGTTCTTTATATCTGTGTCTCTTTTGCTATCTCACATGTAGGGTCATCATTTCCATCTTTCTAAATTCCATATATATGCATTAATATACTATATTTGTGTTTTTCTTTCTGACTTACTTCTCTCTGTATAATCGGCTCCAGTTTCATACACCTCATTAGAACTGATTCAAATGCATTCTTTTTAATACCGAGTAATATTCCATTGTGTATATGTACCATAGCTTTTGTATCCATTTGTCTGCCAATGGACATCTAGGTTGCTTCTTCAGGTATCTCTTGACTTCCTACTTTTGCATTCCAATCCCCTATGATGACAGGGGAGTC
>SJYX01008634.1:586953-597199 GCA_006410675.1 Oreotragus oreotragus | reverse complement strand
TATATATATATAATGGCAACCCACTCCACTGTTCTTGCCTGGAAAATCCCAGGGATGGGGAGCCAGGCAGGTGGGCTGCTGTTTATGGGGTTGCACAGAGTTGGACATGAGTGATGTGACTTAGCAGCAGCAGTCTATATATATATATATATATATAATCTATATGACTATATATATATATAGTCATTGTGAATATGGATGAACCTATGTTTTTACTGTAATATTAAAACAACTATAATTTTCATTAAAATAAGAAAAATTCATTAATATAAAATACAATTATTTCTATTATCAAAGTAAATATTAAAGTAAAGAATGCTTACAGATAAAATTAGGTAATGTATATGAGGTAAACCTCATTGCAATCAAAATTGTATATCAAGAATAATCATTTCATGTTAACGCATTCCTCCAAGAGAAAATACTGCTGATATTTTCTAATATTAACACATTTAAAGAATATGGTTTACCTTCCTATAAATTCTTTATTAAAACACAGCCTTGATCCCTAAAACTCTAAGAGTTACCTAATGTATCAGAGCATTACAAATGCTCAATCTAATCATTATTCTTTCCTTAATAATAATAGGGAAAAAAAAGTAGAGGAAAGGTAAATAAAACACAGAATTGTGATCCCTAGGTGCAACGGAACTGCTTTTATCCACCTGAACACTGTGCTTAAACTTACAGTTCTATTTGTATAATAAAGAGATTTTCCATATAGCCAGGCAGTACTCTGACTAATTTTAGCCTACTAGAAAAAGAAATGCCCATAATCAATAATGAAAGTAAGCAGTTTTTATGTCCCCTTTATTTCATGGTCAAGCAAATGAAGAGGCTGATTAGGATGAAATACAATTCCTATAGATAGGTGTTTTAACTGTCTGGCAGCATATGACTGATAGAGAATATTGTGTTTCTTGACACCTTAGCAATCAAATTATCCTATTTTTCTCCTATGTCTCTGCCAGTATACCCTTTGCTGTTCATCATCTTCTAACCAAACTTTAAACATTGAAGTTCTAGTAGACTAGAACCTAAGTTTTTTCTTCTTTTTCCATACTTCTTAGGTGATTTCTGCTATGACTCAGTGGCCACATATCAATATGCTTTACTGGTCTAGGTTACTTCACAGTTAAAATTCATGTGTTGCCAACTTTCTGCTTAATATCTCTGCTAATTCTGACACAGTTACCTCCACTGATACACTTCAGAGACACAGAAACCAGTTTTGGCATCTTCTATTCCCTATTCCATTCATCCTGATATATATCGCTTTGCCACTTAAAACATTTGAAAATACCCACATCTTCTCATCTCTTTTTCAACTTCAGGGTACATCAGAACATTACAAATGCTCAATCTAATCATTATTCTTTCCTTAATAATAATAGGGAAAAAAAAGTAGAGGAAAGGTAAATAAAACACAGAATTGTGATCCCTAGGTGCAACGGAACTGCTTTTATCCACCTGAACACTGTGCTTAAACTTACAGTTCTATTTGTATAATAAAGAGATTTTCCATATAGCCAGGCAGTACTCTGACTAATTTTAGCCTACTAGAAAAAGAAATGCCCATAATCAATAATGAAAGTAAGCAGTTTTTATGTCCCCTTTATTTCATGGTCAAGCAAATGAAGAGGCTGATTAGGATGAAATACAATTCCTATAGATAGGTGTTTTAACTGTCTGGCAGCATATGACTGATAGAGAATATTGTGTTTCTTGACACCTTAGCAATCAAATTATCCTATTTTTCTCCTATGTCTCTGCCAGTATACCCTTTGCTGTTCATCATCTTCTAACCAAACTTTAAACACTGAAGTTCTAGTAGACTAGAACCTAAGTTTTTTCTTCTTTTTCCATACTTCTTAGGTGATTTCTGCTATGACTCAGTGGCCACATATCAATATGCTTTACTGGTCTAGGTTACTTCACAGTTAAAATTCATGTGTTGCCAACTTTCTGCTTAATATCTCTGCTAATTCTGACACAGTTACCTCCACTGATACACTTCAAAGACACAGAAACCAGTTTTGGCATCTTCTATTCCCTATTCCATTCATCCTGATATATATCGCTTTGCCACTTAAAACATTTGAAAATACCCACATCTTCTCATCTCTTTTTCAACTTCAGGGTAAGTTAGCATTAGCCTCCTAATATCCACTTTTGTCCTCGAACAGTGACTCTCTACATTGCCAACTGAGTTATTTTGAAAGAACAAACCGTCTACGGCCATACCACCCTGAACGCGCCCGATCTCGTCTGAAAGAGCAAACCATGTTACTCCCTAGCTTAAAGTCACAAAGTAGATTTCCGTCATTCTTAAAGATTAAAATATTGACCCAACCTATAAATTCCTGCCCAGTCTAACCCTGCTTACCCCTCAGACTCACCTCAAACAACTCTTTCCTTATTGTTTGCGTTCTAACTACATTGGTGTGTTACTAATCCTGCTCACAGTGCCAGCTGTCTCCCTGTTCACACTACTGCACTGTTCCCTGAACCCGTGGTATGTAAGGCACGAGCTAAGAGGCTGGAAGAAGACTGAAGGAGCCCTAGGAACTGCAGACACTTTTATTCTCTTCTGGCTGGCACGGCAGCCATAACACAGCGTGTCTCCTCAGCAGCAACCAAAGCAGAGGACACAACATAACCATAAGGTAGCCTTAACGGAGCTGTAATATAAACCCACTTTGCATTACCAGGATGCACTCCAATGTAGCCCCAGTGCAGCAGCAGCCAGTGTTTTCATGGTGAAGCTCATATAAGGGTAGCCCAGAAACTAGTCCATTACCAAGTGAGTACCTCATGATGCTCATGCGCACTGCTTTAAGAGGCTTGTGTGCAGTGCTATAAGTGATTTCAGCTTTTATGCAATCATAATTTACAAAATATGGGGCAAGAGCAAGAGTCCATAGGATGCGAGAGCCTGACCATGCTATCTTGGCTAATTTACTCTTTCCCTACAACTGGCTTTTTTTTTTTTTTTGAGTATTCTTTTCTATTTCAGGACGTTTGCTTACTCTGTCCACTCATCCTGGATTGACAGTTTACACTTTCACATCTTTATTTACTGAGTTAATTATGAATCATATTTTATGGTTCATCAAATTCTTTAAGGAAGTTTCTAGAGGCAAGAGCAAGTTCCCTTACGTTTTAGTCTATAGGATGCTGTTAAAAAAAAAAAAAAAAACCCACAGACTAGGTTGCTTATAAACAATGGAAACATTTCTCATAGTTCTGGGGCCTGGACATCAGAGAAGAGGGTGTCAGCATAGCTGGTTCCTGGTGAAGGCTTGCAGTCTGCTGACTTTTCATTATATCCTCACTTGATGGGAGAGGCAAGATTACTCAAAGGACTCTTATAATGGCAATAATTATATGAGGGTTCCCCCCTTATGATCTAATTGTCTATCTACCAAACACCCACTGCATTGAGTATCAGGATTTCAACATATGAATTATGCTGTTGTTCAGTCACCTAGTCGTGTCTAATTCTTTGCAACCCCACTAACTACAGCACGCCAGGCCTCCCTGTCCTTCACCATTTCCCAGAATTTTCTCAAGTTCATGTTTATCGAATCAGTGATGCCGACCAGCCATCTGAACCTCTGACCCTCTCTTCCCCTTCTGCTAGCATCAGGGTTTTTTCCAATGAGTCATCTATTCGGATCAGATGACCAAAACATTGGAGCTTCAGCTTCAGCATCAGTCCTTCCAGCAAATTTTCAGGGTTTAAGATCACTTAAGATGAATTCTGAAGGAAATACAAATATTCAGATCATATAATCTTATTTTATGCCCTTATTCTCCATCTAATTGATGGCTTTGTACAGTTATTAAAATTGTACTTAAACAGTTTTGATGCTAATACTCTTCTATGCTGGAATGTAAGGTATGAAAGAGTGCATTTGTCTTGGTCACTGTTTCAAACTCACATCTTTGCCTATCACTGTATTTTCACAGCACAGCAAATAAAATCAATACATATTTGTTGCATCAATGATTAAAGAAATAGAGAAAAATCTTCTTTTAAAACATTCATAGAAAGCAGTAGTCCACTTGCTTTCTAGTACGCTCTAAATAAATTATCATCAACAGGAAGAGCAACCTGGGTGACATTTAAAATCATTCTTTAATCTAATCTTCTAAGCATTCTTTTAAAAATCAATCTAGATCTGGTTGCCCATTTTCACATTACCTCCTATTCATGTAAATCTCAGCAATTACCCTATTTTTCAGATTACATCAAAGAACTAACATTAGAAGATCTCGCTCCAGGTATTTAGAAAATTGTGACAAACATCCAAATATCTAATTCATATGTTAAAAAAGCAATGCTGATGAAATTTGTCTCAAAAGTGTCCAGGGCAGCAGCATAGGGTTATAGTTATGTCGTAGCATCCAATGCAATAGTAACCAAAGTCATCAAATATCACCCCAAATCTTTATTAACTTGGTTATATTTTTCAGAAAGCCTCCAGGAGCAGGCAGATGGCATTCTCTTATTTGCACTATTCCACTGCAGAGAAGTAAAGTTTAAACTATCAGCTACCTGCCATTTCTGGAATTGCTGCAGATAAAAACTCTTTGATGATTTCAGTTTTCTGCTGCTTGCTTGCAGGCTTACAGAGAATAATTGCTACCATAAGAAACACTACTGAAATTGACAATAAACTGAATTTGGCTGGAAGTACATTGTAATTCTCTTCTATATTGGTAAGCTTCACTGCTGGGACAAGTGTTTGTTTAAAACCAAAACACCAAACAAAACCTTGGCTCTAATGAAAATACAAGGATAATCATCTTTGAGATATTTATGGCTACAATGATTGAAATTCTTTATTAGGAAGATAACATTATCTGTTTCTTCAAGTGGGTTATTTGAAGAATATAAACTGCTCCCAGTACACTTGGACATATTTGAAATAGTCCCGAAAAGACAAAGACAAACAAGTGTGAGTGAGGCATTATGTAAGATATAAGAAATAAGATAAAATATGTTGAAAAAAGTTATAAAAAGAGGAGGGATATAAATAATGAAATAAAGAATAAATCAAGAAATGCATACATGATAAAAAATAGCCAAGTCCAGTTGTCATTATTTAATATATTTTCTTCCTACATATTTAACACCTTTTCTACTGGGAAACTTTAAAATGATATCTGTTTATAGTCTATGTCTATACTTATGTGAAATAAATATAATATCCCTACCAGGATAACATGTTCCCCAATAGAAGCCATGGCTGTGGATACTGAATTGTAGTAATGAGCAATTTAAGGCAAGGAGACAGAGAATAGCTTAGTTTAGAGAATTCCAGAATATTGCTTTGATTCCACAAGGGTTAGTTAAAATTATAGAATCTTGCTAGATAGGGCCAAATCTTAGTTCATATCAAAGTTTCATATGAAGGTTTTGTTTCTTCCTTGCCATTTATTTCTCTACAAGTTTGCCACTATTCCAATACACATATCATAACAAAACTTTCCATAGGAGAAAACCAAAACCTTAAGGGAAAGGACGCAAAAACAAGCTGGAAGACAGCAAATTTTATTTTCTCTGGACTTACCTGCTTATTGATGTTAGATATTTGTGATATACAAAACCTATTCAAAAACAATAACATTTTTTAATGGATCTTTGTTATTATGGTGAGTTGATACCTAAGGTATTGCTACCGGCCTTTTCCAAAGTGAAGTGAAGTCGCTCAGTCATGTCCAACTCTTTGCAACCCCATGGACACCAGACTCCTCCGTCCATGGGATTTTCCAGGCAAAAGTACTGGAGGGGTTGCTGTTTCCTTCTCCAGGGAACTTCCCGACCCAGGGATCGAACCCAGGTCTCCCACATTGTAGACAGACGCTTTCTATCTGAGCCACCACTTGATCTTAGCCAAAAGGCCAAGGACCCAATAAATAAGATTTACAGCTGACCCTTGAACAATGCAGGTGGCAGGCTAGATAACACTCCACAAATTTGAAAATCTACATATAACTTACAGTCCATCCTCCAATGACAGTTACTCCTTATCCTTGATTCTGAACTCATAGATTGAAATCAACCACAGATCATGCAGTACCATAGTATTTACAGTTGAAAAAATAATCTACATAAAAGTGGAGCCAGTTCAAAACCCTGTTTTTTGAGAGTCACTTGTATATCAAGATTCGTTCTACTTTTATTAACTAAGGGGCAGCTGAAAGTAAAATGTTCTGAGTCTCAAGAAGAAGGGCGGATTGTCACAAGGTAGCTCTTTTTAAAAAGCAAGTAGACTATAAAAGGATATGAAAGTGTCTATCCAATAGAAAAAGGAAGAATGATGCATCAATCTTCATTAGTTTAACTGGGAAGTCAAAAGAGTTCCCTAGGTTATAGCGAAATCCCACAAACACTGTTCAGTCACCTCTTAATGACCCTGTTCTATTAATGCAATGAATGCAATATTCAATGCAATTGAATATTCAATTGAATAAAGCAAATTCAAATGCAATAAATATTTACTGAATATGCTATGTACAAGGTAGTTCAGTACACCATCATTTTCCAGTAATACATATTTAACATTCCCAACAACCCAATGGAAGGTTAATAATCTTGTTTACAGAAGAGGAAAATTTAAGTCTGAAATTAAATTCATTCAAGAATAATAGCTATGTAGTGATAGGGAGTGACTCCTGAAATGGCTAGACAATAAACACAGTGAATATTCTCTCTAAAAAACAATAATAAAACTAGAAAAAAAGTTGTCAAAACAGCAACTTCTGTACTCTGGACTCTGACAAAGGGTAAATAGTAACTTGAGCAGATTTCATTCAAAGAACTTTTGAACCTTAGTGAAAAGAGGAATGATCTGTTGTTTTAGCCTGGAAATAATCCCATACCCATTCCAGGTTAATGACATTGAAAGAAAATAATGGTTAAAAGTCATTGCTGCTGTTCAGTCACTAAGTCATGTTTAATTCTTTGCAACTTCATTGACTGCAGCATATCAGGCTTTCCTGTCCTTCACTATCACTGGAGTTTGCTCAAATTTATGTCCTTTGAATTACTGATGCTACTTAACCATATTCTCTCTGCCATCCTCTTCTTTTGCTTTCAGTCTTTCCCTGCGTCAGTCTTTTTCAATGAGTCGGCTCTTTGCATCAGAGGACCGAAGTTTTCGAACTTCAGCCTAAGCATCAGTCTTTCCAATGAATATCCAGGGTTGATTTCATTTAGGATTGACTGGTTTGATTTCCCTGCTGTCCAAGGGACTATCAAGAGTCTTCTCCAGCACAGCAATTCAAAGGAATCAGTTCTTCAGTGCTCAGTCTTCCTTGGGCATCCCTGGTGCCTCAGTTGATAAAGAATCTCCTGCAACGAGGGAAACCTGAGTTGGATTCCTGGGTTGGGAAGATACCCTGGAGATCAGCTACCCAATCCAGTATTCTGGCCTGGAGAATTCCATGGGCTGTGTAGTCCATGAGGTCACAAAGAGTCAGACACAACTGAATGACTTTCACTTCATTTCAGCCTTCTTTATGGTCTTCTCTGGTGGCTTAGTCAATCTGCCTGCAATACAGGAGATCCAGATTTAATCCATGGGTTAGGAAGATACCCTGGAGAAGGGCATGGCAACCCACTCCAGTATTCTTGCATGGAGAATCCCATGGACTGAAGAGCCTGGAGGGCTACAGTTCACAGGGTCGCAATTAGTCAGATATGACTGAAGTGACTGAGCATGCACAAGTCACCACTTGCAGTGATTTTCGAGCCCAAGAAAATAAAATATTTCACTGCTTCCAATTTTTCCCCTTCTATTTGCCATGAAGTGATAGGACCAGACTCCATGGTTTTATATTTTGGATGTTCAGTTTTAATCCAGCTTATTCACTCTCTTCTTTCATCCTCATCAAGAGGTTCTTTAGTTCTTCACTTTATGCCATTAGCATGATATCTTATGCATATCTGAGGTTGCTGATATTTATGCTGGCAAACTTTATTCAAGCTTGTGATTCAACCAGCATGGAATTTCAAATGATGTGCTCTGCATAGAAGTTAAATAAGCAAAGAGACAATATACAGTCTAGTCTTATTCCTTTCCCAATTTTGAACCAGTCTATTGTTCCATGTCTGTTTCTAGCTGTTGTTTTTGATCTGCATGCAGGTTTCTTAGGAGACAGGTAAGGTGGTCTGGTGTTCTCATCCTTGAAGAGTTTTCCACAATTTGATGTGATCCACACAAAGTCTCTTGCATAGTCAATTAAACAGAAGTAGATTTATTTAATTTATGTATTTGGAATTCCTTTGCTTTCTCTATGATCCAGCAACTCTTGACAATTCAATCTGTGGTTGCCCTGCCTTTTCTAAACCTAGTTTATAGATCTGTAAGTTCTTGGTTCATGTACTGCTGAAGCCTAGCTTGAAGGATTTTGAGCATCAGCTTATTAGTATGTGAATTGAGTGCAATTGTATGGTAGCTTGAACATTATTTGGCATTGTCCTTCTTTGGGATTGGAATGAAAACTGAACTTTTCTAGTCCTGTGGTCACTGCTGAGTTTTCCAAATTTGCTGACATATTGAGTGCAATACTTTAACAGTATCATCCTTTAGGATTTTTCAATAACTTAGCTGGAATCCCATCATCTCCACTAGCTTTGTTTGTAGTTCTTGTTGTTCAATCTCTATTTCATGTCCAACTCTGGATCTTTTCAAAGAGTCAGCTCTTTGCGTCATGTGGCCAAAGTATTTGAACTTTAGCTTTGGCATCAATCCTTCTAATGCCTATTCAGGAATTATTTCCTTTAGAATTGACTAGTTTGATCTCCTTTCTTTCTAAGAGACTATCAAGAGCCTCTTCCAGCGCCACAATTAGAAAGTATTCATTCTTCAGTGCTCACCTTTCTTTATGGTCCAACTCTCACATCTGACATGACTATTGGAAAAATCATAACTTTGACTATATGGACCTTTGTAGGCAAAGTGATGTCTCTCCTTTTTAGTATGCTGTCTAGGTTTGCCATAGTTTTTCTTCCATGGAGCAAGTGTCTATTAATTTCGTGGCCACAGTCACCACCTGTAGTGATTCTGCAGCTCAAGAAAATAAACTCCGTCACTGTTTCCACTTTTCCCCCATCTATTTGCCATGAACTGATGGGACTGGATGCCATAATCTTAGTTTTTCTGAATGCTTTAAGCCAGCTTTTTCACTTTCCTCTTTAACCCTCATCAAGAGGATTTTTTAGTTTCTCTTCACTTTCTGCCTTTAGCGTGGTACTGTCTGCATGTCTGAGGTTGCTGATATTTCTGCCAGAAATCTTGATTCCAGCTTATGAGTTCATGCCTGGAATTTTGCATGATGCACTCTGCATAGAAGGTGACAATGTATGGTATTCTTTTACGAATTTTAAATGTATGTCCAATTCTAGAATTCTAACATGTCCAATTCTAGTATTCTAGCAAGAATTGGACCATGTTCTGTCAGAACTTCATTATGACCTGTCCATCTTGGCTGGCCCTGCACGGCCTGGCTCATAGTTTCATTGAGTTCCTCAAGCCCCTTTGTCATGACAAGGTTGTGATCCATGAAAGGGGATAAGAGTCATATGATCACCTTAACTGATGAGAAAAATTATATGACAAAATTCACCACCCATTAATAAACAAAAATTTCTCCAAACTAGGAGTATAAAGAAACTGTTCAATCTGATAAAAGGCACAGTCAAAAACCGTAGAGCTAAAATTATATTTCGTGATTACAGATTGAATATTTCACCCTGAAATCAGTCACATGGAAAGGACTTCAGTTCTCACTGCTTCTATTTAGTACTATATTAGACATTCTAGCAAGTAAAATCAAGCAACAAACAACAATGTGATCAGAAAACAAGTAAAACCTTCTCCTCACATAATATAAACTTGTACTGAGGAAATTTTAAATAACACTTCCTGCCCCCCCAAAAAAAGAATAAAGAAGTTTAGTAAGAATGAGGAATACAGATTAATATTTAAAAAATCAGCTGCATTTACATATAATGCCAATGAAAAATTTTAAAAATGCCATATATATGTGTTCAGTTCAGTTCAGTTCAGTTCAGTCGCTCAGTCGTGTCCGACTCTTTGCGACCCCATGAATCGCAGCACGCCAGGCCTCCCTGTCCATCACCATCTCCCGGAGTTCACTCAGACTCATGTCCATCGAGTCCATGATGCCATCCAGCCATCTCATCCTCGGTCGTCCCCTTCTCCTCCTGCCC
>SJYX01008634.1:557379-574271 GCA_006410675.1 Oreotragus oreotragus | reverse complement strand
AAAAAAAAAAAATGAAAGCATAAAAATGTAATAAAAGGCATCTGAGAGTCAGCTTCCATCAGGGAGATAAAAAGGAATGGTGGAGCTTCCCTGGGGAGTCAGTGGTAAAGAATCCGCCTGCCGGTGCAGAAGACACAAGTTCGACTCCAGACCTGGGAAGACCGCTAATGCCATGGAGCAATGAAGCCCACGTGCAGCAGCTCTTGAGCCTGTGCTTCAGAGCCTGGGAGCCTCAGCTGCTGAAGCCCACACGCCTGAGAGCCTCTGCTCCGCCACAGAAGCCACGCAGTGAGGCCCGTGTACCACTACCAGAGAGCAGCCCCCTCTCGCCACAGCCACAGAAAAGCACGGTCACAGAGATCCAGGGCAGCCAAAAATAAATAAATGAAATTACAAAATATTTTTTTAAAAAAGAAACTGGTGGGATTTAGGGCTTCCTGGAGAGCACTTTTCCCTTTTAAGTGGAGCAGACACCATTCAGTTCCAGTCAATTCATACCAAAGAGGAAAAGAAAAATTAAAGAAGCCCCCAAAACCCATTTTATGGAGAAATATCCTGATTCATAAATGTCAATTTAAATAGGTTTTTTTTTAATGTAGGTCAGTGTGCAACTGTGCCTCAGAGAGATATTAGGAAATGAATTTAAGTTATTTCCTAAGATATATTTTATGAGGCTACGAATCTCTTAGGTGTTTTACATTCTGTGGTTCTTTAGGTATAGAAAACAGTGATATCAATACTGAAACCAACTCAATCTATAATCTATACTAAGATACTCTGTGAATTTCTGAGAGAAACTAGGGGGCAAGTTTCCTTAGTATCCATGACGATGAGATCTTTTCTTCCAAGATCATCTCAAGGAGCTGCTGAGCCACAGAACAAGCTTGTGAGGAGCTGATCCAGGGAAAAGGGATCTCAGAAGCTGCCCAGGCCACTCAAATTGCTGGACTCGAGGCACAAAAGAAGGCTTTGTGGTCCACACAGTCCCAGCCCAGCACCCTAGGAGACGGCTCTGGGGTAGGGGAATAAAGCCCTTTCTGGTAACAAAGCATTTGCTGGGCCTTGCACATCCGTCCCCTGTGGGGGCCTCACACGGGGACTCCAACAGGGCTTTCCTTCTTATCGCAATAAGCGTTCAGTGCAGGAGAAAACAGTTACATGGACACACACATCATCTTGCAGCACTTCCATTTTTGGAGGAAGGCAGAAAAATGCAGAAAGGTAAGACAACGGTTTTAACCAAAGTTTGGGCTTCCCTGGTAGCTCAGTTGGTAAACAATCCACCTGCAATGCAGGAGACCCTGGTTCGATTCCTGGGTCAGGAAGATCCCCTGGAGAATGGATAGGCTACCCACTCCAGTATTCTTGGGTTTCCCTTGTGGCTCAGCTGGTAAAGAATCCACCTGCAACGTGGGAGACCTGGGTTCGATCCCTGGGTTGGGAAGATCCCTGGAGAAGGGAAAGGCTACCCACTCCAGTATTCTGGTCTGGAGAATTCCATGGACTGTGTAGTCCATGGGGTCTCAGAGAGTCAGACATGACTGAGCAACTTTCACTTTCACTTTTCACTTGTGCAAAATACCACAGGAAGGAGGGAGCTTCCCAGACCTGGAAATCAAGAAAGTCTTCAAGAGCTTGCCAGACAGATGGTCAACAGTGTTGACCAACAGGGCAACAGTGTTCCAGAAAGGGAAGTGCCATACACCAGTGGTGCTCAACCAGGGGCAAGTTTGTTCCCCAAGGGGCATATACTTGACTACGTCTCAATACGTCTTTGCTTGTCCCAGTGGAGGCAGATGCACTTGATATTGGCATCTAGTGAGTAGAAGTCACACGGAGCAGCCACGACAGCATAGATTTATCAGTCCCAAATGCGTTACAAGAATACATGTGTGTCTTTGCCTCTCTAATTTCCCCTACACCTAATGTCCCAAATTTCAGTAATGCTGAGGTTTGAGAAGCCCTGCCATAGGCAAAGCACAGAGGTGTGAGGACAGGTTAACCTGGGGATCTGCAAGCATCTGGGGCTTCCCTGGTGGTTCAGCAGTAAAGCACCTGCTTTCCAATGCAGGAGACATGGGTTTGCTCACTGGCCCGGGAAGATCCCCTGGAGAAGGGAATAGCAACCCACTCCAGCATTCTTGCCCTGGAAATCCTGTGTGCAGGGGAGCCTGGCGGACTAGAGTCCATGGGGTCATAAAGAGCTAGACTGCTGCTGCTGCTGCTTAGTGGCTTCAGTCATGTCTGACTCTGTGCAACCCCCTAGGCGGCAGTCCACCAGGCTCCTCTGTCCCTGGGATTCTCCAGGCAAGAACACTGGAGTGGGTTGCCATTTCCTTCTCCAATGCATGAAAGTGAAAAGTGAAAGTGAAGTTGCTCAGTTGTGCCTGATTCTTAGTGACCCCAAGGACTGCAGCCTACCAAGCTCCTCCATCCATGGGTTTTTCCAGGCGAGAGTGCTGGAGTGGGCTGCCATTGCCTTCTCTGAAAGAGCTAGATAGGACTTAGCTATTAAACAACAACTGAAAGCATCTGGCATGGCTAATTAGGGCTAGTAGACACCTGTCTCCCTCTCCTTCCACTCCCAAACTGAAAACTCCTTAAAGACATTGGCTTGTCTTACTGGTCTTTATATTTCTAGGGCCTACGCTATGGTAAGTACAAAAGGAATAAATGAAATAGGTTTCCCAAGGAGCTTTGGTGATGAGAATAATGGGGGAAGACAGGTGTATTAAATCCCTATTATAGCCATATCAAATTATCACAATGTGGTGGCTGAAAATAATAGAAACTTATGTTCACAGTTCTGGGGCTTAGAATATGAAATCAAGATGTTGGAAGGATTTTTTTTTCCTTCCAGAAGTTTTCAGGATGAATCTTTTCTCTCTCCTCACTTCTTGGCTTGAAGAAGCATAATTTCAAACTGTACCTTTATCTTCCCATGGATTTTCCCTCTGTCTGCATCTCTTCTTCTTCCGTCTCCTGTAAGGACATATGTTGCTGGATTTAGGGTCCACTGGGTTAATCCAGGATGGTATCATATTGAGATCCTTAAATTAACGGCATCTGCAAAGACCCTTTTTCCAAATCAGGTCACAGTCATGGGTACTGGGAATTAGGACCTGAATGTAGTTTTGTGTTGAGGATGAGATGGTTGGATAGCATCACCAATGCAAAAGGCATGAAACTTGGGCAGACTCCGGAAGATGATGAGGGTCAGGGAGGCATGGAGTGCTGTGGTCCTCAGGGTCACAAAGAGTCACCGACACGACTTAGCAACTGAACAACCACAATGAATAGTTTTGGGCTTCCCAGGTGGCACAGTGGTAAAGAATCCACCTGCAATGCAGGAGACACAGGTTCAGCCCCTGGTTTGGGAAGATCTCCTGGAGAAGGAAATGGGAACTCATCCCAGTATTCTTACTTGGGAAATCCCCTGGACAGAGGAGTCTGGTGGACTACAGACCATGGGGTCACAAAAGAGTTGGACACAACTGAGCACCTACAGAACAGCATTAATCCAAGATGGTATCATATTGAGATTCTTAAATTAACTACATCTGCAAAGACCCTTTTTCCAAACCAGGTCACAATCATGGGTGCTGAGAATTAGGACTTGAATGTAGTTTTGGGGGATCTACTATCCAAGGCACTGCAATAGTGGGGTATATGCCTAGAAGGTAGAATGGGAAACAGGCATAGGAGATGGGGAGTTAATCCTTCACCTGGATCATCATTTCTCCAAGAGTTTTGGCCACTTAAGGTTCTCAGTTAATAAGACAGCAATGTAAAATAGTAAGGGCATTTCATTTTCAAATATAAAATATTTTTGTACAGAAAACATGGGTACAAAATATTTTCAATGTTAAAAGAGTCTGTTAAGGAGAAACTTTGGAGTCAATAAAAACTCCACCAAATTCACATGATATCCCTAGATTTCAAGGCTCTGAAATCTGCTCTGGGCAAAGGTTCCATCTGTGCTATTGATGGAAAGCTTCATTTTCCTGGGAGCAGAGAGGAAAACTTGAGAAGCTCTCTGCAAAGCTCTAGAGCTGCAAAGTAGCTCAGTCTGAGCCGAGTCCCCAAAATAAGGAACACTGGGTCTCTGTTTTAAAATTGGCCCTGTCACCCTAAATTATCCCCACTTCTTGTCTTGACACAACTTTGAAAAGCTGCTGCTCAGGCATGGACCCATCAAAGCTGCATCGGGGCGAGAGGGGCATATTTTAAAATGACAGATCTAAGAAGCGAGCCCTCGGCACTCTAAATGACTATATTATTTTAAAGATGGAAATGACTCCTGGAATACCCTGTAATCCAACATTTCTCAATAAGGCTCGTGTAATAAATTCTCCACAGGTCTGAAGACCTGGTCCTGGGGTATGCAAGTGCATCCTGGAGCCTTATTGGAGGGAGAATTAAGTACCGCAGAGGGCAGGGGACCAAGGGAGCCTTTGAAGGTGACTCCAAGATCACGTCACCAAAGCAAGCATGGTTTTAGAAGAGGGGAGATGAATGGTGGATTTAATCGAGCTCCCCTTAGACCTCTAGTTGGTAAAGATGGATTCTCCCGTTTTACACACATATGCTGGTTCCTTGTTCCTCTGAAAGACTGGAGGCTGGTTGGGAAGGTTTTCCACTGAATGACTTTCAATGTAATAATACTTAATACTTCTTTTGAAACAGTTTCCTCTTTTTCTGAATATTTTCATGGGACTGTAACCCATTTGTACATAAAATTGGTTGAAAGTGACATGTTGAAAAGTCCAGCAAACACTGCAGCACACTCTATTTTCAAGGAATATAAAATTGGGCTCTGTCTGACACCTTGAGTGCGCTTGTGAAAACAGAATGTCACATCTCAAAGGGTTTTTCTTGATAGCTTTAAAAAAAAATAAAATAAAATAAACAGACCTCTCTAGGCAAACAGCCCCTTTGTACTCTGGTTTCCATGGAAACGCTGGCAATTGTATTTTTCATGGCATGGTCTTTTTCACTTGATTTTTAAAAGTCTGGTTTAGGCAGCTGACTTAGTGACCCTCGGAATTCAGGAAATAATCTTTATCAAGAAATCTGTGATATTTTGATAGATATTCCAGATAGTACTCTTGCTGTCGACCTGGTTGAAGTAAAGATGTATAATTGTTGTACACATTGGAGGAAGTAGACATCATTTTATCCTGAGCACTGCTATTATGATAATCCATTTTAATCCAATGTCCCTCAAATTCCTAAATTTAAGTGACCAAATATATTTGGAAACTTCCTTAGAGAAGAATTCCCAAAAATATATGTTGATAGTCCCCTCTCCAGAAGGTGGAGCTTAACTGCCTCCTCCCCTGTGCTCTGTTGAGAGTTACTGGATTCAGTGACTCACTTCCAAAGAATAGAGTGTAGAGAGGAATAAATCTTGACTTTATAATAAGGAGACTTGGTGGACACCATCTTAATCAAAAAGAAAGGTTAATATTCATCCTCAAGAAGTCACAGGGACCCCACATTCTCCCTGACATGACAAGAGGGGTATTTCACCTTTGGAGAATTCTTATCCCAATCTAATGATAGAATAAAAGAAAAAACATCAAACAAACTCCAATTGAGGGACATTCTACATAATGCTTGACTAATAATCTTCAAACTTAACAAGACCATAAAAAAGGGGAAGTGACAGATGGTCATAGATCAGAAGAGACTAAGATATGATGAGTAAACAAAATTGATGTCCTGGATTCAATCCTGCAATATGGAAAAAAACACTATGGAAAAGTTAGCAAACTCCAAATAAAGTCTGTAGGTCAGGAGAATATTATACCAATGTGAATTACTCAATTTTGACAAACGTACCATGCTTAACTGTTAGAGAAAGGAGAAATGGGTGAGGAGAGTATGTGAACTTTCTGTACTAAGAAATTTCTTTATAATGTAAAATTATTTTAAAATTAAAAGTGTATTTTAAAAATAAATTAGCACAGTTTCAAAGTTTGAAAGAAAATGACCACATAAGAAATAAGAGTAAGTGCTATCCTTTGGGATAAAGAGGTAGACTCATTTCTAGATAAGAATACTGAGACAGGATTAGAGAAGTGAACAACTAAGATAAAGACAGAAGCCACACAACTGGATACAAGGGTCTAAACCCTAAAGAAAAAAATCAGATTTGGAAAAAAAAATACAAAATTAATAGGTCCATAACTATGATTTACCGTCTGGTGGCTCAGGCAGTAAAGCATCTATCTACAATGTGAGAGACCTGGGTTGGGAAGATTCCCTGGAGAAGGAAATGGCAGCCCACTCCAGTACTCTCACTTTGAAAATCCCATGGATGGAGGAGCTTGGTGCAGGCTACTATCCATGGGGCTGCAGAGTCAGGCATGACTGAGCAACTTCACTTCACTATGATCGGAATCAGAATCTTTGAAGAAACTTTGTAAAAAATCAGATTCCTGGGTCCCACCTTCTTGATTCTAAAAATCGATAGATATAACAGTCATGCACATTTCACACAGATATTGTTGCCTCTCTGTGGTAAAGTACACAGACTCTGAATGAAGTGACATGTTTCCATTCCCTTTGAATCTTGCTGATAATGAGCTTTAACCAATAGAATCCAGCAAAAGTGACTCTACATAACTGTGATGATTAATTTTATATGTCAGTTTAATTGGGCTACTGGATGCCGAAACCCTTAATTAAACATTATCCATAAAGATGTTTCTGGATGAGATTAACATTTGAATTGGCAAACTGAGTAAAGCAGAGTGCCTTCCCTAATGTGGGTGGGCCTCATCCAATCATGTGAAGACATGAATAAAACAAAAATACTGACTCTTCCATGACCTTTCCCCCACCTCTATGTTTATCCCCCTTTTGAATTTAATGGTAATGGGATATTTCAAAATTATTTTCATATTCTCTGTTAGTATGGAGGGGAGCATATTAGAGAGCAGCATTCTTTATTTCAATTGTGATATAATTGACATATAACATTAAGTAGGTTTAAGGTGTATGTGTTGATATTTGACACATTTAAATATCACATTATGATTCCCACAGTAGCATTAGCTAACACCTCTATAGTCACATAATTATTTCTTTTCTGTGGTAGAAACAATTAATATTTACTTATTAAAGATATCAAAACTTTGCAATAGTTTTTCCAAATCTTTCCCCACCCCATTATTTGCATTTAAATTTATGTACTCAGTTTTTCACGCAGGAAATTTAAATATGTTATATATGTTATGAAATTGGTATTCTTTCAGGCTTGCAATTCTTCTCATTGTTTTATGATCAGAGAACTATTACAGATCTGAAGATTAGAGTGTTACCTACATTTCCTTCTATTTTTCTTTTCTTTTTTTTTTACATTTTTTTTTNATATGCCTTTTAAGCTGATTCTTGAAAGGCCCACCAGGTAGAGAAAAAGGGAAAGGGGCGTTCTTAAAGGGCCAGTTCATAACTCGCCCTATAAAATAAGATGGTGTGTTTGATAAGCGATTTAAGGTGGCTGAACCAGAGGATATTTTGAGGGTAGGTGAAGAGAAACGAGGTTGGAAAAGTTGATAGGAGTTCATACATTGCCCCAGGGATCTCGGCCCTTTTCTGGGGCACCAGTAGGTAGGAAGTTGCACCAGTATTTCTTTTTTTTTTTTTTTTTTTATTTTTTTTTATTTTTTTACACTAACTCCCAAACATGAACCCCCCTCCCACCTCCCACCCCACATCATCCCTCCAGATCATCCCCATACACCAGCCCCAAACGTCCTGCATCCTGCATTTATTTTTTGAGATTTCATCAGTCGATGAATACATAGTCCACCTGGAACTTACTGTGATGTATGACCTCCATGGAAGTCCCCTCTTTCATCCCAGATAGCCTGTCTCCTTGGCATTAAAGATCTATTTCTTTTCATTTATCATGTTGAAAAACATAATTTAAATTGAATTTTTAAATATTATGGAAAGATAAAAATTAAATGATTCATACCAACAGCAAATCTGCTCTATAAAGAACAGTTAAAACTAGAATAGCCTCAAAAAAGTTATAGGCCTCCAATAAATAAAAGATTTAAAAGCCTAAAAACTTACAAAAGAAATATGTAAGAGGAACCTCAGATCTTTCACTTGCTAGCTGTGTGATCTTGGACATGTTTCTTAACTTTCCTGTGCCTCAGTTTCCATCTCTACAAAATGATAATGATTCTTACCCGAAAAGGTTTGAGATCAGTAGACACAAAATATGCAAAGAACTCATTGTAGGATCTCAAATATCAGCTCCTATAAATTTAAATTACAATTTTTCCTTTCTCCGTCCTACTTTGAGATGTGTACTTACTTACACTTTTACACTTATTATGCCAGGTTGTATATATTTGTTTATCTGTCTCCTTTCTGGACCCACAGTCTATAACAGCTGGCCTATCATTTTATTTTTGTATTCCTAGTTCCCATTTTGGCATCTAAACTACATCAGGCCCTCAAATAATTTGTGTTGAATGAATAAATGGCTTTAAAATATCAAAGACAAATATCAATAAGCACAAGAGAATATCATCTCAGCTTAATACAAAAAGTTACTAAGTATAAGATTACAGAGGACATAACCTGCTAAGCTTTAAAGTAATCAACACACACCCAAACTAAGATCCACAGATGTGATCAGGTGATGCTAAAATATTTGGTTGACAGGTAAAAATGTACAAAGGTGAGTGTGTTCACAGACTGCCCTTTGCCTGTCAAATGAATTTTGGGCAATTGTGTTCTGATGTCACACTCTCTTCTCCATACCCTCTTGAAAAGGAAGAGGCTCAGCCTGCAAGGCTGGAGGTGCAGAAAGGGAGACTAAAAGGGAAGAATGAGACCAGAGGATGAGAAGGAATGAAGGGGAGGTTAGGACAACCCCCAGGCTTCCCAGACGATGCGGTGGTAAAGAATTCGCCTGCCAATGCAGGAGACACAAGAGATGTGGGTTCAGTCTCTGGGTCAGAAAGCTCCCCTGGACTGGGAGATGGCAACCAATGGGAAATCCCTCGTGGACAGAAGAGTCTGATGGGCTACAGTCCCTAGAGTCACAAAGAGTCGCACCAACGAAGGGACTGAGCACAGCACAGCACAAAGAGAGCACAGGCAAAAGAAAGGGAGAAGGAAAAGACGAGGCACGGCGCGTCTTTAAAGAAACTGCAGAAGCTCCATGGTGGCTGGAAAGTTGAGTTTCAGGTAGGAACTGGGGGAAAAGGGAAGAGTCTAGATGGGTGAAGAGAATGATGGCATGAATAGACGTCAAGGCCACAATTGGTAAGCTGAAACTTTTATTCCCACCCCCCTGACTTCTGGGGGTTAGATTAAACACCAATGGCCAATGATTTAATCATCCATGACTTTATAATGAAGCCACCATAAAACCAAAAGTGACGAGGTTTGGAGAGTTTCCAGGTTGGTAAACCAGAATGCCTCCAGCCTCAGGGTCTGATGCTGGGAAAGACTGAAGGCAAAAGGAGAAGGGGGAAGCAGAGGATGAGATGGTTAGATAGCATCACCGACTCGATGGACATGAGTTTGAGCAAACTCCAGAAGATGGTGAAGGTCAGGAGAGTCTGATATGATGCAGTCCCTGGGATCACAAAGAGTCAGACACAACTTAACAGCTGGACAACAAACCAGAATGCATCTACACGCCAATATTCTGGCCTCTAACTCCACAATGATAGGATCTCCTTGTTCACGGTGGCTCAGAAGGTAAAGAATCCACCTGCAATGGAGGAGATCCAGGTTAGATCTCTGGGTTGGGAAGGTCCCCTGGAGAATGGAATGATAACCCACTCCAGTATTCTTGCCTGGAGAATCCCATGGACAGAAAAGCCTGATAGTCTATAGTCCATGGGGTCACAAGAGTTAGACACAACTGAGTGACTAAGCACACATGCATGCTAGGGAGGAAACAGGTTTCCTGAGTTCTATGAGATGCTCTAGCAAATTAATTGAACCCAAGAAGGGGGTCGTGGCAAACCTCCGATTTAAAGCTACTTAGTCAGAAGTGCAAGGGACAACCTGGATTTAAGAAAGTAGTCTTTCCCTGGTGGCTCAGACAGTAAAGAGTCTGCCTGCAATGTAGGAAATCTGGGTTCGATCCCTAGATCAGGCAGATCCTCTGGATAAGGAAAACCCACTCTGGTATTCTTGCCTGGAGAATCCCATGGACAGAGGAGCCTGGTGGGTTATAGTCCATGGGGTCGCAAAGAGTTGAATATGACTGAGCAACTAACACATTTGTGGAACTGAATCATTACCCTGTGGAATCTGACTCTCTCTTTCCACACAGATAGTGTCAAAATTGAGTTGAACTGTCGGATACCCATCTGGGATCACAGAGTTATTTGGTGCTGTGGAAAAAACCACACACACACATTGGAGTTGGGTGCAGAACCCTTAAAAGGGATTATGGAAGGATCACTGTGTATCTAAAAATGAACACTTTGAAAACCAGGTTTCTATTTTTAAAATCACACTCCTGTGTACTTCTAGTTAGCCCCATTGGGATATCACTGTTATTAAACAGTACCATATTTTTCTGTAAATTGGGAAATTCAACGTTTAAATTCACAGAGAAACTTTATTTTCCAACCCTCAACTAGTAAGTGCCAGGCCTGCCACAATAACAATATTGTAAGTTTGGTCTCCATTCAATGAATTTGACCCTGAAGACAAGTGAAATGAAAGTCTTCTGTACTGAAATAATCTGGCCCCTTCATTCTCAAGATTTGAGGTACCAGGTAATTTTCTGTGTAGATTTGGCCTGAAAATACAAAGGAAAAGTTCAACCAGGGACACGGCATCTCTTTGGCCGAACCCTGCAGGGACGTTTGCCTTGACCATACATTTTTTTATTGTCCAGTTAAGTTTTGAGTAATTCAGCTGATGGGATTTTCAGCTCTGCCCATGGGCTATGACTCATTCCACCATCAAATTAACAACTCTTTTGGAAAATATTTTTTCATGACTTGGCCAAAACTTTCCATGGCTTAATTTCATCCCTTTCTTCCCAGAGAAACTCTTTGAACACATCCAATGATTGCACACTTCAGAAGAGGCTTTATTTCTCATCAGAGCAGATGCCTGACCAACCTGCTAATGTCAGCTTCCTCAGCCCCTCTCCCTGATCCCTTAACCTTCCCTCTGTGGATTCTAATCAACTCTTTCTCCTCTACTGAAGTGGCTTTACAGTATCTTGAACCAACCAGCTCATGCATTTAAAAGCCTTTAGGCAAAAAGAAAAGAGGCACCAGAAAGGAACGTCCAGAGACCTGGACTCTTTCTCTGTTCCTCTAAAAAAAGTGAGACTTCAGCCAAATTGCTTTTTCTTTCATCTTTTTCATCCATAAAACAGTGAGACAAATGACTCTACAGTTGTTGCTCTTCAATTGCTAAATGGTGTCCATAACACTGCGACCCTATGGACTGCAGCACACCAGGCTTCCCTGTCCTTCACTGTCTCCCAGAGTGTGCTCAAACTCAAGTCCATCGAGTTGGTGATGCCGTCCAACCATCTCACCCACTGCTGCCACTGCTTTTGACTTCAATCTTTCCCAGCATGAGGGTTTTTTCCAGTGAGATGACTCTTCACATCAGGTGGCCAAAGTTTTGGAGCTTCAGTTTTAGCATCAGTTCTTCCAATGAATATTCAAGGTTGACTTCTTTTAGGATTGATTACTTTAATCTCCTTGCTGTCCATGGGATGCTCAAGCGTCTTCTCCAACACCACAGTTTGAAAGCATCAGTTCTTCAGCACTCAGCCTTCTTTATGGTCCAACTCTCACATCCGTACACGACTACCGGAAAACCATAGCTTTAACTATACAGACCTTTGTCGGCAAAGTAACATCTCTTCTTTTTAACACTCTGTCTACGTTTGTCATAGCCTTCCTTCCAAGGAGAGCATATTTTAATTTCATGGTTTCAGTCACCATCCGCAGTGATTTTGGAGCCCAAGAAAATAAAATCTGTCACTGTTTCCACTTTTCCCCTTCTATTTGCACAAAGTGATGGGCCCAGATGCCATGATCTTAGTTTTTGAATGTTGAGTTTTAAGCCAGCACTTTCTCTCTCCTCTTTCACCTTCATCAAGAGGCTCTTCAGTTACTTTTTGCTTTCTGTCATTAGATAAAACTATAAAGAGCTCAATCTATTCAGATCAATATGAAAGAGTAGAAAAGCTTATCTACATGAGCCTGAGTAAACTCCGGAAGTTGGTGATGGACAGGGAGGCCTGGCATCCTGCAGTCCATGGGGTCTCAAAGAGTCAGACACGATTGAGTGACTAAACTGAACAGAAGTCAAGCAGCAGACATGGCATGATATAGATATGAAAACCCTGTGAGGTAGAGTTACAGGGTTCTGTCCATGAGATAGCAGTGGACAGTGTTTCAGTCAAAAATTTCTTCAATTAACACTGCATAATAAGCCAGCCCAGAAGGAAACAGCTTCTATCAGTAAGCTTGTATTCTCATGCTCCTGGACCCATAAGTCAGCTGAGTTAACTCTACTTTATACCACGGGTGATCGGGACTGGACTGCAGGCCACAGGTAAGACTTGGGCCTCCTTTACCTGTCTCTCATCTTAACTGAGCCCTCTCTCTCACGATAACTGCAGCCAAGAGCCAAGCCAAAGTACACAAGCACATTTAAGGTCTGCTTATGTTGCATCCTCTGGTATCCCATTGGCCAAATTATGTTGCGTGGCCAAACTCAAGATCAAAGAGTCCAAGAAGGATACACTGCCCACATCAGGGAAAGGGGAGAAAAGAGGAGAGTGAATATTGCTGCAGTTATCAAATTTACATTCTCCTTCCGTCATCATCTTATTTTTTTTTTAACATTGTCTTTATATATATATATATATATACTGCTGCTACTGCTAAGTCGCTTCAGTCGTGTCCGACTCTGTACAACCCCATAGATGGCAGCCCACCGAGCTTCCCCGTCCCTGGGATTCTCCAGGCAAGAACACTGGAGTGGGTTGCCATTTCTTTCTCCAATGCATGAAAGTGAAAAGTGAAGTCGCTCAGTCACTCAGTCGTGTCCGACTCTTCGAGACCCCATGGACTGCAGCCTACCAGGCTCTTCCATCCATGGGATCTTCCAGGCAAGAGTACTGGAGTGGGTTGCTATTGCCTTCTCCAAATATATGTATACATATTTAAAATAGATGTGTGTATATATGTGTGTGTGTATGTATGTATATATACACAATATATGTATATGCATATAATATATATATGTAATTACATATATTTTATAAATATACATATCCTTCAATACATTTTTTTTCTCTCTCTCTGTGTGTGTGTATTTAGTTGACTTGAAAATTGAATATGACCAGTTTTTAGAATGCACAGTTTAGAAGGAAAAAATTCCTTAGGAAGTGATTGATGTGTCTTGCAATTTTCAGGAGACCAAAAGAAAGCTATTCGGCAACTATGGTCAATTATGTAANATATATATGTAATTACATATATTTTATAAATATACATATCCTTCAATACATTTTTTTTCTCTCTCTCTGTGTGTGTGTATTTAGTTGACTTGAAAATTGAATATGACCAGTTTTTAGAATGCACAGTTTAGAAGGAAAAAATTCCTTAGGAAGTGATTGATGTGTCTTACAATTTTCAGGAGACCAAAAGAAAGCTATTCGGCAACTATGGTCAATTATGTAATAAATGTTAGAACTACACAAGGGCTAACTCTGTGCCAGGAAACCAATCCTGACGCTTTTCATTCATTATCTCATTTAATCAAATTATCATTTAATCAAACATTCCAGCTTGATGTTTTACCATATACAGGATACCATGGAACAAATTAATCCTAAAAAAATAAACTTTCCAATTCACAGCATTTTAAGATGTTGACCTACAAACACTTCTTCCTTATACAACCAACTTAATCAATGTTCACTAAATAGCTCTAAATCTCAATTTCCACAATAAAGTATTATTACTCACATGTTTTAGATCAGGAAAGTGAAGAACAGAAATGATTCAATGTTAGCTCAAAAGTGAAGGAGCAGAGATTAGAACCTAAATATGTCTGATGCCAAAGCCCATGACCGTCAAACCATATCATGTGTCCTTAGGTAACATTGAAACTGTGTATGATGTGTGCTTAATTAAAGTTTATATAATAAATAAAGGAAAGAAGGGGAAAATGGAAGGAAGGGAGAGAGGCAGGAAAGGATAAAAGAATTAAAAACCTTCCAAACTGGAAAATTGAGCACACTTGAAACAAATCCCCAATAACACAAGGCAATTCCAAGCTATAAACTAAAGGAAAACAGGTATTTTTCTTCGCACAATGAAGTGTCTAATTAATAGATCCATTCATTCATTAAATAAACAGGACTACATCTTAACACAAATCCCCAGTGGGAGGAGGGTAGGTCTGCCTGTGCCTTACTCTAGAAACTCAGCAGGGAGAGGTACCAGGCATGCCCAGTACACACAGCTGGCTTAAAGGCTTATCACCCTCACCATGCTGTACAAATGACCCCAAAGTCCCATTGCCTAAACATGGCACTCAAGTTTCTACACAGTTTGATCACAACGTTCACAACGTACTTTCTGTCTATATCCTCTTTCTGGCCCATAGTCTATCAGCACTCAGTATCTCACCAGTTTTAGAATACACACCCCTTCCAAGCTCTGTGGCTTTGCACTGGTTCCTTTCTCTGCTTGGAATTCATCCTCTCCTCACATGTCTGGCCTGGAGAATTCCATGGACTGTAAAGTCTATGGGGTCACAAAGAGTCAGACACGACTGATCAACTGTCATTTTCACTTTCCTATCTCCACTTTTTCTTAAGACTTTTTCTGACCCTTCTAATATCCACCCAAGTTCCTCTGTGACACCATCCTCAGATTTCCCTGAGAGATTTAGTTCTTCCCTCAGTTTTGATCCTAGGCAACGTTTAAATGACTCTACCATAGTACATATCTTGGGTCACAGGATTACCAATCTATTGAAAGAAAGTGAAAGTGAAGTCACTCAGTTGTGTCTAACTCTTTGCGACCCCATGGACTGTAGTCTACCAGGCTTCTCCGTCTATGGGATTTTCCAGGCAAGAGTACCAGAGTGGGTTGCCATTTCTTTCTCCAGGCAATCTTCCTGACCCAGGGATCGAACCCAGGTCTCCCGCACTGCAAGCCGATGCTTCACCCTCTGAGCCACCACTTGGTGCAAAAGTAATTGCAATTTTGCACTGTTGAAATTTGCCATTTGATGTTGGAATATATTCTTAAATGAATATGGGTATGTTATATGTCATTTTGATGCACATTTCTCACTTTATATTTTGTTGCTAATCACATAATTTGCTGGGTTTATTTTAATATGTATTTTAGACTGTGGAAATGATGTTAGACAAAAAGCAAATTCGAGCAATTTTCTTATTCGAGTTCAAAATGGGTTGTAAAGAAGTGGAGACAACTCATAACATCAAGAAAGCCTTTGGCCCAGGAACTGCTAACGAACGTACAGGGCAGTGGTGGTTCAAGAAGTTTTGCCAAGGAGACAAGAGCCTTGAAGATGAGGAGCACAGTGGTCAGCCATTGGAAGTTGACAATGACCAATTGAGAGCACTCATCAAAGCCGATCCTCTTGTAACTAATCGAGAAGTTGCTAAAGAACTCAGTGCCAACCATTCTATAGTCATTCAGCATTTGAAGCAAATTGGAAAGATGAAAAGGCTCGATAAATGGGTGCCTCATGCGTTGACTAAAAATTAAAAAAAATAGTCATTTTGAAGTGGCATCATCTCTTATTCTATGCAACAACAATGAACTATTTCTCAATTGGATTGTGATGTGCAACCAAAAGTGGATTTAATACAACAACCAGCAATGTCTAGCTCAGTGGCTGGACCAAGAAGAAGCTCCAAAGCACTTCCTGAAGCCACACTTGCATCAGAAATACATTCATGGTCATTGCTTGGTGGTCCACTGCTGACCTGATTTTCTACAGCTTTCTGAATCCCGGTAAAACCATCACATCTGAGGAATACACTCAGCAAATTGATGAGATGCGCCAAAAATTGCAATGCTTGCAGCCGGCATTGGTCAACAGAAAGCCCAATTCTTCTCCTTGACAACACCCGACCACACATTGTACAACCAAAGCTTCAAAAGTTAAACAAACTGCTACAAAGTTTTGCCTCATTTGTCATAGTCGTGTGATCTCTCACCAGCTGACTACCACTTCTTCAAATCTCCAAATTTTTTTGCAGGGAAATTGCTTTCACAACCAGCAGGAGGCAGAAAATGCTTTCGAAGAGTTTGTTGAATCCTGAAACATGGATTTTATGCTACAGAATAAACAAACTTATTTCTAGTTGGCAAAAATGTGTTTATTGTAACAGTTCCTATTTAGGTTAATAAAGATGTGTCTGAGCCTACTTATAATGATTTAAAATTCAGTCCAAAACCACAATTATATTTGCACCTATCTAGTACATCATGGGAGGAGGCGATGGCACCCCACTCCAGTACTCTTGCCTGAAAAATCCCATGGACGCAGTCCATAGGGTCGCTAAGAGTCGGACACGTTGAGCGACTTCACTTTCACTTTTCACTTTCATACATTGGAGAAGGAAATGGCAACCCACTCTAGTGTTCCTGACTGGAGAATCCCAGGGATGGGGGAGCCTGGTGGGCTGCCATCTATGGGGTCAGGCAGAGTCGGACACGACTGAAGCGACTTAGCAGCAGCAGCAGTACATCATAAGAAACACTGGGCTGAAGGAAGCACAAGCTGGAATCAAGATTGCCAGGAGAAATATCAACAACCTCAGATATGCAGATGACACCACTCTTATGGCGGAAAGTGAAGAAGAACTAAAGAGC
>SJYX01008634.1:504575-557139 GCA_006410675.1 Oreotragus oreotragus | reverse complement strand
ATAGATGGGGAAACAGTGGAAACAGTGTCAGATTTTATTTTGGGGGGCTCCAAAATCACTGCAGATGGTGATTGCAGCCGTGAAATTAAAAGATGCTTACTCCTTGGAAGGAAAGTTATGACCAACCTAGACAGCATTTAAAAAGCAGAGACATTATTTTGCCAACAAAGGTCCATCTAGTCAGGACTATGGTTTTTCCAGTAGCCATGTATGGATGTGAGAGGAGGACTGCAAAGAAAGCTGAGCACCGAAGAATTGATGCTTTGAATTGTGGTGTTTGGAGAAGACTCTTGAGTCCCTTGGACTGCAAGGAGATCCAACCAGTCCATCCTGAAGGAGATCAGTCCTGGGTGTTAATTGGAAGGACTGATTTTGAAGCTGAAACTTCTATACTTTGGCCACCTGATGCAAAGAGCTGACTCATTGGAAAAGACCCTGATGCTGGGAAAGATTGAGGGCAGGAGGAGAAGGGGATGACAGAGGATGAGATGGTTGGATGGCATCACTGACTCAATGGACATGAGTTTGGGTAGACTCTGGGAGTTGGTGATGGACAGGAAGGCCTGGCATGCTGCGGACACGACTGAGCGACTGAAATGAACTGAACTGAATATATGCTTAGTCACTCAGTCATGTCTGACTCTCTGTGGCTCCATGGACTGTAGCCCATCAGGCTCCTCTGTCCATGGAATTTTGCAGGCAAGAATACTGGAGTGAGGTTGCCATTTCCTTCTTCTGGGGACCTTCCTGATCCAGGGATTGATCTCACATCTCTTATGTCTCCTGCATCAGCAGGTGGATTCTTCATCACTCTGAACCTGGGAAGCCCTAATTGATCTATAGAGATAAGAGAAATCGTTCAGTCATGTCTGACTCTTCATGACCCCATTGACTGTAGCCTCCCAGGCTCCTCCATCCATGGAGATTTTCAGTAAGAGTGGGTTACCATTTCCCACTGGAGTGGGTTGCCACTTCCTTCTCCAGGGGATCTTCCCAACCCAGGGAACAAACCCAGGTCTACCTCATTGCAGACAGACGCTTTACCATCTGAGCCACCAAGGAAGACTTTTGCCTCATCTACAGACTGTGATTTGCAAAACGCTCCACTGAATGCTGAGGTCTTTACAAACAGGAAATAGCTGATGCACCTTTGTTATCACCCTGTTGTACTTAGCCTAAACCTTAGCAAATTAGACCATCTCACCTTTTTACACTTCAATCAGTTTTTCCCTGGCAACTTGTTGTGGCAAGATTTGCTGGAAGAGAAATGAAATGTGATTTTGTTACATCTCAAGATGGAGCCAGGCCACAGTGAGGATTTTGCCCTACTTTCTTGGTTTACAGCTGCCCTTCCTTCAACACTCAGCTCCTCCAGAAAACCTTCCCCAAACCCAGGCTGAATGTGTACAAGCCCTGCCCATTAGGTTAGGACCATTGAGGGGTCACCCACAGAACCACCCACTTGGACCAGAGGTCAGTTCAGCCTGACACTACTCTGAGGCTAATCCATCATCACATCAAGTCAAGTAGCTGAAATAATAGCCAAGAAGGGTACCAGGTTCTCAGTCAAGGAAATATAAGAGTGTGCATATAACCAAAGAATCAGTGGCCTTCTGCAAGGTTAAAAGCTCAAAATTAAGAGAACAAAATAAGTTGAAAAGATAAATATACCTTGATGTTTATAGTGGCACTGTTCATCTTCCCTGTAGCTCAGATGGTAAAGAATCTGCCTGCAATGCAGGAGACCTGGGTTCGATCTCTGGATCAGGAAGGTTTCCTGGAGAAGAAAGTAGCAGCCCACTCCAGTATTCTTGCCTGGAGAAGTCCATGGACAGAGGAGGCTGGTGGGCTGCAGTCCATGGGGTTGCAAAGAGTCGGATACGACTGAGTGATAACACACGCACACATTCACGATAACCAAGATAAGGAAGCAACCTAAGTCTCCATCAGTGGGTAAAGATGTGGAATATATATATGGTCCTTATATATGTCCATTATATATACTATAAATATATATATATATCCTTATATAGAGAGAGAGGGTGACAGAGGATGAGGTGGCTGGATGGCATCACCAATGCAATGCACATTAACTTGGTAAAACTCTGGGAGACAGTAAGGGACAGGGAAGCATGCCATGCTGCAGTCCATGGGGTCACGAAGAGTGGTACATGACTGAGCGACTGAACAAAAATAGCTATCTATGTAAAATATTTTGTGAAATTATAGTTGATTTACAATATTGTGTTAGTTTTAAGTGTACAGGAAAGTGAAGCAATTATACATACACAAAAAGCTGCTCTTTTTTAGATTCTTTATATGTCCACATGTATTTATATATATATATATGAGATGTATATATAGTGGGATATTATTTAGCTATAAAAAAGAATGAAATAATGCCATTTGCAGCAACATGGGTAGACGTAGAGACTATTATACTAAGTGAAGTAAATCAGAGAAAGACAAATATTACCTGATATCATTCATATGTGGAATCTAAAAAATGGTACAAATGAACTTATTTATAAAACAGAAACAGACTTACAGACATAGAAAGCATCAGTTCTAATGAGGTGGATGAAACTGGAGCCTTTTTTACAGAGTGAAGTAAGCCAGAAAGAAAAACACCAATACAGTATAATAATGCATATATATGGAATTTAGAAAGATGGTAACGATAACCCTGTATGTGAGACAGCAAAAGAGACACAGATGTATAGAACAGTCTTTTGGACTCTGTGGGAGAGGGCAAGGGTGGGATGATATGGGAGAATGGCATTGAAACATGTGAATTATCACATGTGAAACAAATCACCAGTCCAGGTTCGATGCATGATACAGGGTGCTTGGAACTGGTGCCCTGGGATGACCCAGAGGGATGGGATGGGGAGGGAGGTGGGAGGGGTTTCAGGATGGGGAGCACATGTACACCCGTGGCAGAATCATGTCAATGTATGGCAAAACCAATAAAATATTATAAAGTAAAAATAAATAAAACTGAGACTAAAAAAAAATTTTTTAAATGAAAAGCATGATCTAGAAGGAAAAAAAAAAGGAAAGCAAACTTAAGGTTACCAAAGGTGAAGGGGGCAGGGATAAACTGGGAGTATGAGATTAACAGGTACACAATTATTATATATAAAGCAGGCAAACAATAAGGACCTACTGTAGAGCACAAAACTGTACTTATTATCTTAAAATAAAGTATAATGGAAATGAATTTTAAAGATATATTTATATGCATATTTTATATAAATGTGAAAGACAGTCCTTTAACCCATTTTGCTTCATTAGAAACACTTGAATTATAAGAATCTATTAAAAAGCAGATATAGGTATATGTATAACCTATACACTTTGCTGTACACCTAAAACCAACACAATATTGTAAGTCAACTATACTTCAATTATTTGGGGCTGGTGCACTGAGACGACCCAGAGGGATAGCATGGGGAGGGAGGTGGGAGGGGGGTTCAGGATGGGGAACACGTGTATACTTGTGGCAGACACATGTTGATGTACGGCAAAACCAATATAATATTGTAAAGTAATTAATCTCCAATTAAAATAAATAAATTCATATTTTAAAATAAATAAATAAATAAAATAACTGTAAATACTTTAAAAAAAAGTATAGAGTAAGGATTTGGGTACACGACAAGAGAGCTCAGGCAAATCAAGAAATGTTATTCTATTTAGGTGATTCCTTGAAGATGCCAGAGCTAGTTACTTCCCTCCCTCTGTTTCTATGGCAACTGGACAAACCTTGACTAGAGCACTGTCTCAACACCTTGTAACTCTTTATGAGTCAGCCACTCCTGTTCACACGTGAATTACTTGAGAGCAGCGGTTCTGTCACCTTCTCCTCTGTATCACCAGCACCTGACACGGAACTTAATCCTTCAGCGAAGGGAAACAGGAGGAAAAGAGAGAAACAGGAGGAGTGCGGAAGCAAGGGAGAGAAGGGAAGGTTGATGCTTCCCAGAGTTGACAAGGGTAGCGTCGACTGGCTTGCAGCACTCACCGTTCCTCTTATCTTTCCCTCATATTCACCCCGTTAGCACAGCCGTCAGCCTCCCGAGTAGAGGGCAGATCTAACCCCTGCCCACTGGCCTCACCACTCCATCACACTCCAAGTCCTCAGTGGTTTCATCTGATCTTCCTGCTTTCTCTCTAGCCTTCTACAAAAGCAATACAATCAAAATATAAATCGAAATTTTTGTTTACTGATCAAATATCAGCTTGCTGATTAAATTCTTCTAATGGTGCCTCATAAGCTATAATCCAAAATCAAAGCCCTGGCAGTGGTCCCCAGTGTCCTTTGTGATCTGAACCTTCCTGCCCCCGATCTCATTTCCCTCCATGCCACTCAGAACATCAGGTTCTTGCCACCACTCGGTTCTATTCCTTGTACACATTACACTTTCCAACACAAGGACTTTGAGTCTGGTCGTCTCTTCCTTGCACAGCTATCTCCCTCATTCAAAGTGTCACCTTCACAGAGAGGGTTGCCCTGATGTCCTGGTGAAAGTAAACACACAAACAAACACACTGCTCACACACATACACAAGTAAACACATACACACACATAGACCCACTCACATACATGTGCTGTGCTGTGCTAAGTCACTCAGTCGTGTCCAGCTCTTTGCAATCCCATGGACTGTAGCCCACCAGGCTCCTCTGTCCATGAAATTCTCTAGGCAAGAATACTGGATTGGGTTACCACGCCCACCTCCAGGGGATCTTCCCAACCCAGGAATCATACCCAGGTCTCCCACATTGCAGGCAGATTCTGAGCCACCAGGGAAGCCCAAGAATATTGGAGAGAGTTGTAATTCCCTTCTCCAGGGAACTTTCCAAAACACGGATCGAACAAGGGTCTCCTGTGTTACAGGTGAATTCCTTATCAACTGAGTTACTAGGGAAGCCCCCTCATATACACACATACATAAATACAAAATCACATGCAAAACAAACACACACATACACACACTCACACATAAACTCTCTCTCTCACACACAAATATACACAAGCATAAGCCATTATAAAAATAAAACTGAGAGTCATCTATGCAATCCAGGCTGGTTCTTACTAAAAATTTGATGTGTAATTTCCCTTTTTTTTTTTAATGCATTTTACTGTAATTTGTCCAGCTCTACATCTCAGTAGATAAATTTGTTTTAATTCAAAGCTAGGATAACTTTAGAAATAAGACCTGTTTCATGTTTTCATAATCTGGGGAGTTGTGGTTTACACTTCATTCACATCGAGGTTTTCTTTAGTTCTGTTGTCTCCCCGAGGACTGAGAGGTGAAATTCACTTTGACAGCCTGAATCTTATGACTGAGAAACAAAGCCTTGAATTTTAGACACCTGAGAATTACACGAAACTGTGCCATTCTTATAAACATTACAGGTCTTCTGGAGCCTATGAATTGCCCCCATTTAAACTCAAAAGCCCTAGGACACGGTTCCTGGGGCCTATAAACCCTGTGATACCGGGCGTAATAACTCCCCTGGCAAGAAATAAGCTTGACTTCCCGCAGCCTATAAAGGACCTTGCCTGACCTTTAATATCAATCAGGGGTAACGTGTACCAGGGAAAACCCAGGCCTGAGGCCTGGGCCTTGAGACAGGAAAAGGGTCTGGAGACCCCAGAACCACAGTCCCACCCGGCAGCCTGGCAGCCACGGGCACACCTGCTCCTGCAGTGGGAGCCGCGGAGCTTCTCCTTCGCTGCCTCTGGGGAGAAGATGTGACCACCTTCCCCACTGGGCTGCTGTTGCTGCTGTTTAGTCACTAAGTCGTGTCTGACACTCTGCGACCCCATGGGTGGCAGCCCACCAGGCTCCTCTGTCCATGGGGTTTCCCAGGCAAGAATACCGGAGCAATTTGTCATTTCCTTCTCCAGGGCATCTTCCTGATCCTGGGATCGAACCTGCGTCTCCTGCATTGGCAGGCCGGGTTCTTTATCTCTGAGCCACCAGGGAAGCCCACCCTACAGGGTTACATGAGAATCAAGGCTCCACAGTATAAATGATGGCAAGATTGGCCTTTGTAGTCACTGCAAAGGGTGCGGACCTTGGGGCTGCACACAGCCTGGACCTTGGGTGCAGAGACCAGGGAAGGAGCAAAGTCAAAGGACATCACTTTATTAATATGTAACCTTTATGATAAATAAGAGGCGTGGCCTACAGAAGACATTCAGTCAATGTTCACCTTTCCTTGAGATTCACAGACTCATGCAGCTGCCCCAGTGTGAGTGTGACCTTTTGACCCGAGTAACCTGAGCAAATGCAGTTTAGAGCTGTTGCCTTGGAAAAATGATTCTTTTCACCACTAAAAGTACAACAGGCAGAACAGCAATGGTCACCTCAGATAGTATTCTCATTTTTGCAGAAGAGGGAACGGCAATCCACAGATTAGAAATGGCCTGCCACAGTTGATACCCACACCGTGAGGTCCCTGGTGATTTTGAAAACCCTGGAGAAATTCTGGAATCCGTACCCTCCTCTGCTCTTAAGCATTTCACAGCCGGCCTCAGTCTATCCCTGGACCCACTGTCTGTTTGGGATTCTGAGATTCAGAAAAACACTCCCTTATGTTTTCTAAAATAACTTGATTCATTGATACTGAGATGTATATACAAGTGGCAATCTATATCCTTGAACTGACCAGACTGTGGCGACATTTATTATTTACTTGAATATTTATAGCAATCTCTGGACTGAATAAATAGGAATTATTTGGAAGCTAGTAAATAGCAAAATGGAACTTTTCAGCATAAATGTGAATTGCATTCCTTTGTTTTATGTAAAGTCCAGCATCAGATGTTTACCAGAAACTCCACTAAAAAATAAGAATTCAGTAGATATGAGCAGGTATGCACTGAGATTTTATGTCATTTATTATGTAGGTGAAGAAGACTCTTGAGAGTCCCTTGGACCAAAGGGGATCAAATCAGTCCATCCTAAAGGAAATCAACTCTGAATATTCATTGGAAGGTCTGATGCTGAAGCTACAATACTTTGGCCACTTGATGCAAAGAGCTGACTCACTGGAAAAGATCCTGATGCTGGGAAAGATTGAAAGCAAAATGAGAAGCGAGGGTGGCAGAGGATGAGATATTTGGAAAGCATTGCTGATTCAGTAGACATTAATCTGAGAAAACTCCAGAAGATAGTGGAGGACAGAGGAGACTGGCATGCTGCAGTGCATGGGGCTGCGGAGAGTGAAACAAGACTCAGTGAATGAATAACAACAACACTATAAAGGCAAAAGAAGGATGATTTCTGTCCATCAGAGCTATCTGATGAGTTTAAGAATCTTTATGCAAAAGACGAATTGAGGAACTCATGATAAAGTTGGATAGAAGAATCACAAACAAAGTCTAGAGGCGGGGAGCCGTGGCTCCAAGTCTCCTCTCCAGGCACCTGTGTTCTCCTTAGGGTCACAGGAGTAATGCAGAGATGGAGATATTCAAGGTCACATGAATTGAGACTGATTTGCCATTGGACTCTACATAGGGAAGAGGAAATGCTGTGTTGTACCTTGCAAATCTCAACACTTGCAGATTATACAAGACCTTGTGAGGTTTTGTACTACCCCTTGCTTATGTACTGTTTTTGTTTTTTAATATTTATCTATTATTTATTTATTTGGCTGTGTCAGGTCTTAGCTGCAGCATACAGAATCTTCATTGCATCATGTGGGATCTTTTTTTCTTTTTTTTTTAATTTATTTATTTTAGTTGGAGGCTAATTATTTTACAGTATTGTAGTGGTTTTTGCCATACACTAACATGAATCAGCCATGGGTGTACATGTGTTCCCCATCCTGAGCCCCCTCCCTCTTCCCTCCCCATCCCATCCCTCTGGGCCATCCCAGTGCACCAGCCCTGAGCGCCCTGTCTCATGCATTGTGTGGGATCTTTTGCTGCGGTGCGCAGACACTAGTTGCTGCATCAGGGCTCTCTAGTTGTGACATACATGGTCTCTGGAGCATGTGGGCTCAGCAGTTGCAAGGTACGGACCCATCTCCACAGCATATGAGATCTCAGTTTCCCAACCAGGGGTCAAACCAGTGTCCCCTGCATTGCGAGATGGGTTCTTAATCACTGGACCACCAGGAAAGTCCCCATACTATTTTAAAAACAGGCATTTATATCCAGATGCAGGTTCAGTCCCTGGGTTGGGAACATGCCCTGGAGAAGGGAATGATGATTCACTCTACTATTCCTGCCTGGAGAATCATATGGACAGAGTAGCCTGTTAGGCTACAGTTCATGGGGTTACAAAGAGTTAGACACAACTGAGCACATGCGCGCATGCACGCACACGCACACACACACACACACACACACACATTTATCCCATATTGGTAAGAAAAGGAGTGGCTATATCCCCAAAACAAGATATTCAAACTTTAAACCAATATGGTCCCTAAGGAATTTCTGCAGAGGAAGGGGGACCTCAATAGACTTCACTCCCATGCATCCCATCCTAGATTGAACCAGAGTGACTCTATTTTACATTGTCTTATACCTTGGGACTCTGAACAAAATGCAATCAGAACAGGAGAGAGCTCCAGGCTAACCAAACCAACCCTGCAGCAAAGATGAGAGCAAACATCTCTAAAATATACTCTGTGCTATGCTTAGTGGCTCAGCCGTGTCCAGCTCTTTGAGACTCTATGGACCATAGCCCCCTAGACTCCTCTGTCCATGGGAATTCTACAGGCAAGATTACTGGAGTGGGTAGCCATGCCCTCCACCAGGGAATCTTTCCAACATAGAGACGGAACCCAGGTCTCCTGCATTGCAAGCAGATTCTTTACCAGCTGAGCTGTTGTTGTTCAGTGACTCAGTTGTGTCTGACTCTGCAGCCCCACGGACTGCAGCACACCAAGTTTCCCTGTCCTCCACCAGCTCCTAGACTGCAGTGGGTAGCCTATCCCTTCTCCAGGGGATCTTCCTGACTCAGGAATCCAACTGGGGTCTCCTGCATTGCAGGCAGCTTCTTTACCAGCTGAGCTACCAGGGAAGCCCCCTAAAACATATGCCTGAGACTAAACTTATTGTTTCTCACCACCCACCCCCGCCATAAAACCTCCAAGTCTCAAAGAATTGAGGATGGTTTTCAGCTGAAAGCCAGCATGGAATTGAGGTCCTAAGTCCAACCTCCTGCTAAGAACTGAATCCTGCTAACAATCACATATTCTTGGAAGTGCATCTTTCCCCAGCTGAGCTTTCAGATGAGATCCAAGCCCCAACTTTTACTGCAACCTCAAAAGAAACCCTGAGGACCCAGCTAAGTTGTGCTTGGATTTCTGATTCACAGAAACTGTGAGGTGATAAATGTATATTGTTTTAACCCACTAACTGATCATTTGTTACATAGGATTAGATAACTAATATACTCCTCCAAAGCACACTCAACAGGGTGGCCATACAAAACCAACGATGCTCTTCCTCTGATTCAAACATTTCCTTCAACTCATAGAAAGCAAAATAATGGTATCATCAGGTGTCTACCATGTATTGATGCTTTTATGTGCTATTAATATTTCATTTAATCCCTACAGTGAACCAACAGTCAGAGTTATTAGCCCCCTTTTGCAAAGAAGAAACCTGGAGGATTAAGTAACATATTCAAAACTAAAAAGCTAGGAAGTGACTATTAAGAATGGAGACCCAAATTGTCTGACCTCAAAACTCTCCCTCGATACCATGTATTGAGGTGTAGCATTATCACAGAATCAAGAAGACACTAAATCCAGGCTAAGTGGAGCAGATGAACCTTTAGGCCTAGGAGAAGGGAAAGTTCAGTGAAACCAAACTGTTGTTTAGTTGCTAAGTCATGTCCAACTTTTTGCAACCCGATGGACTATAGCCAACAGTCTCCTCTATCCATGGGATTTTCCAGGCAAGAATACTGGAGTGGGTAGCCATTTCCTTCTCCAGAAAGAGGAAGAGGGAAGAGAAAGCTGGAGTGTTTCTGCTCACTGTCTGACCTAGGAGAGCTTTACTGATATGCTTCAGAAAAATGCAAGTTCAGAAAAAAAAAAAAAAAACTTGTTTATTATTAATTGCAGTACTCTGAACATCAATGGAGTTTGTGAGAAACGTTTTAAACTCAAAGGTAAAATTCCAGAGTCAAGAGTCTAGGGATTCCTTAGGCAACTATCTGAAAGCCATCTTCCTGGTACAGAAAACAAAGGCAGTTACCCCAACCCTTTTTACCCTAAGTGTCTCCAGTGGCTGAAGTACAGCTTACTCTTACCTCACAATTCCACTCTCAGGCAAAAGCTTAAATCTCCTACAAGTATCCCATTAACTTCACAAATCTCCCACATACCAGAAGCCACGTCAGCCTTTAAAAACCAAAAGGGCAGAGGGAAAAAATTTCACAGAAATCTTATAAGGATGCTGAGGTGTTACAGGCGTGTTCTCACAGATGAGACCTTTGATAAATCGAGCATGAGCCTCCAAGAAAGAAGAGAGCCAAGAAGTCAACCTCTTCCTCCTCTCAGATTTATGAATCTTCCAGCCAGAGGCAAAAGCATCACTCCATCAAGATCAAAGCTCCTAGAAGTGAGAAGAAAAGCAAGAAGAACAGAGATTCCCCCGGGATGGAAGTATGTCTGTTTTATGTAACATACATGGTCTGTGTTCTAGAAAGCACTTGCGTTAGGAAACCCATTTAATAGTCCCCATAAAATAAATACTTCCTTTGCATTAAGAATACAAAAGGACGGATGTACTTCTTGCTTGGAATGTATAAAGCAAAGGTTAAAAGTTCCATCATGTTTTCTGCTCATGGAAAATAACTTTTGAGTCTTCAGCCCAGAGTCCAGATATTTTCTTGGAAGAATCAAACACGGAGGCTGAGAGTATTCACAAAATTCAGCTGTCACAAGCTTGTTTTGTCAAGACACTTATTCTGTAAGGGTGATTTTAGTCATTGAAGACAAAGCATGTTCCAAAGACTGACTTGAAAGATAATAACTACACCAGGGAGCCTTAATGGTTTGCAGAACTCTGAGATTTGAGTTCTTAGCAGACTCTCTGCTGAAAACCCACATGATTCACAGACCTACTGATATTCCCTCTTTACTGTTTGCTATTTGGTACGATGGTCATTGACCAAAAGCTATTAGGCAATGATGTGATTGTGGACAAAGAACAAAGGCTGGGAGAAACCAACTTCTCAGTTCTGAGAAAAGATACACCAGAAAGGAAATGAAAATATCAAAGGGCTGTGTGTCCCATGATGCATGTTTCAGCCAAATGCAGACATGGGCGAAAGTTCCTCAGCCCTGTCTGAATAACACCTCATTCCTTCACATCTGCAGAATTGGCAAAGGCTGAATGAGGACAAAAAAAAAAAAGGAGCATCAGGATCCAGAAGATCAAGCACTGAATTGAAAGAGGAGCTAAAGGGCATTAATTCTGATCTGCATCCACTCCCTCTCTTGCTCATCTGTAAAATGGGAACAACTCTATTTGGGTTGCCAAAAATCTCTTCTTTATTCAGCTAAATGAGACATATACATGCAAAATAACATTAACGGAGGTAAGAATCATATTAAATACCCAACCAGGGGAAACTGTAGCCTCCACTGCCAAAAATCTAATCCCCAACTTGTAGCTTTCTGCCGCACATAAACAGAGGCTATTATGCCATTTCTTTTCCATACTAACCCCGTTCATGGTGCCATCTTCTCTTCTTCTTTTTGCTTTTTTCCCAATTGCCCCATTTCATTCCAAGCTTATTCCCTCTAGAAATATTGTCTAATCTTTATAAA
Source organism: Oreotragus oreotragus (assembly GCA_006410675.1). Lineage (NCBI taxonomy): Eukaryota > Metazoa > Chordata > Mammalia > Artiodactyla > Bovidae > Oreotragus > Oreotragus oreotragus. Next base: position 545,327 of record SJYX01008634.1, on the reverse strand, counting down.
TCCTTTCTTGAAAAAATAAGAGTGCACTACTCAGCCACAAAAAAGAATGAAATATGACATTTTCAGCAACATGGGTAGACCTAGAGAGTGTCATATTAAGTGAAGTAAGTCAGACAGAGAAAGACAAATACGTGATATCACTTATATGTGGAGTCTAAAACATGACACAGATGACATATCAATGAAACAAAAAGGCTCATGGACATAGAGAGCAGACTTGTGGTTGCCGAGGGACAAGAGGTGGAAGAGAGAGGGACTGGGAGCTGGGGACTGACCAATGCAAACCATTATATACAGAATGGATAAATGGCAGGGCCCAATGGTTTAGCACAGGGAACTACATCTTGTAATAAACAATAATGGAAAATAATATGAAAAAGAATATATACACGTGCATGGTGGTGGCAGCTTAGTCCCTAAGTCATGTCCGACTCTTGCAACCCCATGAACTGTAGCCCACCAGACTCCACTGTCCATGGGGTTCTCCAGGCAAGAATACTGGAGTGGGTTGCCATGTTATATATATATATATAGTTATATTGTTATATATATATATATATATATCTGAATCACCTTGCTGTACACCAGAAACTAACACAACATTATAAATCAACTATTCATATATTTCAATAAAAAATAAAATTTTTAAAAGAAGATTTTAAACAAAGGGATATGTGGGTGCCTCAGAGAAGTCTTCATGAATATATGGTTGGCTTCAGGTGACTGATGTTCAGATGAGATGTACAAATTGTTAACTGTCTACAACATAAAGTACACATGTTCTTGGTGATGAGGATGACCATTGGTTTTGTTGTTGTTGTTGGCTTTCAAGTTCCTTTGCTTTATAGGACTTCCCAGGGGTTGCTAGTGGTAAAGGACAAAACTGCTAATACAGGAGATGTAAGAGACTCAGGTTTGATCCCTGGGTGGAGAAGATCCCCTGGAGGAGGGTATGGCAACCCGTAACCCACTCCAGTATTCCTGCCTGGAGAATCCCATGGACAAAGGAACCGGACAGACTATGGTCCATAGGGTCACAAACAGTCGGACATGACTGAAGCAACTTAGTACACACACACCCTTTATTTTACAGGATGAGAGTTACCTTAATGCAATCTTTCAATATGGAATGGAGATTTATATAAATCTTTTCTCACAGATGTTTTTCTGGAACTCTCTTGCTTCTTCCATGATCCAGCGGATGTTGGCAATTTGATCTCTGGTTCCTCTCCCTTTTCTAAAACCAGCTTGGGAGTTCACGGTTCACGTATTGCTGAAGACTGGCTTGGAGAATTTTGAGCATTACTTTTCTAGCATGTGAGATGAGTGCAATTGTGCAGTAGTTTGAGCATTCTTTGGCATTGCCTTTCTTTGGAATTGGAATGAAAACTGACCTTTTCCAGTCCTGTGGCCACTGCTGAGTTTTCCAAATTTGCTGGCATGTTGAGTGCAGCACTTTCACAGCATCATCTTTCAGGATTTGAAACAGCTTAACTGGAATTCCATCACCTCCACTAGCTTTGTTCGTATTGATACTATCTAAGGCCCACTTGACTTCACATTCCAAGATGTCTGGCTCTAGATTAGTGATCCCACACCATCATGATTATCTGGGTTGTGAAGATCTTTTTGTACAGTTCTTCTGTGTATTCTTGCCACCTCTTCTTAATATCTTCTGCTTCTGTTAGGTCCANGCTGGCATATTGAGTGCAGCACTTTCACAGCATCATCTTTTAAGATTTGAAATAGCTCAACTGCAATTCTATCACCTCCACTAGCTTTATTCATAGTGATACTTCCTAAGCATTTAAATATTATTGTATTAAAATTCTATTAATATCAAAATGTATGCATTTGGGATGTTTATTTATTTGTATGTTTGTTTTTTATCTCACATGTGGGCTCTTTCTCCCTCTGATAATTTGAACATTTTTTAATTACAGGTCCTTGGTACATAGAAAAGTTTTGCTTCTTTTAAATAATGTTCTTCTGACTGTTGAGTTTCAGAGCTCCTAACTCCCTTTCTTAAATGCTTTGTCTTTGGCGACATTTCTTTTGTGAAACCTTGAGACGTTCTATTACTCTTTCCTCCAAGGGTCCTTAACTCTTTGCCTAGAACAAATCACATCTTTCCTACAATAAATAAACATACAAAAAAATACATGTATAAATAAATAAAATACCTTTCTTCATTCTATCTTAGTCATTCAAATTCTATTAAATACACCAGAAAAGGATTTTAAAATATACATGGGAAAATAATTGTGATATAAATATGTATTTCTATTCAAATGCATACAGAAATTGAGAGCAAAGTTTCACCAATTACTTTGGATTTAAGATTTTGGATTATGTTTGATGCTCTCTTTCTATTGTTTCTTCATTTTCAGAATGTTTACTGTGAATACACCCTTTTTATATATCAGAACAAATAGGTATTCTTTTTTTTTTAACCATTACATTATGTAAATATGTGACTGTGCATGTGTTTGTGTCTCTGTGCAGAGGGTAGCGGGAACAGAGGAAAAGAGTAACCCATTCCCTATTAGTTCAGATTCATCTACATAACTTCTTAAAGGTAACAGCTTCCATGAACTGCTGATCTGAGGATTTGAGGAAAGACGGTGACATGTGATTTTCTATAAGAATGTTGGTACCAAGGATCTCTGAAAGCTGGAGAAATGTATACTCAACCTTCTTGACTGTATTTCCATATGGGATTCTCAACTTAATGAAATGTTCCATGTTTAAAGCAAATTGTAACCAGTGATGAAAAGTGAATACTGTACAATAAAGTTGAATGGAACAGATCATGGGTCAAGCAAAACAAGCCACTACCAACCACATCAAAGGCTGGTCTTCATCCAAAGAAGGTGCTGTTGTGTATATGATGGAATTGGAAGGAGTCCTCTATTATGAACTCCTTATGAAAAACCAAATGATTAATTCCAAGAAGTATAATTCCCAAGTAGATCAACTGAAAGCAGAAATCAATGAAAAACATCTGGGATTAGTTAATAGAAAGTGCATAAACTTTCATCAGGATAATACAAGACAGCATGTTCCTTTGAGGACTAGGCAAAAATTGTTAGAGTCTGTCTGGGAAGTTTTGGCACATCCGTCATATTCACCAGACAATGCACCTTTGAATTTCCATTTATTTTGGTCTTTACAAAATTCTCTTAGTGAAAATAATTCAATTTCCTGGAAGACCTGTCTCTTATACACATCTTTTCCAAACATAAAAAAAAACTAATTTCATTTATAATATATGACATATTTCTAGTATCATTAACCTCTTATCATAAGATTGAATTTTTGCAATGCATGCTTTTAAGTAATTTTTTGCATTCTTCAGTATGACAATATTATGTCTTAGAGTTAAGATGTGTTTTGTTTACTTCTCCAAAAATGAATGTTTAGTTTTATGATCGAAATCAGTATAAAACTAAAATTTACTGCATGCAGTTCAGTGTGTAGACACAAATAGCTTCAATATGCATGTATCAATATATATACATTATTTAATATCTATATGGATAAACACAACCATATTTCATTTCTTAATTAAGGAATCCTCTTAAAAATAGACTGTACTCTTAAAAATAGAGTGGTTGTGTTTTCCAAAATGAGGGAATTCACAGTATAACAAAAATAGAGGCAAAATGACACACTATAGGGAATTAGACCTGTCTTGGAAAAATCAAAAACTATATAGCATAAAATAGTCTTATGAATGATATGTCCAGAGAGTGTCCTTCATATAGCTATAATTCTTCAGTGAAGGACATTTTGTTCTCCCATTCCAAATTTAAATGTTAAAATAATAATAATAAAGCTCATAATTTTTACCACAGTAGTTTTCATAACTAAGCTTTCCAGGTTGTTTCTGCTAAATTATTTGCTTTTGAGCTTGTTTCATCAACAATTTTGATGGACCATGTCTTGTCTGAAGGAAGGGATGTTGTACACTGTAATACTGCATGACCATTTTATGTGCATCTTATAGTAATGTTAGAACTCAGCACAGAATCTGGTCAGGTCTGATCACACAAGTTAAATAAGAGAAAAATGACAAAATAAATATCTTCAAAGTTTAGACTTTTTGAGTTCAAATTCTTGCTCTATCCATTACTAGTTATATAATCTTGGTTCTATTATTCTGATCCTCTAAGCTTCAGTTAATTTTTCTATAAAGTGAAAATAATAACACCCACCTTATATGGCTGTTGTAAGGATCAGATGGCATAATTTGTTTAAAATGTGAGACATACAGCCTGGTATAGAAAAACACCCCAAATATTTGTATTTTAGTTGGTAAGATAGTGTAGTTTTATGTATCTGGAAGTCAATCTGCCATTGCATAGAGGCAAGATACTGTTTTGAAGTGAATATTTAAGAGTTAAAAATCTCAAAATGATCCCATATGTTAGAGTCAACTGATATATTACATAATAGCTTCAATATGCATGTATCAATATATATACATTATTTAATATCTATATGGATAAACACAACCATATTTCATTTCTTAATTAAGGAATCCTCTTAAAAATAGACTGTACTCTTAAAAATAGAGTGGTTGTGTTTTCCAAAATGAGGGAATTCACAGTATAACAAAAATAGAGGCAAAATGACACACTATAGGGAATTAGACCTGTCTTGGAAAAATCAAAAACTATATAGCATAAAATAGTCTTATGAATGATATGTCCAGAGAGTGTCCTTCATATAGCTATAATTCTTCAGTGAAGGACATTTTGTTCTCCCATTCCAAATTTAAATGTTAAAATAATAATAATAAAGCTCATAATTTTTACCACAGTAGTTTTCATAACTAAGCTTTCCAGGTTGTTTCTGCTAAATTATTTGCTTTTGAGCTTGTTTCATCAACAATTTTGATGGACCATGTCTTGTCTGAAGGAAGGGATGTTGTACACTGTAATACTGCATGACCATTTTATGTGCATCTTATAGTAATGTTAGAACTCAGCACAGAATCTGGTCAGGTCTGATCACACAAGTTAAATAAGAGAAAAATGACAAAATAAATATCTTCAAAGTTTAGACTTTTTGAGTTCAAATTCTTGCTCTATCCATTACTAGTTATATAATCTTGGTTCTATTATTTTGATCCTCTAAGCTTCAGTTAATTTTTCTATAAAGTGAAAATAATAACACCCACCTTATATGGCTGTTGTAAGGATCAGATGGCATAATTTGTTTAAAATGTGAGACATACAGCCTGGTATAGAAAAACACCCCAAATATTTGTATTTTAGTTGGTAAGATAGTGTAGTTTTATGTATCTGGAAGTCAATCTGCCATTGCATAGAGGCAAGATACTGTTTTGAAGTGAATATTTAAGAGTTAAAAATCTCAAAATGATCCCATATGTTAGAGTCAACTGATATATTACATCTTATTAACTTACAACTATTTTCTTAAAATTTTAATTTGTAAAATTTGGTTGTGACCCAATCAAACTACTGAATATTAGGACAAAAGCTTTCAAAAAAAGTGAAGTAAAAATGGCTTAGGTAGAATTCTTGCCTTACTGATAAGCAAAAGGCTGGCTCCCATGACAGTAACTTCATGGTGTGACCTTATTTACCCTGAATATTAAACATTGTGTTGGGATATGCATTCCACTTAAATCTGAACATCTTTCCCTTCTTGGTAAACATGAACATCTCAGGGGTATTATTATTTGCTAGTGTACTGCAATAACTTGTGGCCAGAATTCATAAGGGATGGTTCAGAAGCTTCTTTCTTTTTGACATTAACTTTTATTGAGAGTCTATCATGTGTAAGACTCAACACCTATTTTTTCCATTTGCCCTTTATGGAAATTTACTACTACCCTGAGGTACATGTATTGTGTATTTCCTTTGCTTTGGACCCCTCCTGCTTGACTGGTCCTGGCAGTGAAATTTCCATACAGGTGTTGAGATAATCATCTGAACTGAAACTTGATGTTCACTCATCACTTCCCTGTAGGCAGTGACAGCCTCAGTCTTTTATCTGCCAGTTTATTCTTCCTCCTCACAGACACAAGCAGATTAACATATCCCCAAGAGGCCAATGTCTTTAGCTGCCGAAGCCACTCAATACTTATTACCTGACAGTGTTTGAAAGTGAGACTTATTTATTTCCAAATGCTACCTGCTAGGATATCTTCATGAGATACATGTGTCATTTTTGAGGGAGACCCTGGGGGGACAAAAAGTCTCAGCTTCTCAGGTTGCCTGAAGCTGTCAAGACTTACCAAGTATAATTTCATGGTGGCCCTTCTTCCATTTTAGACTCCAAGTTCAGACCCAGTTTACACTCTAAAAGTAATGTGAACTATAAGGAATGATACGGCAGTGGTTGAGGATGGTCACTGGGGAACTCTAACAATGTGAAAATTTTGGTTCTAAATGATACAAGGTGGCTGTCTACACAGACTTAAATCTCAAGATAATTATCCTTCTTCATTTCTTTGTGACAGAGTCTTGGCCTCAGCAGCAGAGCGTGTCATTCTAGCAACTTCTGCCACTTTGTTGTGGTGATTGTGAATTGATGCTTGACATTGATAAGGTCTAATTTCCCAGTGGACTTTGGGAAGGGGCTGACATAGTATGGATCACTATTTTTGCACACATGGGCTATTTATATCATTGCCATCTCTGTTCAAGGAGGACACTACAGGCAGAAATTGCTATCTGTGTGTGTGTTTGTCTGAACATTCAAATATGTGTTTTTGTTATTCTTTTTTCTTTTATACTAGGAATAATATCATGTTATTATTGAACAACAATGAGGCATGATTGGCAAGAAATCTGAACTAAAGAAGGATAATAAACTGGCAAGTGAAAATCAGATCTGTAGCTCTAGAGCATCTTTGGTTGACAAAGCATTCTTATTTGATTTGCATGATATCCCTTTGAGGTATATAAGAAATAAGATGCTGTGATCAGTCCCATATTTCAAAAAGAGGAAAGTGAAGGTTAGAGAAATTTGGTCACATTCTACAGAGATGTGATGGAACCTAAATACAGAGCCAGTATTTTCTTATTCCTACATTCATGGACCAAACCATACTGCCATCAGAGATCTCGTAGTTCTGTGAGAGGATGGAAGATGTATAGAAATCGAAATCTATTGCATTATTGGTACAAGAACAGAAATATGGGGATGGCGTAGTAAAAGAAACAAAGAAGGAGAAAATTTCAATTGGAAGTAAAGCAGGTGGGATCAAGGAAGATTCAAATAACTAAACACTCATTTGAATATTTCCTTGCTTTAAAAGAGAACATTGGCATTTGACAAGCTTCATAAAACTATATTCTAACATTAAAAAAAAATTGTTCTGGTTAAAGACCAATGGCAAAGCTGTATTTAACATTATTGTAATAAACTTTGTGAGAGCTTTCCTATAATGATTGAATGTAATTGTTGCAATGGATTGTGAGGCATTATGATGGATTCTAACAAAAAGGAGAATCTGCATATTCATTATGACTTTCAAGAATGATGAATTTTTCAACTACAAAGAAACAGGGCAGTCAATTGAAAAAAGATTGTCAGGCAACATTATAGACATCCATGGCTTAGGAGTTTGATATAAACAATAAAGAAGCACTTTACAGCAGAGGAGTGCATAGTCTGGGCTGGTGAATGTAGGCCCCATTTCTAAGTCTGAAGCATGTACCTCCCCAGGGAAAAGCAATTTTAAGACCCACTGATTTTTAAAACAGAGAGGTAGAAAATATTCCAACAGCCTCTCAGGTCAAACACATCTGTAGCAAGCGGGTAAGAAATAAGTACTGTAGTGTGTGACAGAAGGAATGCTCAAAGGTATGTGGCATCCTGGATAGGAGAGGAGTTTGGGGGAAATGGATACATATACATATATGGTTGAGTCCCTTTACTGTTCTCCAGACACTGTTACAACATTGTTAATTGGCCTAATTAATTATGTTAGATTGTACTTTGACAATTGCCATATCAACAACCATTTAAAAAGTATCAAATTTGGTGAATTTGAAGATAAAAAGTAACATTTTGGCATTTGGCTTTATTATTTCAAGTAAGGTAAAAATACAGCTGAAACACATACACACAAACACACACACACAAGGATTTGTGCAGTGTATGGAGAATGTGCTGTGATAGATCAAACATGTCAAAAATGGTTTGAGAAGTGTCATGCTGGAGGTTTCTCACTATTTGATTGATGCTACATGGTCAGGTAAACCAGTTGAAGTTGATAGCAATTAAATTGAGAACAATCAAAATCATGTCAAGCAGAATATAGCTAAAAGACACAAAATATCCAAATTAAGAGTTGAAAATCATTTGCACCAGCTTGGTTATGTTAATTGCTGTGATGTTTGGGTTCCACTGAAGTTAAGTGGGGGAAAAAAAAAAAAACAACCAACCTTCTTGACTGTATTTCCATATGGGATTCTCAACTTAATGAAATGTTCCATGTTTAAAGCAAATTGTAACCAGTGATGAAAAGTGAATACTGTACAATAAAGTTGAATGGAACAGATCATGGGTCAAGCAAAACAAGCCACTACCAACCACATCAAAGGCTGGTCTTCATCCAAAGAAGGTGCTGTTGTGTATATGATGGAATTGGAAGGAGTCCTCTATTATGAACTCCTTATGAAAAACCAAATGATTAATTCCAAGAAGTATAATTCCCAAGTAGATCAACTGAAAGCAGAAATCAATGAAAAACATCTGGGATTAGTTAATAGAAAGTGCATAAACTTTCATCAGGATAATACAAGACAGCATGTTCCTTTGAGGACTAGGCAAAAATTGTTAGAGTCTGTCTGGGAAGTTTTGGCACATCCGTCATATTCACCAGACAATGCACCTTTGAATTTCCATTTATTTTGGTCTTTACAAAATTCTCTTAGTGAAAATAATTCAATTTCCTGGAAGACTATGAAAAATACCTGAAACAGTTCTTTGCTCAAAAAGATAAAAAGTTTTGGGATGATGAAACTATGAAGTTGCCTGGAAAATGGCAGAAGGCAGTGAAACAGAATGTGAATACATTGTTCCAAAAAGTTCTTGGTGAAAAATATGCCTTTTAATTTTATTTAAAAACTGAAGGAATGTATTGGACAGCCCAATATTTATATCAGGAGGTTCTCATCTCTGTGTGTTGAGTGACTACTGAACTGAAATTGAGGGTATGACCAGGTGGTAGGGCTATAGGACTTAGAAATGATTGATGGAGTATTTAGGAATCAAAGTGACACCCTATTATTTTTTAATGTGACACATATATTATTATAATCAATGAAAATTAGATTACTAACTTCTGAGTGAAGGCCTAATAGAACGAGTTTGCAAAATATCTAAAAGCTGATCACAAACTGCACACTTCTTCATGGGGTTACATACTTGAGTTGTATATAATCCCTTCAAAATCAGTGGTATTTCCCCAAACCAAATTCATTAGCTTCCATCCTCAAGCTGGTCTATTTTTCTGACCTTTCCCTTTACTCAAGTTCCTCTGTTTCCCAGAGGTAAATCTAATCTCACATGCTCAAAACACGCTTGTTTCTCTCACTCTTCAGGAGACTTGTATGTCGGTTCTACCTCCATATATCGGCTTGCATCTAAACCTCTGTTCTACTCCAGCAGTCACTTCCCTTCCATCAGATCCGTCAGAACCCCAAAGGTCTTCAGCTTTGAGACTACAGTGGTCTTTTCACAGAAAGACATGCCTCATTGACTACAGTCATCACTCTTGATGTGAACGGAGATACATTAACCTGCTCAACATGAAAACCCTTATTGCTTTATTTTTGTTAAAACAGCAACAGCAACAACACAGAAAAAAAAAATCACAGCAACTAAAAACTAATATTTCTACTGATGGTGGATAGAATTTAATCTCTCATGCTAGAGCTTAGAAATTTCTGAAAACCAATCTCAAATATCCTAGTTTCATTTTTCACTGTAGTTTTCATGTACCTTAGATCACAGAACACTTCTCTGACCTTCATTTGGCCTTCATTCTTATACTGTTTCCTCACTGTAGAATATCTTTAGTCTCAACCATCACTTAGGCCAATAAAACATAATGAATGCTCAAATCAAAGGCTATCTAATAAAAGTGGCATTAGAAAGTGAGGGAGTTATTTTTAGGTTGAATGTATTGTTTAATATATGTTAAGAGCTTGAATTCTGACCCTGCTACTTCCTAGCTTTGTGATCTTGGACAAGTCACGTTACTTCTCCATATCTATTTATACCACCCATCCATAAAATGAAGATAATGAAAGTTCCTTCCTCATAGAACTGTTGTGAAGACTAAACTTGTTGATATATGTCAATTTTTTAGAACAATGTACAAAGTAAGGACTATTTTAGCATAGTTATTATTGTAGAATTCGAGCACTTCCAAAAAAGCCTCTGGGACATCTCATGAACAATTATTCTTTTTTTTTTTTTTTCAGTACCATGCTCTTCACAGATGATGTCAGTGAAGGTGTGAAACTGGAATTAAAATGATATAGATGGGCATTGCAATTGCCATGTGAAATTTTGAATATTTATCTTTTTGAAACTAATCCATCAACTTTAGTTCTCCCAACTCATTTTCATATTTTGGATGTGAGTAAGTGGTAAGATTTGACTTATTCTTCTTGATTCATCCATCATTCAATTATTTACTAAACATGTACTTCATACTATATTAGTTTCCTATTGCTGCTAAAGCATATTACCACAAACTTAGATGCTTAAAATAACAAATTCATAATTCTACAGTTCTGGAGATCAGAAGTCTGAAATGGGTCTCATATAACTAAAATTAAGGTGTCAACAGAACCACATTATTTGCTGGAGGCTCTAGGAAAAAATTTATTCCCTTTTCCAGGGTCTTCAGTTCAGTTCAGCTTAGTCTCTCAGTCATGTCCGACTCTTTGCAACCCCATGAATCACAGCCTGCCAGGCCTCCCTGTCCATCACCAACTTCCAGAGTTCACCCAAACTCATGTGCATAGAGTCTATACATGTTCCTTGGTTCATGGAAAGCCAAAACCAGCAATAGCTAGGTAGTCTTTTTCACATTCTTCACTCTGACACAGAGACTTCTGCCTCACTCTTCTACATTTACATTTGGTATATTATATTGGACCCATTAAAGATATTCTTCCTATTTTAAGGTCAGCTGATTAGCAACACTTATTTCATCTGCAACCTTAATTCCACTTTTCCACAAACATAGCACTTTTGGAGGTTTGAGAGGTTAGGATGGTGGACATTTGGGGGTACAATTATTCCCCTACCATATGAAATTATCATAAATCATGTATTTTTAATGAGTAAAAATTGGAAGACGATGCTGCTGCTGCTGCTAAGTCGCTTCAGTCGTGTCCGACTCTGTGCAACCCCATAGACGGCAGCCCACCAGGCTCCCCCGTCCCTGGGATTCTCCAGGCAAGAACACTGGAGTGGGTTGCCATTTCCTTCTCCAATGCATGAAAGTGAAAAGTGAAAGTGAAGTTGCTCAGTCCTGTCTGACTCTTAGCGACTCCATGGACTGTAGCCTACCAGGCTCCTCCATCCATTGGATTCTCCAGGCAAGAGTACTTAAGTAGGGTGCCTTTGCCTTCTCCGTGGAAGACAATACCATTGTGCAATTATATTCCAAATTGGAATAAAGCTGAAGAATTGGATGAAAACTATCACCATTTACAGGCTATCTCTCTCCTCTTAATGGATCTTAGTTCCTTTTGTGTCCTGAATGATTTTGTAGATTTTTATTTTAATGAGTTTTATTTGAGGGTACCTGACATTATGTACCCTCAACAAGTAAATATACAGAGCACCTAATTCATGTTCATCCCATCCTAGATATTGACGTAGATAGAAAATAAGTACTATGATAAGAGGGAGGAAAGAACAATATTTGAATCAGAGAAGAATGTCTTTATACTAAAGACTAAAATAATATTAAAGACTAAAATTGCTATTAATAAAAAAGACATCATATATACAGACAACAGTATTTTATCCGTTGATATTCTCCTTGTCAAACATGGGTTATGNATAAGTACTATGATAAGAGGGAGGAAAGAACAATATTTGAATCAGAGAAGAATGTCTTTATACTAAAGACTAAAATAATATTAAAGACTAAAATTGCTATTAATAAAAAAGACATCATATATACAGACAACAGTATTTTATCCGTTGATATTCTCCTTGTCAAACATGGGTTATGAGATGAAAATAAGAACTAGTAGGGAATTATGTGTCCAAATATTATACTTCTATCTTTCTTTTTCTTCTTATATATGACTGAATGCTTCAGTTTCTACAGCATACCTTATTAAAAATCTCTTTGCAAAAATTGCAGTGTATTCGAAAACCTTTAGACACATTTGCTGTCTATGACATGAGGATACAAACATTTGTACCTCTCCTCTTTGAGACATGAGGATGGATGGCAAAAATCACTTGTACAATACTTTAAATGTCTTGGAAAAGGAGCCTATAGAAATGGAAATTATTATCATCAGAAGAGTCATAACGGTCTTCCAACTGTCATTGTTATAGTGGAAAATAATGATTCATTCTACTCCACTTCTCCTTTGTCCCAGTGGATAGAAATCAGCTTATTAGTTTCCTAGTGTAACTGACAGTGTCTCCTTTATAAAACCCATTCCTAATTCACATTTCCACCGAAATTTTAATCCNGAAAATGATGATTCATTCTACTCCACTTCTCCTTTGTCCCAGTGGATAGAAATCAGCTTATTAGTTTCTTAGTGTAACTGACAGTGTCTCCTTTATAAAACCCATTCCTAATTCACATTTCCACCGAAATTTTAATCCAGTGAATTATATTTTCTTCTCTGTATTGCCAATTCAAAATCATTCTTTGGTGACTGTACTCTCTGCCTTCTAGTTCTCCTTCAGGAAGTAGAATTACTTTGAGAAAAGATAGAGCAGAGCTTGCTGTGGACATTTCAGGTTTGTGCCGTTAGCAGTGAAAGAGGAAGGGTTCTGACCTATTTACAACACTTATGCTCCCAAAGAACAGTCATTCATATGAGGGTTAGGTAAAGAAGAGCGGGGGGGAGTGTCTTTCTATTGGAGTTAAGTTCATGAACTCTTGGAGGCCACATTGTCTATCTAGCATTGTGCAGGAATTAACAGCCTCACTGGCAGTCTTCACCCAATGACTCTTTGTAGTTGGTTTATAAATAACCTAGTTCCTTTTCCTTTTGGATGGAGTCATTTGAAGCACCTAATTTTGTGTCCCCTCCAAGGTTCTGTTTGCCTCCTAGGTTCTAGTTGCCTCCTAGGCTTACCAATTTGTGTTCCCAGCATCACTTTCCACTCTGGCACCTCCCATGTAAACTCTATGCATTTGAATCCTTGCCTTAGAGTTTACATCTGGGAGAATACAACCTAAAACAAAAAAACAATTTCCTGTATATGATCACCCAAGTCTGACATAGCACTTAGAGTTAAAATCAAAAAATTTTTTCTTCATGTCTTTTTACCCTCATCTAAATCACTTTACTGTCTCCTTTCTGATTCCTTAAAGTACACCTTGTTTTTACTTCATAATTTACTATGTCATGATAATAATATTGATTTGATGTTGTATAATGCTATATGCCAGAATGCTTTGAGCTACAGAATCTATTAACCAATATATTTTGCCTTATTATTTTTCACATATATTGGCTAGATTTACTCAGTGATATTTTAAGGTCCTTTATGAAAACTATATGCAGAAATAATTGTGATATATACTGTTAAAGACTGGCACTGAACATGTGATACATTTTACCAACTGAACTGCACTCTATAAAATGCACACCAATAATTAGAGAGCAGAAGTTTAGGATAAAACTTTGATATTAAAGTTGTTTACCCTAACTCTTTTAAACTGCAATGCATATTTTGTTCCATATTCTGTGTTTCCACTTGCCATAATGTATTGTATTTCTAATTTTTGCTCATAGTTTTACAGATGGAAAAAAATTTGGGGGGAGATGAAATAGTTATTTACCTCTTTGGTTCATTTGACATTTATCTCTGTGTTTCCTTTCTGCACAAAATTTCTACCTACCTCATCCCCAAATACAAACTCTATGATTTCAAACTTTTACATAGCCACCCCCAGGATATGATAAGTGGCAAATGGAGAATTTGACAATTGAGAGTAGAAATCTTAATAAGATAGGGTGAGAGGTAANAAAAAAAAAATCACAGCAACTAAAAACTAATATTTCTACTGATGGTGGATAGAATTTAATCTCTCATGCTAGAGCTTAGAAATTTCTGAAAACCAATCTCAAATATCCTAGTTTCATTTTTCACTGTAGTTTTCATGTACCTTAGATCACAGAACACTTCTCTGACCTTCATTTGGCCTTCATTCTTATACTGTTTCCTCACTGTAGAATATCTTTAGTCTCAACCATCACTTAGGCCAATAAAACATAATGAATGCTCAAATCAAAGGCTATCTAATAAAAGTGGCATTAGAAAGTGAGGGAGTTATTTTTAGGTTGAATGCATTGTTTAATATATGTTAAGAGCTTGAATTCTGACCCTGCTACTTCCTAGCTTTGTGATCTTGGACAAGTCACGTTACTTCTCCATATCTATTTATACCACCCATCCATAAAATGAAGATAATGAAAGTTCCTTCCTCATAGAACTGTTGTGAAGACTAAACTTGTTGATATATGTCAATTTTTTAGAACAATGTACAAAGTAAGGACTATTTTAGCATAGTTATTATTGTAGAATTCGAGCACTTCCAAAAAAGCCTCTGGGACATCTCATGAACAATTATTCTTTTTTTTTTTTTTNCATCCATAAAATGAAGATAATGAAAGTTCCTTCCTCATAGAACTGTTGTGAAGACTAAACTTGTTGATATATGTCAATTTTTTAGAACAATGTACAAAGTAAGGACTATTTTAGCATAGTTATTATTGTAGAATTCGAGCACTTCCAAAAAAGCCTCTGGGACATCTCATGAACAATTATTCTTTTTTTTTTTTTTCCAGTACCATGCTCTTCACAGATGATGTCAGTGAAGGTGTGAAACTGGAATTAAAATGATATAGATGGGCATTGCAATTGCCATGTGAAATTTTGAATATTTATCTTTTTGAAACTAATCCATCAACTTTAGTTCTCCCAACTCATTTTCATATTTTGGATGTGAGTAAGTTGTAAGATTTGACTTATTCTTCTTGATTCATCCATCATTCAATTATTTACTAAACATGTACTTCATACTATATTAGTTTCCTATTGCTGCTAAAGCATATTACCACAAACTTAGATGCTTAAAATAACAAATTCATAATTCTACAGTTCTGGAGATCAGAAGTCTGAAATGGGTCTCATATAACTAAAATTAAGGTGTCAACAGAACCACATTATTTGCTGGAGGCTCTAGGAAAAAATTTATTCCCTTTTCCAGGGTCTTCAGTTCAGTTCAGCTTAGTCTCTCAGTCATGTCCGACTCTTTGCAACCCCATGAATCACAGCCTGCCAGGCCTCCCTGTCCATCACCAACTTCCAGAGTTCACCCAAACTCATGTGCATAGAGTCTATACATGTTCCTTGGTTCATGGAAAGCCAAAACCAGCAATAGCTAGGTAGTCTTTTTCACATTCTTCACTCTGACACAGAGACTTCTGCCTCACTCTTCTACATTTACATTTGGTATATTATATTGGACCCATTAAAGATATTCTTCCTATTTTAAGGTCAGCTGATTAGCAACACTTATTTCATCTGCAACCTTAATTCCACTTTTCCACAAACATAGCACTTTTGGAGGTTTGAGAGGTTAGGATGGTGGACATTTGGGGGTACAATTTTTCTCCTACCATATGAAATTATCATAAATCATGTATTTTTAATGAGTAAAAATTGGAAGACGATGCTGCTGCTGCTGCTAAGTCGCTTCAGTCGTGTCCGACTCTGTGCAACCCCATAGACGGCAGCCCACCAGGCTCCCCCGTCCCTGGGATTCTCCAGGCAAGAACACTGGAGTGGGTTGCCATTTCCTTCTCCAATGCATGAAAGTGAAAAGTGAAAGTGAAGTTGCTCAGTCCTGTCTGACTCTTAGCGACTCCATGGACTGTAGCCTACCAGGCTCCTCCATCCATTGGATTCTCCAGGCAAGAGTACTTAAGTAGGGTGCCTTTGCCTTCTCCGTGGAAGACAATACCATTGTGCAATTATATTCCAAATTGGAATAAAGCTGAAGAATTGGATGAAAACTATCACCATTTACAGGCTATCTCTCTCCTCTTAATGGATCTTAGTTCCTTTTGTGTCCTGAATGATTTTGTAGATTTTTATTTTAATGAGTTTTATTTGAGGGTACCTGACATTATGTACCCTCAACAAGTAAATATACAGAGCACCTAATTCATGTTCATCCCATCCTAGATATTGACGTAGATAGAAAATAAGTACTATGATAAGAGGGAGGAAAGAACAATATTTGAATCAGAGAAGAATGTCTTTATACTAAAGACTAAAATAATATTAAAGACTAAAATTGCTATTAATAAAAAAGACATCATATATACAGACAACAGTATTTTATCCGTTGATATTCTCCTTGTCAAACATGGGTTATGAGATGAAAATAAGAACTAGTAGGGAATTATGTGTCCAAATATTATACTTCTATCTTTCTTTTTCTTCTTATATATGACTGAATGCTTCAGTTTCTACAGCATACCTTATTAAAAATCTCTTTGCAAAAATTGCAGTGTATTCGAAAACCTTTAGACACATTTGCTGTCTATGACATGAGGATACAAACATTTGTACCTCTCCTCTTTGAGACATGAGGATGGATGGCAAAAATCACTTGTACAATACTTTAAATGTCTTGGAAAAGGAGCCTATCGAAATGGAAATTATTATCATCAGAAGAGTCATAACGGTCTTCCAACTGTCATTGTTATAGTGGAAAATGATGATTCATTCTACTCCACTTCTCCTTTGTCCCAGTGGATAGAAATCAGCTTATTAGTTTCTTAGTGTAACTGACAGTGTCTCCTTTATAAAACCCATTCCTAATTCACATTTCCACCGAAATTTTAATCCAGTGAATTATATTTTCTTCTCTGTATTGCCAATTCAAAATCATTCTTTGGTGACTGTACTCTCTGCCTTCTAGTTCTCCTTCAGGAAGTAGAATTACTTTGAGAAAAGATAGAGCAGAGCTTGCTGTGGACATTTCAGGTTTGTGCCGTTAGCAGTGAAAGAGGAAGGGTTCTGACCTATTTACAACACTTATGCTCCCAAAGAACAGTCATTCATATGAGGGTTAGGTAAAGAAGAGCGGGGGGGAGTGTCTTTCTATTGGAGTTAAGTTCATGAACTCTTGGAGGCCACATTGTCTATCTAGCATTGTGCAGGAATTAACAGCCTCACTGGCAGTCTTCACCCAATGACTCTTTGTAGTTGGTTTATAAATAACCTAGTTCCTTTTCCTTTTGGATGGAGTCATTTGAAGCACCTAATTTTGTGTCCCCTCCAAGGTTCTGTTTGCCTCCTAGGTTCTAGTTGCCTCCTAGGCTTACCAATTTGTGTTCCCAGCATCACTTTCCACTCTGGCACCTCCCATGTAAACTCTATGCATTTGAATCCTTGCCTTAGAGTTTACATCTGGGAGAATACAACCTAAAACAAAAAAACAATTTCCTGTATATGATCACCCAAGTCTGACATAGCACTTAGAGTTAAAATCAAAAAATTTTTTCTTCATGTCTTTTTACCCTCATCTAAATCACTTTACTGTCTCCTTTCTGATTCCTTAAAGTACACCTTGTTTTTACTTCATAATTTACTATGTCATGATAATAATATTGATTTGATGTTGTATAATGCTATATGCCAGAATGCTTTGAGCTACAGAATCTATTAACCAATATATTTTGCCTTATTATTTTTCACATATATTGGCTAGATTTACTCAGTGATATTTTAAGGTCCTTTATGAAAACTATATGCAGAAATAATTGTGATATATACTGTTAAAGACTGACACTGAACATGTGATACATTTTACCAACTGAACTGCACTCTATAAAATGCACACCAATAATTAGAGAGCAGAAGTTTAGGATAAAACTTTAATATTAAAGTTGTTTACCCTAACTCTTTTAAACTGCAATGCATATTTTGTTCCATATTCTGTGTTTCCACTTGCCATAATGTATTGTATTTCTAATTTTTGCTCATAGTTTTACAGATGGAAAAAAATCTGGGGGGAGATGAAATAGTTATTTACCTCTTTGGTTCATTTGACATTTATCTCTGTGTTTCCTTTCTGCACAAAATTTCTACCTACCTCATCCCCAAATACAAACTCTATGATTTCAAACTTTTACATAGCCACCCCCAGGATATGATAAGTGGCAAATGGAGAATTTGACAATTGAGAGTAGAAATCTTAATAAGATAGGGTGAGAGGTAACTAATGAGAGCGATGAACTTTGTAGTATACCGAAGAATTGAGTTAGTTGATCAAATTGAAAGTATCACATGATAATTGTTACATATCACTTCCCTACTTGTCAACAGAAACCAAAAATGAGTCTCTGTGTCTCAGTAAGAGATGTGCATTTAGAGTGAATTGTGGGCAGAAGTAGTAGAGGGAAGTAGGAACCTAAAAAAATACACCATATGGGATTGTCTTGGCAAGTACAGATTAAATGTTTTAACTGAAAATGTCTCTTTTACAAAAAAAGACAAATAGAACACAATTAGTAAAATAAATTATTTTTGCAGGTAAAAATGTTAAAATCATTATATTTCGATAAGAATTGCATCTCTCTGTAAATTGATCTTTTCCCATCACATAGACCTGATACATATTGTTGTAGGATTGTGAATCAAGCATGAGGACAGTATTGATGCTACCAAAAAAAAAAAAAAAAAAAGGATAATAAGGCAACACGTTGGATATTAAAGACCTAAAAGCAAGAGATGCTGAATCAAATTTCCAATAACCAGTCCCCTGAGACATCCAATTCTGCCACTGAGCCAGTTTAAAACAAAAAAGTGAAGGATATCAACAGCTGTAATATTGAGATGCATTAACTATAAAATTGTGCTAGTGCATATAATGACAGTCATAGGACTAATAACACTTTGCAATTAAATAGCACTTAACTTCCTAGGAGTTCAAAGTGCTTCCCAATACAATATTGAACAACCTTGTGATACAAAGAGGAAAAAGCTTACACAGATCCCATCGATTAAAGACAATGTTTTAAACGTACACCACTAGGATACAACTTCTTATAAAAAATGACAAGAAATGCCAAAATACTTGAGCTCACGGCCCACTTAGAAAAGAGTTTGACTCTCAGACAGTTGGTGACACAGTGAAAAGAACTGTTATTGCCCCTTATTATTCAGCTTTAAAACCCCAGTCTTTTCCTGGTTCTGCACTAACTGCCTGAGTGGCCAAGTTCACTTTTTTAACTGCCTTTGTCATCTCACCTTTAAATTGAAGATGGTGCACTTGTATGTATACAAGCACCAGGATTCAATTGAAGAGTTCATTTTTTATTGCTTCATACTGAACATTATCATTAATCTTGTAGGACATTTAGGTACATAACTGAGTACATGTTATTCATAAGACTTTCGGCTATACAAAATAACACTGTCATTTAATGAATCTTGTTTCCAAACACTACAAATCTCTGACTTGTCAATCTCACTAGGATGTTTCATCAAATACCATTTATAATTGAAAGCACTTTGAAAAGTATGGAACATTAGATAAGTGAGTTATTGTTATTAACCTAATTTCCCTTTATCACCCATTATGGATCCATCATCCATGAATTTATTAGTAGATAGGATAATAAACTGGAGATTGCTTACACTAGAAAAGGAAACACATTTCCAAAATGAGAGCCTTCTATGAAATGCCCGCTCTTTGAAATGTTTCTATCTTACTTGACAATAAGTCATTTGTGGAAAAGTATATGTTACTCCATGGTCTTATCAATTCCTTTATAATTTCACAAGTTTACATGATCATTGATAGAGATGAAGATCATTGGTGGAGGATAATTTGCCTTACTGGTGTCGAGATGAAGAATCTTAACATGGATATTGAATTAATGATTCTGGCTTCTGTTCTGGCTTTTTTGCTATCTACCTCTGGGGGTCATGGCAAATTAATAAAACTTTGTGCTAACCTGGTGACCTCTTCTTGTTCTTTAGTCACTTAGTCATGTCCAGCTCTTTGCAACCCCATGGACTGCAGCACAGCAGGCTTCCCTATCCTTCACCATCTCCCAGAGCTTGCTCAAACCCATGTCCATTGCATTAGAGATGCCATCTCAAAGTCTTGTAATCTGCTGTCCTCACTCTTGCTTTTAATCTTTCCAGCATCAGAATTTTTTTAATGAGTCAGCTCTTCGCATCAGGTAGCCAAAGTATTGGAACTTCAGCTTCAGCATCAGTCTTTCTAATGAATATCCCAGATTGATTTCCTTTACAATTGACTGGCTTGATCTCCTTGCAATCCAAGGGACTCTCAGGAGTCTTGTACAGCACCATAGTTTGAAAGTATCAGTTCTTCGACACTCAGCTTTCTTTATAGTCCAAGTCTCACATACATACATGACTACTGGAAAAACCATAGCTTTGACTAATGGACTTTATTAGCAAAGTAATGTCTCTGTTTTTTAATATGCTATTTAGGTTTGTCATAGCTTTTCTTTCAATAAGCAAGCATCTTTTAATTTCATGACTGCAGTCACCATCTGCATTGATTTTGGGGCCCAAGAAAATAAAATCTCCTACTGTATCCATTATTTCTGCATCTATTTGCCATGAAGTGTTGGGACTGGATGCCATGACCTTAGTTTTTTGAATGTTAAGTTCTAAACCAGCATTTTTTTAAAATATAAATTTATTTATTTTAATTGGAGGTTAATTACTTTACAATATATTATTGGTTTTGCCATACATTGACATGAATCTGCCACAGGTATATACACAATGGAGTATTACTCACCCATTAAAAAGAATAGGTTTGAATCAGTTCTAATGAGGTGGATGAAACTGGAGCCTAAACCAGCTTTTTAACTCTCATTGTTCACCTTCATCAAGAGGCTCTTTAGTTCTTCTTTGTTTTCTGCCATAAGGGTGATATAATCTGAATATGTGAGATTATGATATCCCAGTAATCTTGTTTTCAGCTTGAGCTTCATTCAGCCTGGTATTTTCCATGACCTAATTAAGAAAGTATAAATTATAATACTATAAAAGAAGCGTGATAAACAGTTTGAACATAGTTTTATTAAACATAAATTATTATAGACAGGTATATTTTGGATGGTTTGCTCACCAAAACTTTTGTAGAGTCGTGTGTTGAAATCAAACTAGTTGGTTTAGTTAAGGGCTTCCCTGGTGGCTCAAGCAGTAAAGAATCCACCTGCAATGTGAGATCTGGGTTTGATCTCTAGGTTAGGAATTTCCCCTGGAGGAGGACATGGCAACCCACTCCAATATTCTTGTCTAGAGGATCCTTATGGACAGAAGAGCCTGTTGGGCTACAGTCCATGGGGTTGCAAAGAGTCAGTTGTTACTGAGTGACTAAGTGCACACACACACAAACACACAGAGTTTAACCAAATCTAAGTCTAATATAAACAAAGCTAGAGGGAAGTGAGAAAATTCAAAAGCAACCCTAAGAAACATTTCAGAATGAAATATAGAGATTTAAACTACTATTATTATTACTATCTTTTCAGATCTATGCAAAACAAATATTTCCATGTGTAGACAATCTATATGGGAGGATTTGTGCAACTGTTTTATAATCCATAAGAGGCCAGTCCTTGTAAGCTATTTTCATGATATTTAGAAACTAGCATAGACCTTTAACTAATAGGCTGTATTCATATTCACACTTGGAAACAGCCATACACAGAAAAATTTATCTGCTAAGTTTGTTCAGTGACACTGTTTGACTAGCTACTGAGCTCTATGAGTTAGAGCACTTCAGACTTGTTGTTTATTTTTGTGTTTACAAACAGAACCATGCCAAACTCATTGACAAGCTATTTGATGTTCTCTTCCTTTCACTGAGTTCTTCAGAAACATAGCTCCTGGATAGAATGCTCTATAATAATACAATATCTCTGTCATTACTTTTTCTCTGGGTACATTGGATGTGAGAGGGTTAAAAAAAATAATTATGATGCTAACTTGAAACAACCCAACAAGGTAACTTTGGGCTGCGTTAGTTTAGTGAAGACTTTAAAAGCTTTGAAAATGCTCTTAAAGTTATATGGATTTTTTTTTCTTTTTATAGTCAGTGAAAAATTATATTTTAAAACTCTACAGTTCAAGGGGAAAAGCAATTATCAAAATGCAATAAACTTCTAAGTAAAGTACAAATTGCTTCTATGGCCTTAACTGTTAAAATAGAGAGCTTCTGGTAATGTGTTTCTTGAGTCAATCAGCGGGATTCTTCTTCCCCATTCTGACACCCAGGGGAGGGATAGAGGTCAAAATAGAACTGTAAGAAAATACTTAGAAAAGCTAGACTTGAGCAAGTGGTGAGAAGTTAACATCTGATTTTTTTTCTGGTCTTTTTTTTTTAAGAGAGCTTTTTCTCTTGGTTACTTCCTTCTTTTTACCCAGTTTGATTCACAATCTGAAAGATGAGGTAGTGAGCAGGAATACAATTATGTCCATCGCATGAGGTGAGCAACCTGGCACATTTGCAGAAAGGTAATAAATATCTGTTGGATAATCACTTCCCTTAACTTATTTCATTTGTATTCTGCATCACACTACAAAGTAGTTAGGACCCCAGGGGCATAGAATTGGGGATTTAGAAGAAAATTTAGCTGACATCTGATCCAGCATCAGAGAAGAAAAAGAGAGTCCAATCTGCAATATTCCAGGATATCATCTTTCTTCTCTTGGAACACTTTCAGTGTGGCAGAAGAAACTACTTCTGAGAAAACTTATTCCTTTGTTAGGCAGACTTATGTTTTAAAAAAAAAAATAATAAAATGTTCATCTTTTAAATTCCACCCAGGTTTCTAGATCTACTTTTTGATGCAAAACAGACTAACAATTTTTGTGAGTTGAGACAGAATGAAAACTGACTTATCTTCAGAATCTTACAGTCATTAGTTTGGTCTGGGTTCCATATACCCTCTATGGATGTGTTGTGTAGACAAAGTTCTTATGCCTCACTTCAATTTGTTGTTGACTAATTAGTTTAGTTCAGTTCAGTTCAGTTCACCTGCTCAGTTGTGTCTGACTCTTTGCTATCCCCTGAATCTCAACACACTAGGCCTCCCTGTCCATCACCAACTCCCAGAGTTCACTTAAAATTATGTCCATCGAGTCAGTGACTTATTAGTGGTCATATATAAATAGGTGATAAAATATCTAGCTCATATGTTCACAGACTGTTGAGAAATTTATATGTGGAACAAATCTGCAAAATGTCAAGATAGCATTCTTTTCCTCTTTTTAATGTTGGCCCTTGATATACTTCATTAATTATACTAATTTTATTAGATATTCTTGTACTGTACTTTATCTGGCCAAAGTATCAATCTATCTTACCTTCACACAGTTCCTATGATGTCAACCCTAAAGGTTCATATGCTATAAATATTTGTTTGGTTATGGATTTCCCAGTATGAAAATGACCTTGCATAAGTAACGTAAAACATTATTAACAGCCAAAAAAGATGAGTTGAAAGGAAATCAAGGAAAACAAAAACAAATAATACAGATGTTTGTACTGATAATGTCAGGAAAGGAAAGAGGTAGTAATGGTGGTTTAGTCGCTAAGTTGTGTCTGACTCTTGTGACCGCATGGACTCCAGCCTGCTAGGCTCCTCTGCCCATGGGATTCTCCAGACAAGAATACTGGAGTGAGTTGCTATTTCCTTCTCCAAAGGAAAGAGATAGGTCTATAGATAATAATGAACAGGAGTTTACAAGGGGAATAAGTAGGCATCAAAGATAATTTTGATTTATTTGGATTTTGGAAAAAAACGTACTAAGTTATAAACCCTTATAAATATTTTCAAGTTCTTAGAGCTCATATCTTTAACCTCAAGTCCCCAACACATACCTATTAAATACAAGCATACACAGAGACACACAACTAGTTAAGGCATTTCTTCTGTGCCATGCTTAGTCACTCAGTCTTGTCCGATGTCTGACTCTTGCAGCCCCATGGATTGTAGCCCCCCAGACTCTTCTGTCTATGGGTATTCTCCCAGCAAGAATACTGTAGTGGGTTGCCATGCCTTCCTCCAGGGGATCTTCCCAACCCAGGGACCGAACCCAGGTCTCCCACAATGCAGATGGATTCTTTACTATCTGAGCCACCTGGGAAGCCCTAAGACTCCTCTACTAAAGGTTATATGACAGATATGTTGTTGTTGTTTAGTCACTAAGTTATGACTGACTCTTTCAGCCTCACAGAGGTAGCCCACCAGGAGTTTTTGTCCATGGGATTTCCCAGGTAAGAATATTAGAGAGGGTTTTTATTTCCTTCTCCAGGGGCTCTTCCCAACCCAGGGATGGAACCCGCATCTCCTGCATTGGCAGGAGGATTCTTTATACTCCAGCCTGCTAGGCTCCTCTGCCCATGGGATTCTCCAGACAAGAATACTGGAGTGAGTTGCTATTTCCTTCTCCAAAGGAAAGAGATAGGTCTATAGATAATAATGAACAGGAGTTTACAAGGGGAATAAGTAGGCATCAAAGATAATTTTGATTTATTTGGATTTTGGAAAAAAACGTACTAAGTTATAAACCCTTATAAATATTTTCAAGTTCTTAGAGCTCATTTCTTTAACCTCAAGTCCCCAACACATACCTATTAAATACAAGCATACACAGAGACACACAACTAGTTAAGGCATTTCTTCTGTGCCATGCTTAGTCACTCAGTCTTGTCCGATGTCTGACTCTTGCAGCCCCATGGATTGTAGCCCCCCAGACTCTTCTGTCCATGGGTATTCTCCCAGCAAGAATACTGTAGTGGGTTGCCATGCCTTCCTCCAGGGGATCTTCCCAACCCAGGGACCGAACCCAGGTCTTCCACAATGCAGATGGATTCTTTACTATCTGAGCCACCTGGGAAGCCCTAAGACTCCTCTACTAAAGGTTATATGACAGATATGTTGTTGTTGTTTAGTCACTAACTTATGACTGACTCTTTCAGCCTCACAGAGGTAGCCCACCAGGAGTTTTTGTCCATGGGATTTCCCAGGTAAGAATATTAGAGAGGGTTTTTATTTCCTTCTCCAGGGGCTCTTCCCAACCCAGGGATGGAACCCGCATCTCCTGCATTGGCAGGAGGATTCTTTACCACTGACTCATATATAAATTACTAAAATTAGGTATTAGCCATCCTTATCTTAGGGCCTTAACCCTGCCAGTTTGTTTACCATTTTTATCTCTGTGTAGTTCAGCTTTTCATACAATTTATTGCTTACTTTTTAGGTGTTTCTTTCCCACACCTACCTCCATTCTTCTACCTCTGGGCTATTCTCTCATCTCAGGTCCCTGGTCCTTAATTTTGTGGAGTCCCTCTTCTTTGGTTCATGACTGTTCTTTCCAAATCCTTGATCATGTGGGATATTTTGATACTTTATTTTAAAAATAAAAAATTGTCATACTTACTTTTTAAAAATATATCTAAAGGTTTATTAACATGCTAAATGAAGTAAAGGGTCAATCTACTCTAAATTTCATTCTTGAGGTTCACAAACATGCTTGAGAAAGGCCTTGGCATTTCACTTTCACCCTTTTCCTTCCCCTCCAAAATGAACTTGTCATTTGGCCTAACCCAACAGCTCAGGGCAAGGAAACACAGTCTATCCTGTGCCTGGGAGGAGAACAATAACAGTGACTGCTGTGGTTAGCAGAGATTATAAAATTGAGTAATGATTCAGATTCACACTTCACTCCAGTCACTAACATCTTAATTCTCTATATGAGAAAAGGTGTTAGCTCAGTCTCTAACTTGCTGCAGTAAATGTGGGTAAATTCTAGAGCAGACTTTATTATGCATAATATCCTATGAGCAGTTTTTCAAAAATGCAGTTCCCAGGCCACCTCCAAAGAGTATGTTATTCAGTAGAGAAAAGTAAGAGTTTTTTAGAAAGCCACTTTGATCCATAGCTAGAGTTGGAAACACTGATTTAGTCAGCCTGCACTCTTTTTTCCTCATCTGTGAAAATAAGATCAGAGTTATGGAATATAGCATGATAAAACTTGGGTCCTTATAAAAAAAATACAGTTTATCTGATCCTTTCCCACAAAATTAGGTTCAGTACCTCCTTGGGCTTTGGTACTCAGAGTGAGCAGATGAACCAGCAGCTTCACTAGACTGTCAAAGGTGAGAATTAACCTCCAGCTCAGAAGGGCTCAGGAAACTATTTTGCAAAAGTACATCAAGAAATTCTTGTGATCAGAAACATGGGAACCTCAACTAAGTTACTGATTATTTATTTGTCTATGATCCTAAATTACATAGCCATATGGGTTATTCTCCTATTAAAATGCAAACTACTTAAACACAAAGTGAAAGTGAAGTCACATCCAACTCTTTGCGACCCATGGACTATATAGCCCAGCAAGCTCCTCATTCCATGGGATTTTCCAGGTAAGAATACTGGAGTAGGTTGCCATTTCCTTCTCAAGATCTTCCTGACTCAGGGATCGAACTTGAGTGTCCTATATTGCAAGCAGACTTTTTACTGTGTGAGTAACCAGGGAATCCCACTTAAACACAGGGACTATATATAATATTTTTCTTTCCTCCTTACTTGTAAAAAATAGTGTGTTGTGAATGGTCAGTGTCAAATAAATGCTTATTGGTGGGAGTGGAGATGGGGTGATGAAGTGAGGGATAATAGGATTTTGTCAATGTAGGATACTTCAATATTATTATTATTATTAAATAATATTAGTAAGGCAGATGTGGAAAGATAAGCATAGCTTTTTAGTTCTTCCCCACATTGCCACAGAATGGGTTATTTATAGTGATGATTACATAAATATTTGTGATATTAATCATGAAGGAAAGAAAATGCAAAGAGAGATTAAACAAAAAAAAAGAATTAACCATGCTATGAGCGTTTTGTGTAGTGGGGGTATTTTCATTACTTTGGATAGTTGCTTTTCAGAGATAAATTGACATTCAATCTTAAATTTGTCAGATAGTGAAGGAGATGTAAAAAGCTAAACTTTTGTTCACATCAGAAGATTAACTAGGCACACTGTTAGAATATTCAATAGGGGAACCATGATAGATAAATTGTCAAAGAGAAATTCAGAAACTACTCAATGATTA
Source organism: Oreotragus oreotragus (assembly GCA_006410675.1). Classification (NCBI taxonomy): domain Eukaryota; kingdom Metazoa; phylum Chordata; class Mammalia; order Artiodactyla; family Bovidae; genus Oreotragus; species Oreotragus oreotragus. Next base: position 517,930 of record SJYX01008634.1, on the reverse strand, counting down.
AAAAAAAAAAGATATACAGTTTTTTCTTCTGATGTGAAGACTCTTGCAACTGCACTTTTAAATAATGTATGACTAAAACCTTACTGTTTTAACCTAGTCTTCAAACCACAGGAAGGGAAGTTCCTTTACAGAAGCCTTATAAACCAACAGGCTGAGAATAAAAATGCAGTGAGAACTCATTGATGTTTTGAGAGAGGAGGTCATTTGATGAAGGATAATGAGCTAAAAGCAGCCTCTCTCAAGGAAAGATTTCCATTGTCTTATGTAGTCCTAACATGCAGAAATTAGTGTAAAAACTTTTGCTCATCTACAAGTAAGCAAAGACAAAAAAAAAATGAAATTTGAGTGCTTCTTAATATGCAAATGCCTGGAATTGTTTGAGGGAGGGTGGGAAAACTAAAGTTTGAAGGGCTTAACTTCATTCGTGTTTGGAGATTTGACCCAAGGTAGACACTCAAAAGACAGTAGAACTAACTAAAGATGAAAGTGTTAAAAATATCCCAATGTGTACTGGTCCGGTGTCATACTCATGGGCAATCCGAACTTTCTAAAGTGAGCAATTTGAAGAGCAGTTTAAGTGCAAAAATGATACTTTTCCCCCTTCACAAAGTCTCCCAGCTGCAAAATTGAACATTTCTATGAAAATCACATTTTTCAGCATAGTGATGCAGTTGTGAAGGACAGGGCAATTGAGTGCACTGTGAAAAGTTAATGTGTTCTACCAACACGACACTCAAAGGCCAAGTAGATCAACCTCTTTGCCCTGAAATTTAGTACCTTCTTGCTGTAGACCCAGGGAAATTTTTATCATGAGAAGATTTTATGATGCACAAATGACCACATATAACTGAATATGAACTAGTGTGCATTTCAGTATGGAAGATTTTCATCCTTTGTCCACCTCTTAATCTTGATGACAATCCACCTCACAGAGGAGTTAGCAGTTTGAACGCCTGCACGGGAAGTAAAATCTAACTACATAATACCTGTTAAAAACCATTTTTTCTAATTAGCTAGTGTGACCTAATGCAGTCATTTTTCATTTAATGTTGATCTCTTTCTTTTTTATACTCTCCTTCCTTGATAAGATCCCTTTTCTTTCTTTCATTTCCATTCAACCTAGGGTCAACCATTTAATGCCCTGATTCAGTACAGAAAATCCTAACACACTTAGCAAATCTTTATTTATTGTATAACAACTGAGTAGAAGGTGAAATATAGAAAAAGAAGAGAGAAAAGTTGTATTTTAGGAGTTCCTCTTCTATAAATACCTAAAAGCCTTTACTGTCTATGGCATAACATTTGCCCCTTAATTCATGCTCTGTATTTTCACATTAATAGTTCAATGAATGGGGAAGGCAATGGCACCCCACCCCAGTACTCTTGCCTGGAAAATCCAATGGACGGAGTAGCCTGGTGGGCTGCAGTCCATGAGGTCGCTAACAGTCGGACAGACTGAGCGACTTCACTTTCACTTTTCTCTTTCATGAACTGGAGAAGGAAATGGCAACCCACTCCAGTATTCTTGCCTGGAGAATCCCAGGGATGGAGGAGCCTGGTGGGCTGCCGTCTATGGGGTCACACAGAGTCGGACACGACTGAAGTGACTTAGCAGCAGTTCAATGAAAGTGGATTCTGTTTTCCTAAGTAAAGAACTCACTTCATGAAAAAAGCGCATTATATGGTACTTTTTGTCTTAATTCCCCATAAGTTCTAGCTTATAAAGTGGGATTTTAAAAAAGTTTTTGCTGTATTATATTCAAATACCAAATCATGTTTAAAAAAAACATTTTAATAAATCTGTGTATTAAACATTTGTATAAAGAAAACTAAAGCTAAATTTTTGTTTGTTTATTTATTTAATAATAGAACAGGTTTCAGTACATAACCAATGCCAATTAAGACTAGCTCATTTATTATTTGTTATATCAGAAATCCTCAAGTAAAACAGGGCTTTATAAAAATGTGTGAAGGTTATTACAGGTTAAGTCTTCATCATGGAGAGAAGTATGCACATAAAATACTACCTCAGGGATTTTAAAGTAAGAGGAAACATTAAAATTTAATGAAAATATAAGTTTAGGATAAATGCATGGAATTTTAAAAATGGAGATGATGCAAAACAAGGCTTTTTGTAAAAAAGAAATTCCTAATAAGTATTGTTTAGATGTGGCATATTGGGGAAAAAAATAGATAATTTAGAATTTGATTTTGAATGCTCATTGTTTCAATTGGAAAGACTATAGAATTATAAAAAGTTGGTCTGTGAGCTACACCTTAAAGTAGCTTGCATTCCTATAGAAACTTCTGACATGCTCAGAAAGGAGGCAAATCAAGAATTTACTCTTTGTTAAATTGTCTGCTTTTCTATGTTCAATTAAAGGATGTTACTGGCATTAGTGAAGCCCTACCTCTTAGAAATTTACAGCACAAAAAGCACATATGGATGATGGCTTCAGTTCAGTTCAGTTCAGTTCAGTCGCTCAGTTGTGTCTGAATCTTTGCGACCCCATGAATCACAGCATGCCAGGCCTCCCTGTCCATCACCAACTCTCAGAGTTCACTCAAACTCATGTCCATCGAGTCGGTAATGCCATCCAGCCATCTCATCCTCTGTCGTCCCCTTCTCCTCCTGTCCCCAGTCCCTCCCAGTGTCAGAGTCTTTTACAGTGAGTCAACTCTTCTCATGAGGTGGCCAAAGTACTGGAGTTTCAGCTTTAGCATCAGTCCTTCCAGTGAATACCCAAGACTGATGTCCTTTAGGATGGACTGGTTGGATCTCCTTGCAGTGCAAGGGATTTTCAAGAGTCTCCTCCAACACCACAGTTCAAAAGGATCAATTCTTCAGTGCTCAGCTGTTTTCACAGTCCAACTCTCACATCCATGCATGACCACTGGAAAAACCAAAGCCTTGACTAGACAGACCTTTGTTGGCAACACAATATCTCTGTTTTTCAATATGCTGTCTAGGTTGGTCATACCTTCCCTTCCAAGGAGTAAGCATCTTTTAATTTCATGGCTGCAGTCACCACCTACAGTGATTTTGGAGCCCCCAAAAATAAAGGCTGACACCGTTTCTACTGTTTCCCCATCTATTTCCCATGAAGTGATGGTACCTGATGCCATGATCTTCGTTTTCTGAATGCTGAGCTTTAAGCCAACTTTTTTACTTTCCTCTTTCACTTTCATCAAGAGGCTTTTTAGTTCCTCTTCACTTTCTGCCATAGGGTGGTGTCATCTTCATATCTGAGGTTATTGATATTTCTCCCGGCAGTCTTGATTCCAGCTTGTGCTTCTTCCAGCCCAGCATTTCTCATGATGTACTCTGCATATAAGTTAAATAAGCAGGGTGACAGTATACAGCCTTGACATATTCCTTTTCCTATTTGGAACCAGTCTGTTGTTCCATGTCTAGTTCTAACTGTTGCTTCCTGACCTGCATACAGATTTCTCAAGAAGCAGGTCAATTGGTCTGGTATTCCCATCTCTCTCAGAATTTTCCACAATTTATTGTGATCCACACAGTCAAAGGCTTTGACATAGTCAATAAAGCAGAAGTAGATTTTTTTTTCTGGAACTCTTTTGCTTTTTCAATGATCCAGTGGATGTTGGCAATTTGGTCTCTGGTTCCTCTACCTTTTCTAAAGCCAGTTTGAACATCTGGAAGTTTACGGTTTACGTATTGCTGAATCCTGGCTTGGAGAATGTTGAAGATGGCTAGTTGTAACCTAATATCCATGTTTACTTAAGCATGGTAGCTAGGCACATGGCCAGTCAGCTAAAAACTACACTGCCCACCATGCTTTAGTGCCAAATTTAGCCATATGGTCATGTTCTAAAGAAACAGATAAAGAGAAAGAGTGTGTATAAGTCCCAGGTATTGCCCTGAAAAAAAAACAAAAAAACCTGTGGGTTATCCTGGTTCTTTATTCTTACCAGCTTCTCAAAAATGGTGAGAACTGGGAAATTTACATATTCAGAAAACATATTTGAAGAATTATGGTACCACTGTTAGCCCTGGAATTCTAGAATATAACTTGATCATTACACAACATAAAAATCAGCTTCTATTTCAGACCCAATATCAAAGTCATCTTTTTCTTTATCTCTTTCTTCACAAAGCTTAACTAATATACTAACTAATATCAATACTTTGCTTGCTTTAACAATTAATTTAATATAACACAAATTTTTCAAGTGTGTTAATTAATAGAGTACACTTTTATTCATGGAAGACTGAATAACAAATACATTTGTATATGGCACACGTGTACTGTACTACATCATATATTGAAAAAAGTCATATAATTTTATTAGGAAGTAGGAAAGCAGCAGAGACCAGAAAAAAAAAACAAAAAAACAAACAGGAATAAATCAAGAGGTTATGAGGAAAAGAGTAAAATTCTGTTAATAAAATCCACACCATTATCAAAAGTTATGAGCTGCTTTGAAATCAAATTTAAACCTTGAAAATAGTTGATAGAAAGCATATATATTATGACTAGATGCTAATGTTCACCAGTTAACATCAAATACCTAGCAACAGTGTCTCCTTACTTCTCTTGAGTTAGGAACTGGATTTTATAAGCCCACCTGCTATAATAAATTCTAAAATTTGTGAGAATTTGAAAAATTTATGCCTTTGAAATACCAGTTGGGGATGTAGAATTGATTTGGAGGGATAGGAGATGGGCAAGAAATATTGGTAAAAACCAAGCTGAACAGGGTAACATTTCAGACCCTGAAGGGTTAACCCTGTTTAGATATTAAGTAGAAGTTAGTCTATTTGTTATATTTATTGTCAAAATTCTTGTGAAAGGTTAAAAAGGTGATACGGAAATAGTCTGTAGGAGAATAAACATTTAGTTGNAGATGGGCAAGAAATATTGGTAAAAACCAAGCTGAACAGGGTAACATTTCAGACCCTGAAGGGTTAACCCTGTTTAGATATTAAGTAGAAGTTAGTCTATTTGTTATATTTATTGTCAAAATTCTTGTGAAAGGTTAAAAAGGTGATACGGAAATAGTCTGTGGGAGAATAAACATTTAGTTGATGGAAGCAATAAAATAAATCCCTTTTCTTGGGATAGACAATATGATAATCTCTCATATGATAGTCCCTCTTAGTTTCTCTTGTCAACATATATTAACTAATTGCAAATTTGCACATTAGACTTTGAATACACACTACTATGAGCATTGTACTTGACCCATAAAAATTGCATGACAAAAAGACATTTTTGTGTCACCTTGGAGGCAATATTACATAACAGCATCATCGCTGATCTGGCCATAATCATCTGAGGTTTCTTTTGCAGCTTTCTGAGCTTGTTCTGATTTTTGACTAATATCTTTGAGCCCATGGTCCATGATCAGCTTTTGACTCAACACACATGTCAGCATAGTCAGAACAATTAATACAATATTTCAATATAGATGATTGGATGAGAAAATGAGCCTATGTCAATCACATTGATAAAAAATATTTTAGAGTTATAAAATATTATTTTCAAGAAATTCAATTTCATGAAAATAAATGTGTTTCCAACAAAACTGATAAATAATAATTTCTTAAAATAAGCTATTTTTACCTATGTGACTTTAGATTCTAGAAAAGCTAAAATTATGTTTGGGAAAGAAAATTGTTCAGCAACAGAGAGCTTAGGAAAAATATAGATTTACAACAATTACTTTAACCTGTTGAAGCCTCATTTATTCTTTAAGATTCAGTCCACTTCTCATCAATGTCCTGAAACTTTCAAACTTTCAACCACATGACCTGCAATTTTTCTCTCTCTTGGTAAGCTAAAATTATGTTTGGGAAAGAAAATTGTTCAGCAACAGAGAGCTTAGGAAAAATATAGATTTACAACAATTACTTTAACCTGTTGAAGCCTCATTTATTCTTTAAGATTCAGTCCACTTCTCATCAATGTCCTGAAACTTTCAAACTTTCAACCACATGACCTGCAATTTTTCTCTCTCTTGGGAAGTTCTGTAAAATTTATAACTCTTAAATATCATCTACAGTGTTTTTACATAGTATTATATATATATATATATATATATATATATATGCCCTTTGTCTATTCTTACATTCAAATATAATTTATAACTTTTTATTTTATATTAGGGTATAGTTGATTAACAATGCTGTGTTAGTTTCAGTTGTGCAACAAAGTAACTGAGTTATATATGTACATGTATCTATCATTTTTCAAACTATTTTCCCAGTTAGGTTGTTACATAATATTGATCAGAGTTTATAGTGCTATATAGTAGGTCTTTGTTGGTTATCCATTTTAAGTATAACAGTGTGTATATATCAACCCAAACCCCATAAAACAGAATCTAGTATTAAAAATATCTTTATATTTCATGTCCCTTTTCTCAGAGTTGATATGGTAGAAACTGAAAATTGTCTACTAATTTGTTTTTGTCTTCTTCTATAATAACATAAGTGAAGATAGAGCACTGTAATTATCTGAGGCTATGATTCCCAGATTTACCTTCAGCTAGATATGTTCATGTGAACAAACTCTCAATGATGGAATGACTTGATAAAGTATGTGAAATTTCACTTAATTTTTTTAAATAGCTTCTCTGGCTCAGAGGTTAAAGCATCTGCCCTCAATGCGGGAGACCTGGGTTCTATCCCTGGGTCAGACAGATCCCCTGGAGAGGGAAATGGCAACCCACTCCAGTATTCTTGCCTGGAGAATCCCATGGACAGAGGAGCCTGGTGGGCTACAGTCCACGGGGTCCCAAAGAGTCGGACACGACTGAGCGACTTCATTTTCACTTTCACTGGTTCTGAACTTTCCTTAACCTTTGGGCCAATGGGTATGCCAATAAGAACAATGAATTTAAAGACAGTATATTGGAGACATCAAAATTGCCATCATCTTTGGTCCCTGGAGTTGAGCTATTGACATTCTGAAATCCTCACTTTTGACTGTTGTGTGAAAGAGAAATACATTTTTTTTTTTTTTTGTAATCACACCATAAAGAAGGCTGAATGCCAAATTGATGCTTTCAAACTGTGGTGATGGAGAAGACTCTTGAGAGTCCCTTGGACAGCAAGGAGATCCAACCAGTCCATCCTAAAGGAAATCAACCCTGAAAATTCATTGGGAAGATTGATGCTGAAGCTGAAACTCTGATAATGTGGCCACTTCATGCAGAGGCAACTTGTTGGAGAAGACCCTGATGCTGGGAAAGATCAAATCCAGGAGGAGAAGAGAATGAGATGGTTGGATGGCATCACCAACTCAATAAACATGGGTTTGAGCAAACTCTGGGAGATGGTGAAGGACAGGGAAGCCTGGAACGCTTCAGTTTATGGGGTCACAAAGAGTCAGACATGACAACAACTGAATAATCATAGTAGCTACCTATAGTACTACAATTAATGTGCAATTAATACCTTGCTCTTTGAACAGAATGATAGAATGCTTTCATAGATGGATCCATGAATTAACATAGTTTGAGCCTAAATATCTGGATTATGCCTAAAGAAACAAAAGAGAAATGGCAGTCAACATTGATTTTCCAGAGGTGCTTGAAGAGCAGAATAGAAATACTGAGAATACACTGAAATGACAAAGTAGAATTCTTTTTTTTTTTGACAAAGTAGAATTCTTAAGCAGAGAGACAGAGGACAATCTGTGCTATAAAGCTCTATTTTGTTAAAAATGGAAGAAATTGATTAGTAGTCATTAATTTTCCAAAAATGTGTATATCTTAAAGTTCCTCATGCATTAAGGTAAAGTCCTTAAACTGAATAATTAAAGTCAGAAGTTAATAATAGTTTCACAATAGTTATATAACACTGTTGAATAAATAATAGACCAGGACAAAGATTTCATGTTAAGAAAACATGTGTGTGTGTATGTGTGTGTGTGTGTGTGCTCAATCAGTTGCATCTGACTCTTTGAGACCCCATGGACTTTAGCCTGCCAAACTTCTCTGTCCACAGGATTATCTAGGCAAGACTACTAGAGTCGGTTGCCATGCTCTCTTCTAGGGGATCTTCCTAATCCTGAAATCAGACCGCCATCCCCTTCATCTCCTGCATTGGGAGATGGATTCTTTACCACTGAGCCCAGGAAAACATAGCACACATTTAAATACTTGAATAATATTAATATATTAAAAGAACTAATCTCACCTTAAGGTTGAAAAAATTTCCCTGAAGATGTTCTGTTACAAAATTATAGGATTATTTATGAAGGAAGATAAATAGATGAAGAACTTTTCAAGAATTTATGCACAAACGTCCTTTAAATGGGAAAGATGAGGTGACTAAAGGAAGACCCATATGCCTAGGAGGAGAAAATATAATAATAACAAGAATTGAAAATAGCAACATCAACAGAAGCCAGAGTTTGAAAAATTATTAAACTATGACTTAAATTACATTCTATATTGTAAGCTGATAACCTGTACATTTGAACATATACACAAACACACACTCTTTTCTTAAAACAATGATTAACTAAATTTGAATTATATTCTTTGGTATTTTCCATTATTTGAATAATTTATCATGGTTCACTAATGGGCTTTTCACCAAATATTTAAAATACTATTTTAAGGGGAAAGTGCCACAGGTTGTGGAGTAGGAAGACCCTGAATTCACTTGCTCCCATGGGCAAACCAAAATCACAACTATTTACTACTGATGAGAAAGACCAGAAGACTAGCAGAAAAGATCTCCCACAGCCAAAGGTATAAGGAAGAAATCACATAGATATGGATAAGGATGGTGGAGATGCAGTATAATCAAGAGTTATATCCTCATTTGGGATTCCCAGGCAGCTCAGTAGTAAAGTATCTACCTGATAATGCATTCAGGGGAAGCAGGTTCAATCCTTGGATCATGAAGATCCCCTGGAGGTGGAAATGGCAACCTGCTCCTGTATTCTTGCTGGGAAAAATCCCATGGACAGAGGAGCTTGGCAGGCTATGGTCCATGGGGTTGCAAAGAGTCAGACATGGCTGAGCATACATGCATGCATACCCTCATTTAGGCAACACATGAACAGAAGAATAATGGCAGAGGTTGCCCCCAAAGAATGTGAGGTCCAAGTCCCACATCAGGCTTTTCAGCCCAGGAGTCTTTTACTGGAAGATGAGCCCTCAGAATGTTTGAGTTTGAAGGCCAGATAACTTATTTTGGGGAGAAGCCAAAGGCTGTGAGAAATAGACTCCACTCTGACAGAGCACACATAAAACTTTACACACTGTAGGACCCATTGAAGAAGCAGCAATTATAAAGCTGTTGTTTGCAGTCAGTTGCTCAGTCATGTCTGAGTCTTTGCAACCCCATAAGCTGCAGCTTGCCAGGCTTCCCTGTCCTTCACTGTCTCCCAGAGTTTGCTCAAACTCATGCCCATTGTCAATGACACCATCCAGCCATCTCATTACCAGTCGTCCCCTTACTCTCCTGCCTTCAATCTTTTCCAGTGTCAGGGTCTTTTCCAATGTGTTGCTCCTTGTATCATGTGTCCAAAGTATTGGCACTTCAGCAAAAGTTTGAAAGCATCCTAGGTCAAACCCACCTGCTTATCTTGGAAAACCTCTTGGAGAGACAGGAGGCAACTGGAGGTCACCCTGGAGACATAGAAACGAGGGATAGCCATTACTGGGAGCTCATTCTTCCACAAGGACACTGGTGATAGCCAGAGACATTTTGGTATCTTCTATATAGCTTAATAATGCTAAGACTCAGCCTTGCCACTAGTTTATGGGCATCAATACTAGGATGCTTCAGGCCAAGCAGCTCACTGGGCATGGGCATAGCCTCACTCATTAGCAGGATTGCTTCCTTAAAATCCTCTGAGCCTACAGCCACCCTGAAATGTGGTACCGTTCACCAGAGGGCCCAGTCCAACCCCCCACACAGTACACTGACACCAGCTCCAGGACCCCAAGGCCCTACAATCAGAGAGACCAGGAACCAGTGGGCTTGCACTAGGCTTAAGACTAGCCTCACCCAGCAATGGCCAAGTAACAATCCCAGGGCACCCTGGCGAGCCCTGGCCTCACCAACTAGTGAGCCGACACACCAACTCCAGGACCCTCGGATCCCCAGAGCCAGAGACTCTGGAACCTGGCTATTCCCACCAGTAAGCTGGCATTAACCCCCTGTCCCACCTACCAACAAGGTGACACCAGCTATGGGACTCAGGCTCTGCAGCCAGAGATCATAGGATGTGGATTCACTAATCAGTGTGTAACACTAGCCTTTGGACTTGGCCTCACCCACCAGTAAGCCCACTCTGACCATAAGATTCTCCAGATCAGAATCACACACTGCTGCTGCTGCCGCCGCCAAGTCGCATCAGGCGTGTTCGACTCTGTGCAACCCCATGGAGGGAAACCCACCCGGCTTCTCTGTCCCTGGGATTCTCCAGGTAAGAACACTGGAGTGGGTTGCCGTTTCCTTCTCCAATGCACAAAAGTGAAAAGTGAAAGTGAAGTCATTCAGTCATGTCTGACTCTTAGTGACAGAATGGACTGTAGCCTACCAGGCTCTTCCATCCATGGGATTTCCTAGGCAAGAGTGCTGGGGTGGGGTGCCATTGCCTTCTCCAGAATCACACACTAGAAGCAAGCAAAACGCAACCAAAGATCTCTACAGCCATGTAGTATGCCAAGTCAGGATCCAGGGGCTAGCCACACTTACCAGAATGCCTTAAGTTGTCATCCTACCAAAACAGGATTCACACAGCTGATATACGGTGCAAAAATAGAGCATATAGCTCTGGTGATGATACAAAGGTGCTTTTGGAATACATTGTTGTTGTTGTTCAGTCACTCAGTTGTGTCTGATTCTTTGCAACCCCATGGACTGCCGCACACCCTGCAGGATCCTTCCCTGTCCTTTACCATCTCCCAGAGCTTGCTCAAACTCATGTCCATTGAGTCAGTGATGCCATCCAACCATCTCATCCTCTGTGTTCCCATATTTGCCCTATTTTACAAAATTTGTTGTTCAGTCACTCAGTTAGGTCTGACTCTTTGCAACCCCATGGACTGCTGCACACCCTGCAGGATCCTTCCCTGTCCTTTACCATCTCCCAGAGCTTGCTCAAACTCATGTCCATTGAGTCAGTGATGCCATCCAACCATCTCATCCTCTGTGTTCCCATATTTGCCCTATTTTACAAAAAAGCATTTCTTTGAATTCAGTAAATGTAGGCAACTTACCAAATACATAGCATAAAAGCAGTAAATTAGCCAAAATGAGGTAACAGGGGAAGATGTTCCAAAAGAAGAAAAAAAGTAAAACTTCAGAGGAACAAAGGAGAGGTAAGTAAACTACCTGATAAAGAATTCAAAGTAATAACTGTAAAGATGTTCAAAGAACTCAGGAGAGATTAGATGATGTGTTAGATGTTTTTAACAAAGAGTTGAAAATATAAAGAAGAAACAACAGATAAATAATAAAATAACTGAAATTTAAAAACACACTAAAAGAAATAGACATTAAAGTAAATGCTTGTTGCTGTTGTTCTTTACCCAGTCATCTCCAACTTTTTGTGATCCCATGGACTGCAGGAAGCCAGATCTCCCTGTCCCTTACCATCCCCCAGAGTTTGCCCAAGTTCATGTTCACTGCACTAGTGATGAAGTCTAGCCATCTCATCCTCTGATGCTCTCTTCTCCTTTGGCCCTCAATCTTTCCCAACATCAGGAAATTTTCCAATGAGTCATATGTTCACATCAGATGACCAAAATATTGAAGCTTCAGCTTCAGCATCAGTCCTTCCAGTAAATATTCAGGGTTTATCTCCCTTAAGATTGACTGGTTTGATCTCCTTGCTGTCCAAGGGGCTTTCAGTAGTCTTCTCTAGCACACAGTTTGAAACCATCAATTCTCCTCTTCAATTTCTGCCATTAGAATAGTGTCATCAGCATATTTAAGGTTGTTGGTGTTTCTCCTGCTTATCCCAACTTGTTACTCATCCCATCTGGCATTTCTCATGATTTGCCCAGCATATAGGTTAAACAAGTTGGGTTACAGCAGACATCCCTATTTCACTCCTTTCTCAACCTTGAACCAATCAGTTGTTCCACACAGGGTTCTAACTGTTGCTTCTTGACCCACATACACGTTTTTCAGGAGACAGGTAAAATGGTCTGGTATTCCCATCTCTCTAAGAGCTTTCCACAGTTTGTCATGATCCACACAGTCAAAGCCTTTATCATAGTCAATGAAATAGTGATAGATTTTTTTTTTTCTGAAATTTCCTTGCTTTCTTTATAATACAATGAGTGTTGGCAATTTGACGTCTAATTTCTCTTCCTTTTCTAAACTCAGGTTGGACATCTGGAAGTTCTCAGTTCACATAATGCTGAAGCCAAGAGCAAAATTTTAAGCATGACCTTAGTAGCATGGGAGATGTGTCCAATTGTCTGGTTAGCACATTCTTTGGTACTACCCTTCTTGGGAATTGGAATGAGGATTGATCCCTTTTAGTCCTGTGGCCACTGCTGAGTCATACAGATTTGCTGACATAATGAATGCAGAACTTTGATGGCAGTAAGCCTGAGAGAAGGAGTAAGAATGCAAAGTTTTAAAAACATCTTTGAGCTTAAGAGGCCAACAAATCAAAACAACCTTGTATAGATAGATAGATGATAGATTTAAATCTCATGATAACCATAAATAAAAAATCTATAATAGATACACACACCAAAAAAGGGGAAAGATCCAAATGTAACACTAAGAAGAAGAATTAAGTTACAAGGAAAGACAGCCAAGGTAGAAAATATAACAGCAACAATAAGAAACAAAACCAACCCCAAAACAATTAAAATATGACAATATGTACACACATATCAATAATTTATTTAAATATAAATGAACTAAATGCTCCAATCAAAAGACATAGAGTGGCTGAAGGAGTATAAAATCAGCACTCACATAAATGCTCAATTTAGATCTAAAGACACACACAGACTGAAAATGAGGGGATGGAAAAAGACATTTCATGCATATGGAAACAAAAAGCCAAGGTAAAGCATGTTTATATCACACAAGAGAGACATTAAAATAATGATTGTAACGAGACAAAGAAGGACATTACATAATGATCAAGGGATCAATCCAAGCAGAAGAAATAACAACTGTAGATAAATATATACCAGTGTTGGAGCATCTAACTACATAAAGCAAATATTAACAGACCTAAAGGGAGAAGTTGAAAGTAGTATCACAGTAATAGTAGAGGGCATTAAAACTTCATTAACATAAGTGATTAGAGCATCCAGACAGAAAATCAATAATGAAATGCTTGCCTTAAATGATCCATAATATCAACTGGAATATATATATATATATATAT